>CM060708.1:260488043-261088043 GCA_030686995.1 Artemisia argyi | reverse complement strand
ATTATGTATGTATATACCTTTTTCAAATGTGTGGTTGTTAGTTTCATATGTAAGATAGGTTTATTGTTTGAAACTGTTAAAAGAGTCCATGAAGAATAAATGGCCTGGAGTTTCACAATAGGATTGGTCAGGTGGTGGGAGGAAGTATTTAGAGGTCTAAAGAAAGCAAGAGGTAGAAGGTGATAAAGAAAGTGACGTGTTTGATTTTTAGTTGGTTAGCATGTTTGATTTGTGGGTGGTCTTAGTTGATTTCCTTTCTTAAGCTTTAATTAATCAAGAACCTCCAACCATGTAAAAAGGTACTAGAATGAATGAAATGTTAGAAATTGTGATTAAGAGAATGAAAGGGAAAAGATCATGATATATTTTTGAGTGGCAGAGTGTGTATAGGATAATAGTATGTTCCCTTCTTTAACCATAAACATAATCTGATATAGTCATAACTCATAAAGTTGTTTTATGCATATTTGCTATTACTTTTCTCAAGTAATCTCTTTTTTTTGTCCATATTACAAGGAATAATACATTAAAGATGACAAAGAGACGTAGGGCACGACGAGTTGGTCAAGAAGGTTGTTCAAGACGGGCTACAACGAATGGTCAAGAAGGTCATTCAAGATGGGCTACAACGAAGATCATAGAAAGAAAGATTTGAATGTAGAAAAAATTGATCGCAAACGGGACTCACCGGTTGGTTTGGATGGATTGTTCTGAGATACTACTGAATATACATTGAGTTTACAACTGGGAATGAGACTCAAAAATTATTGACTTTGATTGTTCATTGTATTGATTTATAAAATCACAATGAAGATATGATGATTACATGATATTATTCTATAGTTAAACATTAAAATCATTTTTATATTCTGATATCAACTTTAGTGGTTGGATTTCATTCCAAGATTGCTTCATGCCTATAATATTAATGGTTTTTATTTTTGAGTGATTATAATTTCATTATTTACTTCTCTTTATCTGTTATTGATCATATTATTGGTTTAATTAAATCCTTTACATGATGTAATGTATGTGTCGATGTCTATAACATGTTAATCAAGTTGATGTTTTCTTAAGCATAGGTTGTTGTTTGTTAAGGTTAGATGGTGATGATTTAATTATTAAGTTATTTAGTTTAACCTGTTTCTATTCTTGAATATTTAGGGGGTTTTTGGTTCAAGATATATAAATCGTGCCATTTAAAATTCTAAGCAAAGTTAAATGCTTCTCATATAGAAAGAATTTAAAATGGCCCACTTTTAGCTCTATTCATACAATTAAAATCCTTGAGCCCACATCTTTATTGTGAACCAAACACATATATTGGAGTGATTTTAATTTCAAATACTCTCAAATTCCCCCAATTTGCCCCAACCAAACGCAGCCTTAGTTTTCATAGAATTTGGAGCATTTTGATAGTTGATTAGTGTTACTTTCACGATTACCTAAGGCCCAATGCATGTAAGAATACAAACACAATTATAAACTTAGATACCAGGCCTAATTCAAATAAAAGAAGCCCAAAACATTAACGATTCCTATTAGCAAATTTCAACCTTAAATGAAAAGAAACACAAATAAATACTTTTCTTACGGTTATCAGCTTGAAATATGAATATAAAGGAAAAACTACATAATTTTTGCTCGACCTTATTTGTAAATTATAATAACAAATTAAAAAGGTTAAGTTTAAGTCATAATCAAGAGTTCAATAGTTGTATATTCGGCAATTTACACAAAGATTACACGATGAACACTAAGATATAAATTTTGTGCGTAGCATGGGTTCTGAAAGCCTCGTTTAATTTAATTTAATGGTGGATTTTGTTGCCAATTTTAATCAATGGTATATTGGTAATTATATTTTTGGAAAATTGTATATGGAGGCCGCCCAGGTTTTATTCTTATTTCATTAAAGTCACTCATCTTTAAAATTTTATTTACAGGCAATCCAAGTATATTTCCTTTTCACTTACATCAAATCCGGAAAAAATCACACCAGAATATTTTAAATTGACCAAAATACCCCATTTTAAATATTTTATTATTTATAAACACGCATTACTGAATATCATATCCTACATATAACATATTTACTTTATTTCTTGAGGCGTAATTATTTTCTTGATTTTTTTCTTAATCATAATCATAATCATAAAATAATAATTAAGTTTATCATGTTTAAAAACAATTATTATTTTTTAAACATGGTTAGCAAGTCGATCTTTTTACGTGCCTTTATCTATCTATCTCCCGACGTGCGTCGATTAATCTATTTACGAGTGTTACGGATTCCGGCCTAGATTTGTATAAACTCAACTCTATCACCATAATAAGTATGTATTAAAGCTTATGTTTTAGATGTAAAATCATATAAAAAAGAAAATAAAAAGATAGAATACCATAAAGTCCGTTATTAACACGGTTAAAGGCCAACTAATCTTATCGTAACTACATTATAATGCATTTAGGTCATTCCTAAAAAGGAAGTCTTAAAAAACCAAGGCCAAAAATATTTTTTTAATTGGAAGGATTTCAAACTAACACACACACACACACACACACACACACATATATATATATATATATATATATATATATATATATATATATATATATATATATATATATATATATATGTATGAATAGGAGTTAAGTTACATTATGAATTTTAATCTCTTTAATTGTAGGAGCTACTAATATTTATGAACCTCATTAACTTGCAATAATTCATTTAATCAATGTGATATAACAACCCAATTAACTACCTTTTAATGCATATTTCATATATATAAAGTCTATAAACTAACCCACAAACTAACACAATTTCATCTCAGCTTTTAAACACGCATTACACTATTAATAAATTAAATGTTCTACTTGTAAAAAACATATATTTACTACGTTTTAAAGTATATGAGACAATACTAAATAAGGAAGGTTTAAAATAAAAATATTTGCTCGCCACAAACAGTCACCGGGTACCCGCTGCCGCATTGCGAGGGTACCCTTCTAGTAATCACTTTATAGAGGGGCAAAAACATAAAGCCTATAACTAACATGGTTATATTTGATGCATTTTTATTAAACACATGGTTATCGAAAACTATTGCTACATTTCATAGTCGTCAGATCACATAACAAGATAATCTCATCCGATATGTATATTTCATACTCGTAGATGTCCTGAATGCCTAAAATCTAATAAGAGATTTAATGTTAGTTATAGGCAAAAACATAAAGCCTATAACTAACATGGTTATATTTGATGAGGCGTTTTATTTTACAAACTCAAAAACACTCACATACCAATGGATCAATCAGAAGCCTCAATTTAAAAAAACATAAAAAACACGGAGGGCCATTTTTGCTAACTCACCAAACTTACCCCACCAACCCCACCCCCTACCTCTCACTTTACATACATCAGATATCATAAAAAACCAACTTTCTCTCTCTAACCATCATCAAAAACCACCATAATAAAAAAAAAAAACCACTTTTTAACCGTTCAAATCATCAATAAAATACAAAAATGGAAGAATCATCGAGTGCACAAGCAGATCCACAAAAAAACCGGTTCAAAATGAACCTACTGAATCTCGGGATGAAGGTATGATGCTTCTGACTAATTATTTAGTTGTTTTATTGGTTGTGTTTTTTAGTGTTTACATTTGGTTGAGTTTCTGAGTAAAAAACTTTGTATACATGGATGCACACCAAGTGTTTGATGAAATGTGTGACTGAAAAGTATCACCAGTGATATTTGAAGTTAAACTGTATAGTGTGTATCACCAGTGGTATTTGAAGTTGAACAGTATATGTGTATTATCACTAGTGATATTTGTATTTGACTTAACCGTGGAAATCACATAAAGCACACAGAAAATGAAACAATCGTCATCTAAAACAACGTATACTTTAGTTTTTACTGTTATAGAATAATTATTAGTGTGTTTTACTAGTTAATTTTGATAATTTGTGATGTTGTGATGATTTATGTGATAATATGAGAGATTAAAAGTTAGGTTTAACATAACAAAAGATATGTTGTGGTGCTTTTGTTTGATTTGTGGGGGATTTGTATGTTTAATGATTGTGCATGTTTCAAAAGGTTTTACCGCAATATTTGAAAATAATATTGACTGGTAATGTATTACATGTGATATAAAAGTTAAATTATTGTTGATTGGTAGAATATCTATTGTGATAACAAATAGTTATTTGTTTGACATATGATACTGAAAACAAATGAACTATTCGTACACAAAAAAAAAATTATGAAAATATTTTGATGCAGATTTAAATGAGACCTGATTCGTGTGAAAACCAATTATATAATTTATAGTATAGTATCGAAGTGATCCGCGTAAAATACGGATCACCCGAGTCGTTTCCCAACGAAGGCGAACGGAATCGAGAATATCGATTCGTGAAATCGTGAATTGAAAAGTGAGAAAGTGAAAATAGAAATCAAATAGTTCAAGTAATAACAAACAAAGATGAAATATGCAAAGAGTACAAGCCAATTATGCACCAAAGTTAAAAACGTAAAAACGGAAATGCAACCGCAAAATTTAAAACGTAACGTTTATTAAAAAATGATCCTAGAAACTTGAAAATATTTTCTAAAAATCTTAAACTATTAAAAAGAATTTTAAGAAAAAGAAAAATATTTTTTTGACTTTTTATTTATTTTCTATGAATTAAAATTTTTTTTGGAATTTAAAATGAATTAAAAATAAGGAAAAATAGAAAATTTAATTCTAAAAATTCTAAAATATTATAAAAGAATTTCTAAAAACATTTTTGTATTTTTCACAATATTTTCTGAATTTTTATGTATTTTTAGTAATTAAAAACTATTTAAAAATTGAATAAAATCAAAATAAAATGAGAAAAATAGTAAAAAGGGTTGGAAAAATCTGGAAAAATTCCAGAAATTCTAAAATAATAAAAAGAACTCAGATAAAAAATTTGAAGTGAATTTGAATAGTAAAAGTGCTTATTCTTGTAAAATCAGCTTATCACAAGTGCTTTTTAATAAGCACTTGTGATAAAAACTTATGAAACTGAAAACACTGATGCAAAATGCTAAAATAATGCTCAGAGAAACTCAGGTATGATCAGAAGAAGCATAAAAGCAGTGAATGCAAGCAAAAAGCAGTTAGACAATAAGCAATAGCATAAGCTGTTGAGCACAGAATAAATCAAATGATGAGAGACAGTGAAAATCACTTAACAAACTCTATTAGGCTCAGAATGCAAACTAATAATGCTCAAGTGCAGGCCTAGCTTATGAAAAGATCTAGTTAAAACAGATGGACAAGAGAAAAGTAGCAGGCATAGGGGCTGATTTCTACAGTTGCATAAGCTTATCAACTAAAAGCTACAGCATCAAGACCTAAAGCTACCCTTATCAACCTAACAAAGAATAAGAAACACTAATGATGAAGCAATAAGGAACCAAATTTGCCTAGTTACTAAAACTGAAACAGATTTTGCTGAGACAGCTTGATGGTGCAGGGGATTTTTGTTCCAAATAGTCAAGTTACAGCTGCTCAAAAACTTTTGCAGAAAAATTCATAAAAATCTGGGAAAATATGGATCAATAAGATTTGCAACCAGACTTTAATTTCCCAAAATTTTAGAAAGATGGAAAAAAAACTGAGTAAACTAAAAATCAAGGACAAAAATGGTTTTTAAACACTATTGACTAATTCTAGTTTAAACAATTGATTTATGCTACTAATTTAATTTACTAAGCTACACTTAATCTAATTAAGCTATATCTAATTATAATACAACTACACACCTAATATTACTTAAATGTATTCTACTAGTGATGATGTATCAGCAAATTAACAACAACAGTTCTCAATATTCCACAGATCCAAACACTCCTAAATTGATACTGAATCACTAATTTGCAAATCAGACAAGTGTATAACCAATACAATCCACCAAATCAGTCTAACCAAATGATCAACCAAACCTCAACACTCAAGATATGCAACTAGCAATGCAATGAAATCCCAATGAAACAGTGATACAGATTCAAGCAAGATCAATCTCAGATCTACAAGCTTAATCTCAAAACAACAATTCTACTCAAAATCAATCAAGCAAACAGATCAATAAACAGATAGTCAAAATAGCTATGCTAACTCAGTAATATCAAACTTATGCAATCAAATATCAAATAAAATCTAATTCTACCCAAAACTACTACTGAATCAGCAAATCAAAATAAATGAAACAGTACTATATCTATTACAGAATTCAAACAGATACTATTATTTCAGAATTTATAAACAGAAATTACCAAGCAATCCCCCTCGGCTAGAACAGAGGGGGCTCACTAAGCAAGCCTATCTTTAAGATAGGCTGAGTTCATCTCCTTCTGTCTCAGCATATCCAACATCATCAGCAACAATAATTCTTCTTCTTATTTTTGATTATAAGAACTTTGGACTCAAAAATACTCCACTGAAAGCTAGTTAGCTAAAATGGAGTATATAAAATGAAAAATAAGCTCTATGTTAAGCTATACTTATGATTATGTAAACACTTTTTTATTTTTTCTTTTATATTATTCTTATTTATTTTTATTTTTTTATTTATCTGTAAATGATATTAAAACTAAGTTGAAATAAAATGAAATAAGCTTTTAACTACTGATTATGTAAACAGATAATATCAATATAAGAAGTTTATGAAACAGATTAAGCTAATGTATAAAAGTAATAATAAGCTGAATATAAAATGGAAGGTATACTTTTATTAAATTCAAAGAGTAAAATTACAATCACTAATCTAGATTACAAATCGAAATACATTTTGACAGCATAACAATTCCTAAAAACTACACACCTAAAGAGCTAAAATGAACCTCTATTTATAGTTGAAGAGTGAGGGGTTGGGGTGAGAATCCACGCTGGCAATCCACAACTCTTTGTGCTTCTTTTCTTCTCATCTCAGCCCTTGGATAGATTTGTGCTTCTTTATATCAATAATAACCCTTTGATCAGAATTTGTGACGTGTGAGAGCCAATCACACATTGCCATGTTGGCAATCCGTGTGCATACCTCTGCCATGTGCTAACACCTTCTAGAATAAGTATCCAATGCAAGGGAATGATGTGGTGTGTCCAATTACCAGCTGCCACATGTCCATGTGAACCAATCTTGAGCTTAATCTCTTTCTAACATCCTCCTAATCACATGATAAGGTTTCTAGAAGTTCAAATGATTGGTAAATCATGGTTGAGTGAAGTGGTTCGAGTCAATTGAGTCAAGTGGTAAATTAGGGTTCATGTGGGTGTGAAGGGTTCTGGGAATTTTGGGGAAAAGGGGGAAAACGGGTGTGGGATAGTTTTTATTGATAACTTTGACCGTTTGACCATTTCTTTAACACGTATTATAGCTTTGACCAAAAGGTTGTTGGATGGGCTTGGGCTTGGTATTGAGATGGTGGGCTGGGTAATATCTTTGGACCAGGCATGTCTTGTTTAGGTTTAAAAATTGGACCAGGTTTATTTATTTGTAAAAGTAAGATGAAAATTGCAAGGACTAATTATGTAGACTTCAAAACTCCAAGGGCACAAATGTCACTTTTGCAAAAATATCTTCCAAGGACTCAACTTGTAAATCTTGAATAAATGAAGGATTGATATTGACTTTTGAATCCCAGCATTGACTATTTGACCGACTTCCACTCTCGTGCCCGTTTTTCTGATTTTTGTTTGATTTTTCGTCATTTTGTGATTAATCCGTACCTGTATGTTCACAACATAAAAACACATGTTTTCTTGGCATTTGTTAGCTCAAATAGTCATTTTGGGTCGGTATTTGGCCATGAAATGGTGGGTGAATAAGCACTCACCAAGACCTGTGCAAAAAACAGCCTCATCAAACGAAAAGAATCAACAACAAGTGCAATTGTCTTTGAAGAAAGCACAACATCTCCACAACCAAATTGAAGAAGCTCAAACACTTGTGATATCACAAGTTCCTCCATCACCACAATTGATTCAATAAATAAAAGAAAGCTGACACACATGTGATATCACCAGTGATATCACCTGTGATATCACAGGTGGTATCACCTGTGACATCACATGTGATATCAAAAGTTCCCCTGAAAGCATCTGGGAATAAAATGAAGGTGTTTGTTGATGAACCAATGAAGAGCACGATTGTTGAAGAACAAAACTAAATAAAACAAGTTGTTGAAAACAGTTGTGTTGTTATGTTTTAATCTATACGGTTATAAATAAATATGTATAGTTGACAAGTTGGAAGTCAATAGTAGGTATTTAGTTTGACTGAATCATGTTATTTGTCACAAGAGATTCAAACTCACAGAAATGGGCCATAGTGAGCAATTGTTTAATCCATCTTGATTTGTGAATATTTGTTTGATAAAGTTTTGAGTGGTATTTAGTTTAATATGGTAATATGAAAAGTGAAAAGTGTCATACCTGTAGTATCACCAGTGATATTTGAAGTTGAACTGTATATGTGTATTATCACTAGTGATATTTGTATTATCACTTGTGAAATTTTGTATATTTTATAGGTTTTTTTGTTTACTTGTTAAGCTTTATTTTACTAGTGCTATTGAGTAAACCTAACAATTCAGAAAAAACAAACAAATAAATAAAATAATAGTATCACAAATGATATACAAGTCCAAGATAAAATTAGCAATGCTATTAAATAAACCTAACAATCCAGTAAAAAAAATCAATCAATCAACAAACTAATACTTCAATTGCAGTGACTGAGAAACCACATCCATTTTCAACTACGCCGCCGCCCCATTGACATTTGAAACTTTTCCCTTGTTTGGACAAGTATGTCTATTATGATCAATTAAACTACAAATATTACAACCCTTCTTTTGGTTCTTACTTTTCTTAATAGCTTTCTCGCGTCCACCCTTAATACGGTCATTCTTATGTCCTTTAGCTCTCTCAGGTTGTCTACAAAAGAAGTCCAGTATCATAGACAGCTTATCAGTAATTTCAACAATAAGAAACAAATTATCAAACATATCACTGGTGATACTACACATATATCAAGCATATCACTGGTGATACTACACATATATCAAATATATCACTGGTGATACTACACATATATCAAGCATATCACTAGTGATACTACACATATACCATCAGTAAAAACATTTATTGTGTTTGTCTATTACAGTGAAAGGCACAAAAACCATCTTGTATATAAAAGTACATAATTAATACCTTGGTGTAAAATCTAATAATGATCTTCATTACATACTCAACATTAAACTCAGAAACAACACGAAAAATGCCAAGAACTCCATAAGCTTTTTTGGTAGCCGTGCAAGCATTTAAATAGAGCACCACAGAAAAGACTTCAAAACACTGTAAGCTACACCTTAATTAATAAATAATAAGCAATATTACACTATAATTAATAACTTATCAGTAACTTATACTCACAGCTTATCCCCACAAACTTATATTTTCATCCTCATCAAAATGTCAAAAATATTATATAAGAAAATTAAACATCTTAACATAAACAACTTATAAATAAATAGACTAACAATTATCACTGGTAATACTAAACGTATATCACTGGTGATACTAAACTAGCTTATAATCATCAACTTCAAATATCACTGGTGATACTAAACGTATGGTACAGAGCAGATTCAAAACCAAAATTAGACACAAAAAACAACATTCAAATGCAGTTAAAAATATAAATTCAACTAATAACTTAATTAATAAGCAAAATTACAAAAGCAGATAACAAAATTATCAAATATTTTTCACTCACACATTTTGTCAAACACTTGGTATGCAACTTGATCACAAGGAATGTTAAACAACTCGATCCACATAATTAACAAACGATTCAACAACACTATCAACAACAACAATATCCATCAAATCAGCTTCTGAAAAGAAATGGTTCATTCAAATCAAAAGAAGATATAAAAAAGGATGATAATGATCGGGAGGTGATTATGAGATGATGATCGGAATGGTGACTGGAATAGTGATGGTGATGATGATCGGAATGATGGTGTAGCGGTGGTGTTGCGGTGGTAACAGATTATGGAGGGAAGTTGATTGGGAGAAAACACACAGTTTGTGTATGAAAAAAAGAGCGAATGAGAAAAAATAAATAAAATAGAACTTTATATAGGTGGGGTAAATTAGGTTTAAGTGATTAAATCTTAGATTAATCTAGGCCATTAGATCAAAAAAGATGGAAGGTGGGGATTTATTCATTGGTATGCACAAAAAAAAGGGTATGCATTTGAATTTTTCTCTATATTTAATGCATTTTTATTAAACACATGGTTATCGAAAACTATTACTACATTTCATAGTCGTCAGATCACATAACAAGATAATCTCATCCGATATGTATATTTCATACTCAAAGCTAATAAGAGATTTAATATTTTAAAGGTTTTTAAACCAATAACTTAACTTTTCCTTATCTTAATAATTTTTTCCGAACATTTTTTTTTTTAAATATTTAGACACACACTTTTCCCCTCCAATGAAAAACAGAAGATTGAATCTAGGAATTGTAGGAAATTACCCATTAAAAAGAGTCTTTCCTGATATTCTTGACGGCCAAGGGAAACTAAAGCCGAGGACGGGGTTTGGAAATAGTTTTCAAACAGCAATTGACGCGCCTCGGATTACCTCATTAGCTAGTCATTGACCTAAGCGCAAAGATACCTTAAACCATAACCCACAACCCTCACATTATACACATACATGTCTCTCATATTCATTATTCCAACGATGTGGGATAGAGCATAGGTGGTTTCCTAAAGGCACATATACACACACTATTAGAATAGATTGTATTCATAGTGGAAGTTCAGGTGCTACTGTTAAATAAATGGGTGTGTGTTACTCTCTATAAAAGTTAATATATCTTTGCCTGGTGTTTGAATATCAATCGCCTTCCAACTAGGCTCAATTTGGATGACAAAGGTGTGGACTTGGTTTTGGTGTTGTGTCCAATGTGTGGTGATGAACACGAAGATATTGATCACCTATTCAGTTCGGGTCTAGTGATCATTCAGGTCTGGCAAAAGAGTTTAGATTAGTGGCCCTTTCGCTCTTGAGTAGCATTGTTAATGCTATTAGCTTCCCATAACTCTAATTCTAGGGACGGGTTGGTTAACAAACAACTTTGTTCAGTTAGAATCGTTTTGATTTGGTAATTTGGAAGTGGCGGAATTACATCATTCTCGCACATCTCAAAGATTGTCCCTGAAATCATGGTCCGTTTGGTTTATAGGTGGGTTTATGATTAGGATTAGGATTGAGATATAAAGTTAAAGATTAGGATTTGGATTTGGATTTGATGTATGAGAGAGAAAATATATTATAAAATAAATAAATAATTATTAGTTATTTAATAAATTAAAAATATTGTTTTAAATTATGAGTGAGAAATTAAAATTAGAGTGAGATAGAGAGAGAGGTGTAGCGGGACAAAAAAAATAAGAAAACCCATCATTTAATACACTTTTGAAGGTGCCCAAATATTTGGAATTTGGTGGGCCCGGTTTAAACCATTTTCCAAACCAAACACTTGTATTTATTGTTAAAGTCATATATTTTCTTTCAAAGCACTAACCAAACGGGCCTTAATTCTAACTAGGGCTGTAAACGAACCGGACGAACACGAACGGAGCCCTGTTCATGTTCGTTCATTTAATTTTAACCGGACAAATAAACGGACACGGACACTTAAACGGACGAATTTTCTTGTTCATGTTCGTTTATTAAGAAAATGAATTGTTCATGTTCGTTTATGTTCGTTCATTAAGACACTAAACGAACGTTAAACGAACATAAACGATCGAACATAAATGAAAATAGACAAACAAACATAAACTTTATTGAATTCTTCACAATATATTGTTTTATAAGTGTTGCTTTGTTTAAACAAATCAATTTTTAAAATTATAAAATTAAAAGATATGATATATGAACATAAATAGATAAATAAACATAAACGAACATTAATGAACGCCTAATCGGACGTTCACGAACATAAATGAACGAACGAGATTTTTGTTCATATTCGTTCATTTAACTAAACGAACGTAAAATATTGTTCATGTTCGTTCATTTAATAAACGAACGAACATAAACGAACTTTTTACAGAACGGTTCATGAAATGTTCGCTGAACGTTCAGTTCGTTTACAGCCCTAATTCTAACCAAAGGGATTGTAAACCTAGCAGTACTAAGGAAATCTCGTAATTAGTTAAGTGCACCAACATACTGTTGTGAACATGAAAACCATTTGTCTTTTGTAAATCTCAATTATTTACAACATAATCAACGAAGAAGGAGAGCCACATTTCTCGTCTATTAAAGCTATCAAACTTACGACATAATTATGTCGAGAAGAAATATCTAGGCTAATGTGTTGTGCAACACACCTTATGCCTCTGTACAGATATCTCCTCACTAATGTTCTACTTATTGTTTTGAAAATTTGAGTACCCTTTTGTTTCCAACAAACAAAATACCAAACAAATACTAGTAACAAATGAATTCTTGTAATACTTAACCTAAACTAATACTCCAAAACATTATTGATTGCACATCTTTTCCTCTTTTTGAAAGAATATTTCTAGATCCACTCATAGTTTACAAAAAAAAAACCCACTCGCTGACGTGTCAGGGAGCTGATTGGTTGGTTTTTTGTGGGCCACAAAAAACCAACCAATCAGCTCGCTGACACGTCAGCGAGTGGGTTTTTTTTTGTAAATTATGAGTGGGTGTAGCACACCTCTTTTTGAAAACGTGAAATTTATTATAAATCACAAAGGAGATATAGCCAATTTGGAGTTCAAGGACAAGTACCTTGATACACTACTGTTCAGTCCAAGCAACATAACCAACATATGGAGAATAACTCAATTCTAATAGACTTGAACTTTTTTTTTTTTTTTTTTTTTTTTTAAACGGCAGAAATATATTAAGAAAAAAGCTACTAGCACAGCACTAGAAGCTAAAGAGTACATATACAATCTAGAAATAAACAAAGCTACACTATCTAGATTCCTCTCAGGGCTTTAACTGCGAGGACTGCAAAAGGGATGAAAAAACTCGTGCAGATTACAAAGAACCGAGACAAGAGAAAAATCCCCACTCACGGAGGCCGAGCCACCGGTTTTCACTCCGGAGTGTTTTTTATGCAGACCCATACAAGCCCCGGGGAAAAGATAAAAGAAATTACAAGTAGGGTTTTTTCCTCCAGCTATCCCACTTCAAAAACAATCACGACAACTACCAGCATTACTTGAGACGAAGTAGTTCCATCTTTTATGACTCAGTAGTCTGAAGTTCACCAATCTTAACACCATTTTCGAGCAGCACCATACTAATTCCGTTTTTAGCTTTTCCCTTAATTACACATTTCTAACTTGTTATGCCAATAGGTTGAGCAGTTCTTGAGCCCGGATACAAACGTGGACAACGTAGACAGCTTCGGTTGTTGGATTCAGTGTCTTCTATAGCAGATTAGTAGGTCGTGCCTGTTAACGTTAATAAAGATAGTTACTGTATTTGTATATAGAAAATCAATAAGTTGTGTCTATTAAAGAATGGTAACAAAAGATGCATACCTTTTGTAATATAACTTTTTCCTTAATATTCATCATTCATCTACCACACTGATTCTCGTTTTTATCAGCATGGGTAGGCGCTGCCAAGATTCTCGCCGTTCTTTTGCGTAATGGAATCATCGACTGGTCAATACACATAGCTTGCATAGCCATATCTTGTTGATTCTGTCTTTCAACCTGCTCTCCAAGGTTTTCTGCATTGCTTAGATCAGTATTTAGCGGGTTTTCAAACAAGCCCAAGATGAACTTCGCACGTAAGATCCTCCTAACTGCATCATTGATTCGGCTCATTGGGATGACTTTTGTTGATACAAAAGTTGGGCGTACCTGATTGTTGGGCTTTGCTCTTATATCAATTCGTTCCTTAGCACTTTGTTACCTGCGTACTAAGAAAATAAACAACACCGTTAGGCTTATCGAGGGATTGTCTCCCCCGATTAGACTCCGGCGTGAGAGTAAGTAATCGAATTTAGGTTTTGGTTTAAGAGTTTAGGGATTCCGTGAATCGTACCTTCAATGAGAATCGTATGATTCTATATATAGGGGCTAAGAAACCGTGTTTCTTGCTCCTTACTCTACGCACGCATGGTGCTTATCCGAGGTAAGGATATCTATTCCTTGAATAGATGATCCTTATCGGATATCCGGTGAGTTAGATTGGGCCTTTTGGCTTCATAAGCCCAAGCGTTGATACTGCGGCCCATACCATTTGTCATGGTAGCCCATTCGTGATGGGCTTAAGTATAAGTAATGTCTATCATTTGGGCTTGCGGCCCAAATATAGGCTATACGTCATCATGTCCCCCCAGTCTAGTATGCGCGACACGTAGCCGCGGGTACTAGACTTAATGTAAGCAGCGGTAAGCGTGGCGGGATAATGAACAAATTGTTACCGCCTTTTTGGAGGTGCAATGCACCTAACAGGTTCAAAATAGTTACCTCGGTAACTGGGGGTGGTGTCCACGTATCACTTGGGATTCGGGAAAAAGTGTTGTACCTTTTGATCTTCTAGCCACACGTTTACTGTGAGTGGGATCCACGTGGGCGTGAATTAGGGTTTTTACCACCCTATATAAGAGTGTCGTCCCCCTTTATTTTCACCACACAGTAAAATACACACACAACCACTATTCATCTTCTTCATTTTGAGAGCGTTTTTGCTAGAAAACCTTTGAACTTCTGTAGGTAATCTTTGTGTGCGTCCACTTAGTTTTAAGATGAACATGGTCGCTCAATTAGAGGAGTTTCGCTCTGCGTTGTCTGTTGAGGATGTGATGCGCTTTTCTTCCGACTTTTTTGTGCCTTTGGATGTGCATCCAGAGGCGCCAGATGTCGATGCGTGTATAGCCGACTTCCCCGAAGGGAAGATAGGTTTATACACGAAATTTTTCGAGTACGCTAACTACCGCGTACCTATATCTATATTTCTGAGCGATTTGCTCAATCACTATCGCCTCCACATCTCTCAGCTGCACTGTATAGGTGCGGCGAAGGTGTCGAATTTTGAGGTAAACTGCCGTTTACTAGCGATAGAACCAACTGTAGATTTATTCCGCTCCTTTTACCACTCAACATGGTCGAACGGTTGGGTGTCCTTTGCGAAGCGCCCGCGGGCGTTTCAATGTTATACGGAGAAGGTTGACGCCCTCAAGAATTGGAGGGAATTTTTCTTTTGGGTAGACGACGTGGTCTTTCCTTCCAATTTTGAGTTTTATACTCAGGCGTCTTTACCAAGGGATGGGCATCCCGCACCCGGTTCCTATAGTATTGCTGACGCGCAGACGTTAAATGCCAATCGATTGGCCATTAACCCCTATCCGGAGGAGTTTTTGGTGCATGTAGGATTGAGTCGCGCGTATTTTGGCGCAGCGGATGAGGTTCCCACTTTCCTGAGTGAGGATGGCCGGGGTGGGTGTTCATCCTTTGTAATTGTTTGTAAGTTTTTCATCCTTTTTCTTCGCGCATTTACCAACTAATCTTTCGTTGTTTTCTTGCTTCATTTTTATATGTGCAGAGATGGACTTATTCGCGGTGGTGAAGCTTGATAAGCCAAAGCAGGTGACCATAGGGGTGCGTCCTCTGAGGGAAGGGGAGCTGCCTTTGCTGGAAGCGACCGCGGGGCGTTTGACTGTTTTGCCCGCGACAGTCCCCGAGGACACGCCACCACTTGTGGTGACGCCCGTCCAGAGTATGGCGCCAGAGGTAGTGGTGGCGCCCACTGTGGTGCCTGAAGTGGAGGTGGCGCGCGAGGAGGCGCGCTCAGGGTCATCTGACAGTATTCGGATCCTAAAACCTGAGGAGGTGTTGAGGGAAGAGGTTGCGCAGAACTTGAAGCGCAAGGGAGAGGCTGGAACCAGTGGCACCAGCAAGAGGCGTCGACACGTCATCAAAGACGCAGAGTCGAACGCGGAAGAAACTTCGACCTCCGGCGCACGGTTGAAGGCTGATGCTTCTCCGTTTCTGTAAGTGTGCATTTCTTCTCTCTCTCTTTTTTTTTTTTTTTTTTTTTTTTTTTTTGCAATTACTTGTTGTAATTTTTTGTTGACTGTCTTTGTTCCGTAGGGATGACGACGCGAAGGACGATGAAGTATCCTCTCCGCAGAATGAAGACAAGGGAGAGGATACCTTGGCAGCTGATGGTGGTGAGGCGCAGCAACTTCTTGATGAGTTGGCTGCGACTACTGCCCGTCAGGCTGAGCTGGTGGCGCAGCTGAAGGGAAAGCGCGTTGGGGAGAGTCGTGCTCTGGCCCAGAAGGAAGAAGAGTTGGAGAAGCTGCGCGTGCTATTGGCGGGCGTGCAGGCTGAGCTCGGGGAGTCAAGGGCGTATGGGGAGAAGATGAGCATCTTGGCTGATCTGCTACATGCGAGGGCGTGCAACGAGCAGATAAAGGCCAAGGCATCATGGTCTGTGTCGTTCCTTGAGGAAAAAAGGTCTGAGCATTATGCTAGCCTGCAAGAGTTCAAGGAGCGCATGGAGAAGACGCTCGTGATGTATGAGGAGAAGCTGCGCGCACTTAGCATTGAGTACGACGAGGAGCTGTATCCTCATCTCATGTCTGTGATTGCTGAGCGCAGGTATTCTTACACCCTTATCTTTTAGAATTGTTTTCTTCACTCCATTTTATCTTATCTTGTTACCACTTTGTGAATGCAGGTGGTTGATCAGCCATGGGCTTCGTCTGGCAGCTCTAAGTACTTTAGAGTCTGCGGAGGTGGTGGAGGCCTTTGGGAAGGTTGTCCACTGCGCGATGGCGCGTGGCCGTTCGCAGGCGATGGAGGAGCTCCGTGAGGCCAAGTTGCTGGAGAAGGATTTGGCGGAGATTCCTGGTTATAGCTCAACGGCGTACGATGAGCTGGTGGAGGCGATGGCGGGGCTGAAGGTTCTTGAGCTGCCGCATATAGGGAAATTGGAGCGCGACCAAGATGACCCTATAGCTGTGCTGATGGCCGGTTTAACTTTGCAGCGCCATCTTGAGAAGAATGCGGAAGAGGAGTTAGACTATTATCTAAAACCTGATGTATCGCAGCTTCAAGTCCCAGTTTTTGCGCGGCCCCGTGATATCCTCAAGCCTTTTGCTCTGGAGAAGGAAGTCCCCTTGAAGGAGGTGCTGGAGCAACATGCGCAGAGGGCTGCTGTGAAGAAGGGTATCAAGGGCAAGGCCGTGATGTGCGGTATTGGCGCTGCACACCTTCCTAGATCAGATGGCGTGGCTGTAAGTGTTCCAACCGTATCGATGCAGGATGCCATAATCTTGAGTAAGTTGAAGGAAGGGAGTTCCGCCGCTCCAGAAGAGAGCCATGATCACCGCCATAGCATATAGGTTGTTTGTGAACTTATGTATTTTGTCCTTGTAATTTAATGAATATGGAATAAAATACATTTTGTTATAAGCTCGTAACTTAAATATACTTGCATTGTTTGCTAAGTTTGATTATTTTACTAAGTCTTTTAAGTGCGTGACTTAAATATACTTGCATTGTTTGCTAAGTTTTATTTTTGACTAAGTCTTTTAAGTGCGTAACTTAAGTATACTTGCATTGTTTGCTAAGTTTTATTTTTGACCAAGTGTCTTGGCTCGTTATATTGCTAAGCTCGTACGGTGTACTTGGTATATGCGCATCCGTCGTGGGGTGCGCATATGAAACTTACTTTGACGTCTCAAGAGTAAGGCGCTTAGCAAGGATACGTGATCCAATGTTGATGGGTTTGCAACCCTCTTATTCAACGAGTAAATTAGTAGGTTAACTCATCCTTTATGCCTTCATGGGTCTTTAAGTGGTGCATGCACGCCATGTAGGCAAAAAATATAAGATAGACAATATTGACATATATGCAATAAAGTAAAAGTGCGCTATGGAGTTAGCTAGAAACCATAATATTTTATTAATACTTGCAAGTTTATTGAAAAAATGGAAAACATAATTCCTAAGAAAGAAAAGAAAGACAAACACTTATTGGGCACCGCGTAGGGTGTGAGTGTGTTTGTGTAAGGGCCGTAGCCTAAAAGTAACATCTTTTGAGATTACAGATGTTCCAAGTGCGCGCTAGGTCGTGACCTTCCATATCGCGCAACCTGTATGCGCCGTTGCCGAGCGCGTCTGTGACCTCGTAAGGTCCTTCCCATTTGGGTCCGAGCTTGCCTGTGTCTTCTACGTGGCTCGCGTCATTGGCGCGGTAAACAAAGTCTCCTGGTCTGAATGAAGTGTTTTTGACTTTTGCATCATAATACTTCTTCATTTTTGCCTTAGCCTTTGCTTCACGTATAGCTGCGCGTTCGCGTCTTTCTTCCAGTATATCTAAGTCTATGCGCCGTTCCTCGTCATTTGTTGTGACGTTGACCTCTGCCGTGCGTATAGTTGGCATTCCTATCTCGGCTGGTATGACGGCTTCTGTTCCATAGACTAAGGAGAATGGCGTGTCGCCAGTACTGGTTTTGATTGTCGTGCGATGCGCCCACAAGACGTGCGAGAGCTCATCTACCCATCTTCCTTTATGTCTGTCAAGGCGCGCTTTTATGCCTTCGCCTAGACTGCGATTAGCGCGCTCAACTAGGCCATTGGTTTGTGGGTGTTTGACTGAAGCAAAGTGTTGTGTGATGTTTAATTGTGCGCACCAATCTTTGAATGGGTTATCACAGAATTGTTTTCCGTTGTCTGATACGATCTCGCCTGGTAGGCCGAAGCGACAGACAATATTGTCCCAGACAAAGCGTTTTACTTGGTTTCCCGTAATGTTCACCACAGCTTTTGCTTCAATCCACTTTGTAAAATAATCTATGGTTACGATGAGGAATTTTACTCCTCCCGCTGCGACGGGAAAAGGTCCTGCGATGTCGATACCCCATTTGTAAAATGGCCATGGTGAGGTGATTGGTGTTAGCTCTTGCTGTGGTCGGCGCGGAATAGGTCTATGTACTTGGCAGTTGCTGCACTTTATTATTAGGTCGCGTGCGTCGCGGTGCATTGTTGGCCAATAGTATCCTGCCCTTAAAGCGCTTGCCACCACGGATCGCGGTCCTGAGTGCATACTACATGATCCAGTGTGAAGTTCGCGGAGTACATAGTCTGCTTGAAGGGGTCCAACACATCTGAGCCATGGTTGTAAGAAAGATCGCCGATAGAGTACGTTGTCGCGGAATTCGAATCGTTGCGCTGTGCGCCGTATTCTTCGAGCGTCTTTATTATCTTGGGGTAGGGTTCCCTTGCTGATAAATTCGATGATAGGTGTCATCCACGTGGGATCTTGTTCTTCTATCACCGTTGATATTTCCATATCAAGGATGGACTTGTTCTTTAAGGTTTCCACCAATACCTGTTTTGAAAGGTGTGCGAAGCTTGTAGATGCGATCTTGCTGAGTGCGTCCGCCTTTCTGTTTTCCCCTCTAGGTACTTGTTTTATTGTGAACCTATCGAAGTTTTTGATCAGAGACTTTGTCTTTTCCAGGTATTGGATCATATGATCATCCTTGGCCTCGTATTCTCCTAACACGTGGTTAGCGACTAGCCGAGCATCTACGTTTGCCTCTAGGTTGCGTACACCCATTTGAATTGCGATGCGTAGTCCGGCCAGTAGGGCTTCATATTCTGCCTCATTGTTTGTGGCTGTGAACTCGAAGCGTAGCGCATAGGTGAATTCCATACCTTCTGGATTTGTAAGAATGAGTCCTGCGCCTGATCCATCTGCGCATGAGGATCCATCGGTGAACAGTGTCCATGGTTCCTGTAGATCCGTTTTTGCTGCAGATGTTGGGCTGTCGCCCTCTGGCTTCTCCACGATAAAATCAGCTAAAACTTGCCCTTTGATAGCAGTGCGCGGCCTGTATGAGATGTTGTACTCACTGAGCATTACACTCCATTTTTGTAAGCGTCCCGATGCATCTGGTTTAGAGATAACTTGTTTAATTGGCTGATCAGTGATTACCGCAATTGGATGCGCTTGGAAGTATCTGCGCAGTCTTTTGGCGGCGAACACTAAAGCCAAGACCAGTTTTTCCATGGCGCTGTAGTTAACCTCTGTTTTCTTTAAGGCTTTGCTTACGAAGTATATGGGTGTCTGGACGGAGTCTCTATCTGTCAATAGTACTGCGCTAACTGCTCCGTGGGTTGCTGATAAGTACATGATTAGTTCTTCCCCTTGTCGCGGTGCGACTAGTTTGGGAAGAGATGCCAGATGATGTTTGAGTTGTTGGAAAGCTTCCTCCGCTTCATTGGTCCAACGAAAGTCTCCCTTTTTTGTACACTTCGTGAGTGTTTTAAAGAGAGGAAGGGACTTGTCCGCTGACTTAGATAAGAAGCGATTCAGCCCTGCCAGCTTTCCATTCAGTGATTGGACTTCTTTGAGTGTGCGCGGGGAGGGGAGATCAATAACAGCCTTTGTCTTCTCTGGGCATGGTTTGATTCCATCGGGTTCTATTAAGTATCCGAGGAACATGCCTTCAGTTGCGCCAAAGGTGCACTTTTTTGGATTCAGTTTCATGTTTATCCGCCCCAACGTTCGGAATGTTTCCTCGATGTCGCGCACTAACTCATCCTCTGTATGGCTTTTTATAACAAGGTCGTCCACGTAGACTTCCAAGTTGCGGCCTACTTGTTTTTCGAAAGCTGTGTCCACCAGCCGTTGGTATGTCGCGCCTGCGTTCTTTAAGCCAAAAGGCATTTTTGTGTAGCAGTATACCCCTTGACTGGTGTGGAAAGCTGTTTTTTCTTCATCCTCCACTGCCATTTGGATTTGGTGGTACCCTTTATATGCGTCTAGGAAGCACTTGAAGGGGTATCCACATAAGGATTCAACCTTCCAATCAATTTCTGGCAATGGATAGCAGTCTTGCGGGCATGCTTTATTGAGATCCGTGAAGTCCACGCACATCCTCCAGCTACCATCGCTCTTCTTTACCATGACTTGGTTAGAGAGCCAGTCGTGGTAGTACACTTCGCGCATGATGCCCGCATCTACTAACTTGTGTACTTCTTCCAAAATAGCTTTTGCACGATCTGGAGCCTGGCCGCGCTTCTTTTGTCGTATTGGAGGGTATCCTTGTCGGATTTGTAGTTTGTGCTCTGTGATAGAACGAGGCACTCCTGTCATATGCTTTGGTTCCCATGCAAAGATGTCTAGGTTCTTTTGCAAGAGTGCGCATACGGCTACTTTACCTTTGTCAGATAAAGATCCTCCAATCGAAACTTGTTGTTCCGGATAGTCTGGATGAATAGCGACCTTTAAATTTGGCGATTTTTCCGTGCGCTGTTCTGGAATAGTATCTGCTTCAGTTGTCACTGCGATACATTCTCTTGGTGGTACCGTTGTGTTATAGAGAGTAACCACTCCTCCTTCAACTGGGAATTTAAGCATTCCGTGTGCTGTGGATGGTACTGCGCGCATGGATGATATTCCTGGTCTTCCAATTATGCCATTGTATGGTGAGGGAGACTTGATTACCATAAAATTTATCCATGCCGCAGTTGAGTGTTGCTCATCTCCTACGACCACCAATAAGCGTAACTGCCCCATGGGCCAGATCTTTTCTCCTGTAAATCCTGTTAGTGACATTGTAGCTGGTATCAACTGACTTTGGATTTCAGGTCGCAGCCTTTTGAAGCAGTGATCATACATGATGTCTGCGGATGCTCCTCCATCAATATACATGCGGTGGATGTCGTGTCCTCCTGCATGTATTTCAATGGTCAGAGGTTCCACGACTGCGTTGTCCGCAGCGATTGTAGGGAAGGATATCTCTTTTTCTGGAGAGAATTTTTGGCTGACTTTTTGCTTTATTTTGCGCTGCCATGATTGTATCATGTATATAGTATCAGCCTTTTCTTTTGGGGGTTCTTTCTTGCCTCCATTTCTCTGTCTCTCTTTTCCTTCCTTGATGTTTTTTACGAGGTGGTCCATCCTTCCTTCTCTCACTAATTTTTCGATTAGTTGTTTCAGTTGGACGCACTCGTTAGTTGTATGGCCCTTTTGGCCGTGGTACTCGCAGTATCCACTACCTTGGCGTTTTTCTTCTACCGTTTTAATTGGTGGTGGTCTTGGGAAGTTCGCACCTTCTGTTGCAAATATCTCCCTTGGAGTTTTAGTGAGAGGAGTATATTTGTCGTTGTCTCTTCCAATGCGGTAGTTCCTGCCGCGGTTATTGTTTTGATCATTGGATTGTCTCCGCGGCTGTTCTTGTTGCCTATAGTTTGAATATCCTTTTTTGCTATCCGCAGCAGCTGCTTCTCCTTGTATAAAGGATCTGGTGCGTTTTGTGAGTTCATCGAAAGACTGTGGAACTCTATCATTGAGCTTTCAGATGAGTTCTGGATTATTAATTCCATTCATGAACCCTGAAATTTTTAGTATTTCGGGACATGCTTTGACTTGTATGCACTCATCCTTGAAGCGCTCCATGAAGGCGCTGGTTGATTCTCCTTGGCGTTGCTTCACCCTTGCCAATTCTACAGGATTTTTAGCGCACTTCTTTCGCTGGGTGAAGTTGTGGCGGAATGCTTTTCGTAATTCCTCAAAGCCGCCTATACTCCTACGTGGGAGTTTGCTAAACCATGTGCGCGCATTCCCTACCAATGTGGAATTAAACATGTGACACCACACAGGCTGTGGCCAATTTTCGATAGTTGCGGCTGACTCGAAAATTTTTAGGTGGTCATCTGGGTCACCTGTTCCATCGTATGTCTTCACATTAGTGGGCATGCGCTTGCGCCTGTCGTCTGAGTAATCACTTATGCGACGTGTGAACGCATCAATTTTGTGGCGTCGCCATGGGAGAGACATATCCTCGTTCTCTTCCTCGCGACGTTTTCCTTTTGATTTCCAGTGCCCTGTTTCTTTATCCTCGTTGTCCGAGGAATCGTTGGAGGAAGAATAATCTCTCCTTCGGCGTTTGCGCCTGCTCCTTTCAGAAGAGGAGCCTGAGGGATCTCTGCTTGGGGATCTCCTCCTCCCCAATCTATCTTGTATTCGCCTACTTTCAGGTTTGGAAGATCCTTGGCTTGGCGAATGCTGAGGCCCTAATCGATCGTGTATTCCCCGACTGCCAAGTCTGGAATGGACATTGGTGCGCCTACCGCTGTCTCCAGAGTTTTGTGAGTCAGGTACCGCACCTAACCTATCATGGACAGAGGTACGTTCTGTACGTCTTCCTCGCGGGTGGCGCGGTGGTGATGGTTCGCGTTCTGGACCAAGATTTAGTCGGGTTTGCGGATCCGCACCTGCTCTTCTTGCCGCTTCTTCTTGCATGAGGGCATTTAATGTTTCATAATTTTGGGATACAAAGTTTCCCAAAGTCAGATCCGGTGCGTCCTCAGTTGTTGCAAGAATTTCTTCCTCAGTGTTAGGCGCCCTGTTCCGTTCAGGAGCGCCTGACGGCACAGTGTTGTTCACTGCGGGTGTAGCCTGATGAGGAGTGGTGAAGAGGGTGCGTTGGAGTTCTTCAACGCTGGGGACCTCTAAAGTAATCCTGGGTAGTTCTACCGCTGGGGGAGGTTGGGTTGTCCCTGCCTCATGGTGACCAGGTGTGCTGGTTGTCCCAGCGACTTGTCTAGAGGTTGGATCTTGTTGATTCTTCCTCAGATGGTCACGTTTTTCTGGCTGCGGAGTCCGCTGGCTCGAATTCTTATGTTTCGTCATTCTAGTTCGTTGTAGGGTCCCACGGATGGCGCCACTTGTTGATACAAAAGTTGGGCGTACCTGATTGTTGGGCTTTGCTCTTATATCAATTCGTTCCTTAGCACTTTGTTACCTGCGTACTAAGAAAATAAACAACACCGTTAGGCTTATCGAGGGATTGTCTCCCCCGATTAGACTCCGGCGTGAGAGTAAGTAATCGAATTTAGGTTTTGGTTTAAGAGTTTAGGGATTCCGTGAATCGTACCTTCAATGAGAATCGTATGATTCTATATATAGGGGCTAAGAAACGTGTTTCTTGCTCCTTACTCTACGCACGCATGGTGCTTATCCGAGGTAAGGATATCTATTCCTTGAATAGATGATCCTTATCGGATATCCGGTGAGTTAGATTGGGCCTTTTGGCTTCATAAGCCCAAGCGTTGATACTGCGGCCCATACCATTTGTCATGGTAGCCCATTCGTGATGGGCTTAAGTATAAGTAATGTCTATCATTTGGGCTTGCGGCCCAAATATAGGCTATACGTCATCAACTTTGTTCTTCACAAGGGAGGTTAACCCGTCGATGAATTCTTTGTAGTTGTTTCCAACCATGATCTGAAATAAATTTACAAAGTAAGAAACCACACCCAATGAAAACAAAATAGAACTTAATTAACCTTTTTGTTATCATGTATTCAAGCCAACATACCATGTCTACGCCTGCACCAACACTTTGTTCAATCAAGTAAGCGTAGGTAGCATGTGCTGGACCGGTAATCATGTCAATACCCATAAAATCTGAGATCACAAATCCCTGAAAAACATTAAACAAAAAGCCTTGTAAATACATTATAATGAAAGGGAAATCTTGATAATAATAAGAACAGAAGAAGGAAGGAGTAATTTACTCTAAATTTGAGTTTGTCCTTGAGAAGTTCCATTATAAGTTCTTTATTCTTATGTCCATTCCGACTTGGATACGAAACCTTGATGGTTGCAACACCCTTCCGTATCGCGTCATAGTAAGGAGCTCCAACTTTCTTGATCAGTTCAGGGTCCCTATTCAAGAGTTCCAAAAATATCACACTAATAAGAAAAAAAATCCATCAAAGGTGCCGTTTAGCATTGCAATGGTAAACTGATTGTCTATTAATGACTGTTTTTTCAGTTCGCCTATAAGTAGTTTTTAGTATTTGGTATTGTAAAACTTATTATCGTTTTTGAATGATCAGTAAGTCCTTAAGTATTATAGTTTGACAAACTTTACATTGAAGATCACTTTGAAGATCAAACACTCACTCAAATAAAACAATCGATCAAAAGTTGTATAAAACTAAATATGATTGCGTACCTTGTTTCTTCAAGTGCAACATTATGCGGAAAAATGGTGGCTCCAAAAGCATTACTATTTCCATTGACATCATCATTCCCATACATCACCGGTATCCCTAAACGAGTAGACAAGGATCCTTTTTGAAACTCATTAACCATATTAATCCCTCCACCGCTCAATAAACTCCCTGTCGAAAAGTCAAAACTCATTAGAATTACAATCCTTATATAGTTATATGAATCTTGAAGTATTTGAATACAAAAACTAAGATAGTAAATTTGCAACTCACCTATAAAGTAGTTCTTCATTATATCAGGTGTGGCAACTTCTCTATGAATCTGTGTCATTTGACCTATCTTTTCTTCTAATGTCATACGCAGCATCAAGTTATTTATTCGTAAACGTAGTGGTTGATTCGGGTCTTTGTACTTCATGGTCATTGATTCAGCAACGGTTGCACAACAACATATGACCATAATCATGAAAACGCGTACTGAAAGTATCGCCATTGCCTTACTAACTTGAATTAAGTTGTTAAATTGTTTCTGAAAGATTAAATGAAATTGAAGATTAGCTAGAATCGATACATTATTAGTTTTAATGTTCTAAATTAAACTTCAGGACTCTAGATGGAATAATATATCATGCTTTTAACAGGGGATATTAGTAAACAAATAGAATTAAACATGCACTTTTATTTGCTAGTTAAGAAAAAAATCATGTAAAAGATTAACAAACGAAAAGAGAGAGAACTTACGATCGACTGTTGAGGAAACGAATTGGAATTATATGAGAATATAAAACTAATTAATAATTGGTATTTATAGAGAAAGGTTGCGTGACCTTTAAATTTATTTGAATGGCGGTAAGAGTTAGTATTTTTAAGGAATTACACAGATAGGTAACCAACTTTTAAAAATTTCTAATGTTAAGTAACGAACTCTCAAAAATATTAATATAACCAACAAAATTTGTTGAAACCTACAATATTAAACTATATGACCTGACACATCAGCTTAGTAGGCCCACTTATGATAATAGATCTAAACACACACAAAACAAATGACCATCAACAAATAACACCTCTAAACACACTCACACAAAAGTCATACTTATCTAAAAAAAAAAAAAAAAAAAAAAACTCAACACATCTCGATCTATCCAAAAACAAACCCCACACATATCTGCTCATTCATAGACCTATAAAATATAAAATCCATCACAAACCCAGTTCCATCACTGAACACTTTCATAAAAAGCTGAGAAACCCAGTAGAGAGGTAGTCACAATCATTTGGTTGTGGTTGAGCATTTTAGCCGCCAACCATGGTGGTTGTTTGGTTACGGGGTTTAGTTTGAAGAGTGTTATTAATATTTGCATCTTGATTCCCAATCTAAGAAAATATACAATTACAGTCATCAATTACGGTTATGGGCAAACCCACTTGTCACTTGGGGGTGTAGGTGGCGTTACGGGTGATGGTGGTTGGTGGCGCTTTGGATATGGAAAAAATTATTGATGTAACTAATTTAATACTTTAGTTAAATAATCTAATATTATGTGAAGGGGGTTGTAAATTAAAGAGGATAAACATAAGAGAATACATAAAATATGATATGCAAAAACTCGACAAGTATCCCAAACACATGTTACTTAAAAAACCTACGGCAAGTTTGGTATTTGGTTTTGTAGCAACTGAAAGAAAAAATATTTAAAAAAAGTCCGCTTTGATTTTTATATTTTCTAGAATGAAATGCGTGTTTGTGGGTTGGGGATGTTAATGATGTGTATACATATGTAAAGGTGAAGATGGTTAGAGCTGTGGGTACCCAAAGTTTTCCTGTGCGTTTTCCCCCTTAACGCGACTGGACGGCGTCACTTGGGTACCGGGGCTTGCGTTTTCAAGTCCTGAGCCGTCATGACCAGCCGAGATGGTCCCGGAAAACGCCACTCGACGGCGCCACATGCATACCGTGGCTCGCGTTTTCCAGCAAAATGATCCTGTTTTTCACTTTTTTGTTGTTGTGGGTTTTGCGTTTATATGTGTGTGTGTTTGTGTTTTTATATATGTTTGTGGTTTTTGAAGCTTGCAGCAACGATGGTTGTGAATTGGTGAGGGAGAAAGAAGACAAGGAGACCAATTACCAAACAGTTCTTTCTATTTTATATTTTTAGAACTTTTTCACTTTAAACCTTGTTTTTATACGTATTTATATTATAAGTCCCTTAGGTCATTATTCCTACACCATTAGTCCCTATTATGTTTACGATGTTAGTCATTTAGGTATTTTTCTTACATGTTTAGTCCTAAAATGTATAAAATTTGATTTAAATGTATAAAATAAAATATGTTGTTTTATTTAAATAAAAAAAGTATGTGGGTCCAGGAGTGCACACGACACCAGAAACTAATGTTATAGGAGGGAGGGGGTTTTTGGTGTTATCGTGAATTCTGGTGTTATGAGAAAATGTGCTGATGTGGTAGCACTTTTCCTCACGACACCAACGGGACGACACGAGGATACCTAATGCTCTTAGTGATGATGGATGAAGATAAAAGATGAAGGAATAAGAAAATGACAAAAATATATAAATAAAAAAAGATAAAGTTAAAAACAGAGGGCAAAAGTCAGGTACAATAGTACAATGGTGACCGGTTTAGTCGGTGACCAGTTGCAAAAGTAGCGCATATTGCATAACATTCACGGTTTCAATAGGTTTTGTTAGTTATATTAGTATTTTGAAAGTTCATTACTTAACATTAAAAATTTGTGAAAATTCATTACCTATCTGTTAATTAACCCTTATTTTTAATCATTTAATCTTTATCAATACATCAAACAAACTTAGTATTTATGAATTTTTATTTAAAATAACTGCAAACGTACTTATTAGCAAGCAATTAAATTAATAGAATTAAAATATCAAAAACTACTTAAGATTTTCATGTCTTTAGAGTAATCAACGGATTATTAAACAGAGATCATAAACGCGGTTAAACTCTTGTATCAATATACGTAGATTCTTAATCCACGATGCATCGCGTGCATGCCAAATGTTGTTTATGATCGTTGTTTGTTGGTCGTAAAATACAGTAACATAAGAATGTGAGTACTAATATCAACACAATATCACATAAAAATAGACAAAATTACACGGGTACTGTGGTTTTCTCAGATTGCAAGTATAATCCCTAAGTCAAAATAAGTACACTAGACATCCCTAATTTTGAAACCTGTCACCCTTTTAATCCCTAATTTGGATGTCCCGTTAGTTTATCCGTTAAGTTATTTGCACCGTTAGTCATTCGTTAATATTTTTTGCACCGTTATTCCTCATTTTCTAAAAAACTCCTCATTTTTTACACCGTTAGTCCCTCTGTTAATATTTTGCACCATTATCAATCTTTTTACGTTTTCGTCCATTTTTCAATGTTCTTGTCCGTTTTTTTAACGTTTTCGTCCATTTTTTTTACGTTTTTGTCAATCTTTTTACGTTTTCGTCTATTTTCTTACGTTCTTGTCCGTTTTTTTAACGTTTTCGTCCATTTTTTACGTCTTTGTCAATCTTTTTACGTTTTCGTCCATTTTAACGTTCTCGTCCGTTTTTTTAACATTTACGTCTATTTTTTTATGTTTTCATTCGCTTTTTTACGTTTTAGTTTGTTTTCTTATATTTTTATCCGTTTTTTTACGTTTTTGTCCACTTTTTTACGTTTTTGTCTTTTTTCTTATATTTTTATCTATTTTCTCCTTTTTTTTACGTTTTCGCCTATTTTCGGTGTCGATTTTAAATCACGATTTTGACCCCTTTCTGGTCTAAATCATCAAAAGTGTAAAACACGAAAGTTGTCCGGAATGATGTTTTACATCAAGAATCGCGAGATTTTAACCAGAAAATGCAAAACAAGGGCTGTCTACTACAAAAACTTAAGGGTTTTTTTTTTTTTTTTTTTTTTTTTTTTTTTTTTTTTTTTTTTTTTTTACCAAATTCGTAACTTATAAACTTATAAACTCTTGTAATTTTTTGTGCTTGTGTAAATCATCAAACTTATTTGAAGAAACGGACAAGATAAAAATGGATTAAAATGTGAAAAAAACTGACGAAACATGTAAAAATGGACAAAAACATATAAAAACGTGAGAAAAACGAACGAAAATGACTTAAGTTTTGGTAGTAAAAAGCCCCTGTTTTGCATTTTTCAGGTTAAAATCTCGTTTCTCTTGATGTAAAACATAATTTCGGACAACTTTCGTGTTTTATACTTTTGATGATTCGGACCAGAAAGGGGTCACCATCGTGATTTATAATCGATACATAAACATTTTTATCAAATGTCAAGTTTTCTTTTAGTATACTTACCTAATAAAAAAAAACGAGCGAAAACGTAAAAAAATAGACGAAAATGTTTAAAAACATAAGAAAACAGACGAAAACGTAAAAAAATGAATGAAAACGTTAAAAAACGGACGAAAACGTTAAAAATGGACGAAAACGTAAAAAGATTGACAAAAACGTAAAAAAATGGACGAAAACGTTAAAAAAACGGACGAGAACGTAAGAAAATAAACGAAAACGTAAAATGATTGACAAAAACGTAAAAAAATGGACGAAGACGTTAAAAAACGGATGGGAACGTTAAAAAATGGACGAAACGTAAAAATATTGATAACGGTGCAACATATTAACAGAGAGACTAACGGTGCAAAAAATGAGGACTTTTTTAGAAAATGAGGACTAACGGTGCAAAAAATATTAGCGAAGGACTAACGGTGCAAATAACTTAACAGATAAACTAACAGGACATCCACATTAGGGACTAAAAGGGTGACATGTTTCAAAGTTAGGGATGTCTGGTGTACTTATTTTGACTTAAGGACTAAACTTGGTGTACTTATTTTAACTTAGGACTAAACTTTCAATCTGAGTAAACGGGACAAACCATGTAATTTTGTCCATAAAAATATCTCGGGAAGCATAGTTGTGATCTTTAAAAACAAAAGATCAAAAATATTTTGTTTCAGCTTTACTATGTTTAAACTAAGAATTGTAGGACTTTAACCTAATGAATCAGCTACTAGGTTTAGACTAAGAATTGTAGGACTTTACCCTAACGAAAGGGAGTCCTTCCAGAAATTCTCGACGGCTAAGGCAGAACCAAAGCCGAGGAGGGGGTTTGGAAATAGTTTTCAACCAGCAATTGACGCGCCTCGGTTATTACCTCATTAGCTGCGTCATTGCCCCAAGCGCAAAGATGCCTTGATCCATACCCCAACTCCTTGTTTTATACACAGCCCTGCCTCCTTCACTTTACCTATTCCACCGATGTGGGATGGTTCCTTTTTTTCTGAACGACTAATTATATTATACACCTAAAAAATACAGTAAACTAAACCTAAACATTCACACTCCAAAAACCAACCACCACACACAAATTAACACGCTGCTTTACGTAGCAACCAGAACACGATAACTAATTTTCTAAGAAGCGGCCAGCTAGCCGATTGGGTTTAAGCTAATCGTTACACAAATTCAAACCATGCAAAGGTTGATGTGGCCACATTAAAATGTTTATTTGCACCAAATATAGTTTGAACTGACTACTTGAGAGTTTCACATTTTAGTTTTGATAGTCACCGGGGGTGTTAGCCAACTTTGCCATTATATCCTTGGTGATCAAGATAGATTTTTCAATTGCGTTAAAGACAGCATCACAACTTATACATCGTAACTGTATGCTACCTCCCTTGGGATTGAGTACCTATCGTCACACATAGTTCTTGAACACAGTAAGACAATAGCAGTTGTGGCTACTGTAGTGCATAACACGAGCTTAAATTAGGTTAAACAATGTTATGACGGTTTGAACTTTAACCAGCAAAGACCCCTTTGGAGTGGGTGTATGGGTTGGTGGTAAGCCCCCGCTAAATTTCTTGGACAATTCTATCAACCCGTAATTAATAAATTCACTTTCTCAAGGAATGGAGAGATAGGCTAAAGATCCTTCACTTTTAGAGATTAAATAGTTAGCAAAGACACATCTTCAACTCAGACCACTTGAACAATGTGAAGTACTGGCCTTTGATCTAATAAACTAGCTTTTGGCATCTTGCGCAGCTTTAAAGTACCTTTGATATAATACCAGGAACGAAAAAGTTGTTGACTTGTTTCTAACCCATGGCTAGACATTACCAATGTTCAAGCACTTGAAGTTACTGACCCAGTGACGGCATTTGGAACATAAGCTTATATGTTCTCGACAACAGGTCATGAGCACAGCTTCACCGCCTTCACATCAACGTGAAGTTCATCAGAGCATGGTACTTAATCACAAGTCACTAAACAGGCTCTGATTGTTAGTATGAATGACTGAATGGATTTCACCATAATTTCTGTATGTATCAGCAAAATTTTCACCAAGCTATAAATGATAAAATAAGAACTACGTCATTGTGTAAATGCATGTTGTCAATGTCAAGAGACCATATGTATGCGTGTGTTTATGCGAGCAAAGGATCCAACTAACTTGATTCCTTCGAGAGACAATTTCCCAACTGCAAATGGTACTTTAACATCAAGTTGAAAAATCAACCTAATAACTATTTTCTAAGCTCTTAAGTCCTTGACAATGTGTAAAATATAAACTATAATTATCCGTATGGTCCTGAACTACCCATCTCACTACTTGAATATTCTTCACTCGACATCACCATTTTCTTGAACTTCATCATGTCATCATTGTAGGCCATTGTGTTGTAGGCTCTTGTTTCGCTTATGTTTAATGTGGACCCATCTCTTGCTGTCTTCTCATCCAAACTTTCTAAAGATGCATTCCCTTCCAACGCTCTTACAATCTAGTTTTTCAAGTGAAATACGTACATATTAGTTAATATGTTCACTCAGGTGGACCTACAAGCTACAAAGAACTAACCTGGCTCATCTTAGGTCGCCTCTTAGCAGAATGACGGGCAGCAGCCGAGGCACAAGAAGCCATTAGTGCCATCTCGTTGTGATCATAGTTATCTTTCAAACGTGGGTCCACAAGCTCACTGTAGTCTCCATCTTCCTTGGCTTTGGCAATGAGCGGCCTTGCCTGTTTTTTGATTTCATAAAGGAACAAAACAAATCATTTACACTCTCATAGAAAGCCATTATCAGAGTTAAAGTTGAAAACATTTAGTTACGAACCCAATCTACCAAACTTTCATCCATGTACTCAGTTGTGGGATCAATCGGCTTCCTTCCAGTCACAATCTCCAACAACATGACTCCGAATGAGAAGACATCAGATTTATCTGATAGTTTCCCACTTGAAGCATACTCTGGAGCCAAGTACCTATTATTGATTCCATAGACTGAAGAAAATTATTTGCAGAAACAAGAAGTTACATGTAAAATTGATCTTTCTGAAGAATCAAATAGTTACCCGAAAGTTCCCATCACACGAGTTGACACATGAGTGTCATTCTCAGATGTTAGTCTAGCGAGTCCAAAATCAGCAACCTGAGTTCATTACTTCATTACATTTCATAATATGCTCATAATAACTTAAAAGATGCCTTAAAAGTTATAATCTTATGAACACTTACCTTTGCTTCAAAGTCATTATCAAGGAGAATGTTAGCAGATTTGATGTCCCGATGGATGATCCGAGGATGGCCTACAAGTTTTCTAAATATGTTTAGTGTATATAATAGAGGTGTCAACTTCAACCCATTTATGTATAAAATGGGTCGATTTGGGCTGTTTTATATTTAAATTATGTCAAATAGGTTAAAAATCATACAATCTTCATGGAGGTAAGCAAGTCCTTTCGCAGACCCAAGTGCAATACGCATTCTAGTTTGCCAATCCATAACCACTTGACTCTTTCCTACAAATAAAATTTCGATTCATGATGCATTCTGACCATGCACGAATAATTCCTACAAAAACATAAAATTATCTTTTGTGTAACTAGTACCGTTTTGATTTAGTCAACACGTATCAATTTCGAGGTCAAGAGTAAAACTCACCATGAAGATGAAACTCCAATGTATTATTAGGAACATACTCGTACACAAGCATTCTCTGCATATTACTAATACAATACCCAACCAATGAAACCAAATAACGATGGTGGACTCTACTAATAATCTCTACCTCCGCTTGAAACTCTCGTTCACCTTGACCACTTCCCGCTTTTAAGCTCTTTACAGCAACCTCTTCTCCGTTTGGCAACACCCCTTTATGCACGTACCCGAACCCCCCTTGACCCAATAGGTTGTATTGTGCGAACCCTCCCGTAGCAGTTTCTAATTCATCATATGTAAATTGGCTTTTACTAAATGCTAACGGCATATTTGGGGACTCCACTGACATTGTTGGCCCCCCTGAGAATTCATTACTGAATTTGACCACATGGTCTGGTTTACCATTGTAGTAGGGTCCACTAGCATTTACTCCCGGGGCTTCTTCACGTATATAGTAAGGTTTTTTCTTTTTTCTGTTACAAAGAATACAAACAATAAAGAGAGCAAGAAATACCACAATGGCAATGGCTATACCACCTATGATTATCGGGATTTCGTTTGTACTAGAATTTGATACATCTGCGTCAGGCGATGGTCTAGGGGCTGATTTTCGGCTTGATGAGTTGGGCAACTTGTTGGTGGGACCTTTGTTAGAATCATTACCATGTTTTGGAAGAATGTTGGGAGGTGGTTTTTGTGGAGGGGTTATGATGGGTGGCGGCGGTGAATATTCTTTGTTAGGAGTTGAAGGTGCTGGCGGTGAATATATTTTTGGAGGTGGAGGCGGTGGTCTAGAAACAGGTGGCGGTGGAGGAGAGGCCGAAGGTGGTGGTGGTGATGAAGAATAATCATCAGATGGTGTTTCGGGGTTGGAGTCGGGGGATGGGGTGTTAGGGGCCGGAGCAGCCTCGGGGGCCGGAGCCATATGTTTAAGATAAACTTTTTCCGCCCCTAAGAATTAATAACACTATGGCGGAAAAGAATCAAATCTTCATGTGTATCTGTTTGTCATCCCTGTAAACAACATATTAATAAACATACATCCTAATAAATTTATGGATCATGCACCCTTTGGTTTGATATAACAAGAATTCAAGAACAACCCACATTTTAAAATATGTATATCCTATGAAGTTAAGATTGTAACAGGGGAAACAGAGGAAACAGAGGAGTTTCATCCGAAATTAATAAACTGTAAATTTTGAACATATGCATATTTAAAAAAAAAAAAAAAAAAAAAAATCATTCTCTAGAATTCATGCAAAATTCCAAAATCAATATTCGTCTACGAAGAATCCAAGACTTTTTTAAATTAGAATCTGTCTAATTCCTTACAATTTGATGTAATTCAAGGATATTGTTAAAAAAAAACGCCATACCTTAATGAAGAATATCAAAGGACTCGACAAAAGGGGAGAAAATAGAGCATTGCAGGTTTGGAATATAGAAATCGACTGTATCTTTTCCCCCCCTGTTACACTCCTACAAATATGGAGACTTCTTTCACTGTAACTTATTTGTTGGAAAATCACCTGACAATTGTCAGTTTCAATCTTGTATTAAAAACCAAATTAAGGTTTGGAAATGTTTTACTTTTAGTCATTTGTGATAAATTTTACAATAAACGACAAACGACATTGCTACTTTTTTATATCATATATAACAAGCATTTTATTGATTAAAACATCTTACAGGCATATACAACAATAGACACCTTAACAAAAACTCCTAAAGACTAACATCACTAGGCTCCCAACATTTGCAAGAAACCAACAGCAGCAACACGATGGGATCTTACACCCGCTATTTTCCATACTGCGGTGTCTAAGAAACCACAGAAAAAATTGCAGACACAAAAAAGCTCACAAAACCAATCCCTCCACTACGGTAGAGCATCCTTTTCTTGCCGTTATGCAAATCCAGACATTGCTATGCTATGAAATCAAATATGATGAAAATGGATCACCTATTAGTGGTGGCAGATTACACCCGCTTATAGCGAAATATGCTGGTTTGGGTGGACCATATATTACACGTATCAAATTTACAACAGTAATCATTTGCATGAACTCAACAAGAAAAGACAGATAAAGTGTTCAGGGGTCTGCTCAACCCAAAGCAACCATACTGGCATTTATCTAAACAACACTTGAACGTCCATAAGTACAAAACTTTTCATGATCAATACTAACTTGAAACATATATTACGCACTATTTTGAAGCTCATATGTGAGGACTACGTCAAGGGTGAAGCATACATTTGTATCAGAATGAATATTGTACAACACTAAACAAAAAGGGCACAAGAGTTTCGTAACTACAGCACAACAAAGATGATGAACCCCGAATGGGTTCATCAATATACATGAAAATAACATATAACCTTACCTCACATATTTATACTATAATCTTTTTGCCAAGATGAATCGTAGGTAAAGTGAATTACACAAGACACTGTTTGACTACCATAACAAGTTCAATCATTATTTGTGAAATTCATTAATCATTTCATCTACCTAAGCACATTTCATTTCATTTGACCAAAAAAAAAAAAAAAAATCAAGTATAACAATATAAACCAAATGAGATATGTTCTATAAAAATAGGACTGAAGTCATATGTCGACTACAACCAAAATACTAGTCACGCATTAAAACGATGTAAGAGCGGTCTCTAAAGCAAAAGTCAAGGTTTTAAAGTTATTAACCATATGTATAACCAGTAGAACGTATATTAGCCACAACATGGATTGCCAAAACCAATTCCAAAAAGAAGGATAAGCATGAAAGACAAAGCCTATGAATTATTGTAAGTACTGTTGCCATTGTTCTAAGCCGCACTTGACCGTCCCTAAGGCCTAAGCACCAAACTTTGACTACAAATTACACTACAAAATTTATGAAATATGATACACCAAGGGCCCGTAAATGGGTTCGGAATAGGATTTAGTATTAGTTTAAATTTGAAAGAAAGATATGAAAGGAGAAAATAAATGATAGCATAAAATTTATTTGGTTTATAAATAAAAGTAAGGATACAAATTGAAATTACAGTTTTTAAAATTAATAATAATATAACAAATGAGTGGCCCACCTAGATCGTATAAAAGTAATACTCTAACATAAATTATTAAAAAACTACTGTTTATACAATTTTCAAACAAGTGAACTCTTTTTTTCTCTTAAACCCAATGTTATAAATGGCGTGAGACGTGGCGTGGCGGCAAAGCCACGCCTCAAGCCTTACGCGTCATGGCGAAGCCATGGCGTTTTTTGCTGCGTGACTAAGGTGGCGAAAAAAATATTTATACATTTATCATTTATGTTATAATATCATATTTTATATGCATATCAAGTTTACAAAAGGTGAGTTTACAAAAGGTGAGCTTACAAAAAGTGATATGCATAAGAAATAAAGTGAAAATTTGAACTATGTTTAGAAATTACTAGGCTCAAAATTAAAGCCCACATCATCCCCTTCTAAAAATGGCGCCACGCCATACGATAAGGCGCGCCTTGGCACGCCTTTTCGCGCCTTATTCAACGCCTTTTCACACGACGCCTAGACTTCACGCCTTGGACCATTTCGTGGCGCCGAGGCCACGCCTCGTGCCTTGGCGGCGCCTTGACGCGCCTTTTAGAACACTGCTTAAACCTACCAATATGATATCATTCCTGAAAACCTCATATCAAGGGTGTAGTGCCTAATTCTTAAACCCAATCTTTCAACTAAACAAATTATTTCACTTTGAATCTAATCCGGATGCCCAAAAAACCACATACCAAACATGCCCTAAAACTTTTGCCATCTAAAAAGTACAAGTCATCGAATCAAATAATAAAATTAAAGAGACAACAAAAGATATTTGTTACTTTACAATAAGGTTGGGCATAATGGAGGTGATCTATCATCACAATCGCATATACGGATGTACCATACGCCACCGCCATTTTTTTTCACTTTATGGTGAGCACCATCACCATATATATAATTTTTTGTTTGTAAGTGTGTTCGGGATATTTTGTGGAGTATATTTCTATAAAGTGAATATTTTTAATGATGATTACCATTAAAGCTGAAAGGTGATAATAGCGGTGATGTGTTGAATGGTGCAGCGTTTAAACAAAGAATACACACACATCTCAGCTCTCAATCTCAAATCTCACCCACTCACCACATTCCCACACACACTTCGTCACCGAAATCCTAACTCCGTCATACTCCGGCCACCCTCTGTCACCCTCTTAGATCATCAGAACAATCAACGGCACTGTCGTAAATCACCGAAATACTCGTCGGTCACCAATTAAAAAAATTAGGTATAATACAACGATTCCTTTACACATTGTTTTGAATTTTTGTGTTAGTTAAAATTTTATCACCTGGTAATTGATGATTCTCTAACATATTGTTAATTTTTTTTGTGCTGATAATTAAAATTTAGATGTATTTTTACTTTGTATAAAAAAACATTAAATAAGATTTACGTAAAAGCCCCGTGCATCCCTAAGTATACAACTAGTACTATGTGAAAACATATATCAAACTAAAAGGTTTATATATACATCTAATAAAAGAACAGTTAATACACACAAAAAATAAAAGTCAAGATCACTGTACTTGTAAAATATTAACCAAATAGTGTCAAATCACCTATCCCACATCGACCAGAGGAGGAAGTTATCACTAGTTTATATATCACCTCTAAACGGCTATGTTCGTCCCTTCGGGGACATCCGATAAAATTGGAACGATACAGAGAAGATTAGCATGGCCCCTGCGCAAGGATGACACGCACAAATCGAGAAATGGTCCAAATTTTTTTTCCAATCGTTTTCATACTTTTTAAGCTTATTTATTTGAATTAGGCCTTCAAACTGATGAAATAGCAGTCTTATTATTGTTTTATCAAATTGATTACATGTTATAGTTTTTTAAATTAAAGAAAATGTTATGATACTTTGGATATTGTTTATGTGATGGCCTTATTAGCTTATTAAAAATTTTGCTAAATTTATAAGCTCATTTGTAATGGCTTATGAGCTTATCCACTTGAGCTACATAAGCTCAAGGTTGATAAGCTTTTAAGCCATTATAACGCGCTTATCAGATTTTCAATAAGCTCATAAGCCCGTCTTGATCTTGGAAGGATTCAGATTAATTGGTTTGCGGGTTTATGCACAGCTGCAATAGGTTGTGATGTGCACCTGGTGCAACCCACTGGACAATAGCAGTCTTATTATTGTTTTATCAAATTGATTACATGTTATAGTTTTTTAAATTAAAGAAAATGTTATGATACTTTGGATATTGTTTATGTGATGGCCTTATTAGCTTATTAAAAATTTTGCTAAATTTATAAGCTCATTTGTAATGGCTTATGAGCTTATCCACTTGAGCTACATAAGCTCAAGGTTGATAAGCTTTTAAGCCATTATAACGCGCTTATCAGATTTTCAATAAGCTCATAAGCCCGTCTTGATCTTGGAAGGATTCAGATTAATTGGTTTGCGGGTTTATGCACAGCTGCAATAGGTTGTGATGTGCACCTGGTGCAACCCACTGGACCCTCCGCAAATGAGAATATCATGGAGCTTTTAATAACAATTGATGCTTGTCGAAGACCGTCAGCGAAGAAGATCCATTATGTGTGTTATGCTAATATATAATTGACTGGTTCAGACCCAAGGGCATGAATATTGCTGCCAAGCTTACAGCAAACCTCATTACAGCAGCAGGCGCAGATTGTGTTCCTTGCTTGTGATCTTCTTTCTGGGCAGTCAATGGGTTACTTTGATACTCCGCGTCTACTGTCAGGTAGTTATTCCATGTTTTGACATCGTAATATGTTTACAAGTTGTTAACTTTTTGGGCTGATTATAATTTTTTTCCTTTTGTTCCACAAGCCTGTTTATTCTTGCCAGCAAGTCAATTTGCTGCAAAAAGTTATCTGATGCCCCCTTTGGCATTTGTTGACAAAAGGCGTCATGGACACAATGTAGCCGAGGTAGTCTCTTAAACTATATGGTCTGTATCGAATTGTATGTCAAGTTGTCAACTGGTTTTTTGTCCTCATTTCCAAACACTCTACATGTACTTTCAGGTAATGAATCTGAATGGTGATGGTAGACAATATGATCGACACTGCTTGCGAGTCGTAATAATCATGAACCAACTTTATAAAATCATGATCCATCATTTCCAACTTTTTGTATAACCATTCTCTTACACCGATTATTTGTGCTAAACTTATGCTCTAAGGCCTCTGTTTAAGAGGTTAAGAAATGCAGAATAATCTTTGCTTTAATCGTAACCGTTCAAGCTCTTTTAGCCACCTCAAGTGGTTAAGTACCAATAATTTTGCTCTGTCCTAATCTCTTTAACATATCCCCAAAGGCAACAACAAAATATATTATACTCTTAACTGTTTTCTAATTGATTGTGTTTGCATTATGGCTCTACATTGATCGGTATAAATTTGTAACATTAACATATTGGGTATTATTTTTTAGGAACCATGCTTTACTACATGGTGTATTCAGGTAGATCACATGCTTATCATTGATTTTAATGACCGACACTTGGAAAAAAGAGCTTATTTTTTTACTTTTTATTATCAGTTCAAGTTAGACACTAACATGCCACATTAACTTTGATGTCTCGGAATTTCATCTTAATGTAACTAATATATTTGCGCTTTTTTTTACAACCCCCCTGCAATTGAGAGGTTGTCAGGCAGTCTTTTCCAAGAAGTGATTGTTACTAACACAATTCCTTTAAAGGAACAATATTACTTCCCACAGGTGACTTTTCTTTCGGTAGCAAATCTTTTGGGTGAGACCATTTGGCGTGTTCACAATGATAGCTCTGTAAGTAGCATCTTCACATGAGCTTGGAGAATCGGAAGTGCCACTACCAAAATTATAGCTCAAATCCATTTTCTTATAAGTAGTAGGTTTAACGATAAGTAGTTCTGGTGTAACATTGTTGTTTACTTATAAACCGATTGTGTTTGTCAATTTTGCTGCATATTTTATGGAACTACTTATGAACATAGTCTTAGAACTGATTTTACCATTCCTTGTCATGGGGTTATACAGTATCAGTTTTCGGGTTTGCCTGATCTGGTATAATATCACATTCATGGCGAGTGGTAGCATTAGTTCATGGATCTATGTATGAAAACATCAAAGTTGTGGTGCTCTATTTATGGATTTCATTTATGCTTTAAGATAATAAAATAGGCTAATTTAACCCAAAAAAAAAAAAAAGAAAAAAAAAAAAAAAGTAGAGCAATTTAAAGTTTACACAACATTTATATGAAAATTTCAACAGATTTCAAGTCTGTCTCCTTAACCACTCGGACATATTGACTCTTGCTTCATAATCCTTAATAAATGAATTATGTATCGTTTAGAATAAAACAACATGAATTAAGTTACTGTTAATAAAGCAACATTGATATCCAAGACTCTAATCCAATATGAAAGGATCATAATTTCTTTGAAGGAACAATGTTACTTCCCGCATCTGACTGTTCTATCGGTAGCAAACCTTTTGAGAATCGGAGCCACTACCAAAATTATAGCTGAAATTCAATTTTCTTTTAAGTAGATAGGTTTGACAATTGCTCGATAAGTGGTTCATGTGTAACATTATTGTTTACTTCTAAACTAATTGCGTTGGTCATTTTTGCAGCTTATTTTAAAAAAAAAAAGGCTTATGTAGTTTTGCATTTAACTGTAAAAATAAATGCTTAAATTTTGTTTGCATCGGTAATGCTCTGAAGTGAATACACCTTTATTTTTAACTCTTGACATTGCAACATTTGAGCTTCTTATTCAACAACCGACTTAAAAAAAGAATGTGTTTAATTTGTATAGGGTTTGGCAAACACTCAACGATACTTGCAATATGATTTCATGGATAGAATATAAGTAATTCAATAGACTCGAAAGGTGTGTTACACACAATTCTTGGAATTGTGTATCATTTATTATGGTGACTTAGTGAAATGTATTTAAAGAGCATAAAAGTATAATGTGTATAAGAACAAATGTAAAGTCTACTAGTCTAGTACTGCATTTTCATATTATTACAATAGTTCTTACAATTTGGAGCTTGGATGAAACACAACGGTAAATAAATTAGTAACCTATGTAACGAAACATAGTTTCCGCTCAAGTGCTTTGTAGGTTGAACTTGTTTTTTATTTGGAATCCCACATGGAGTAGACAAAGAAAATGATGCTTATTTATATACTTCGGTGTGAACTACCTACACAAAAGTTGAGATTAGTATTATATTGTTGGGTGTCTTGTATCTTTGATGTTATAAAGCAAGCAAATAACATCCTTGATAGTTGGTACCTAACAATTCTTACAAGTTCTTACCTTTTTGTCATTTAACAAACTGAAAAGTATCCATGTATCCTAAATGTCAGATATTAATCCTTTATATAATAGATAATACTAAAATTATTGAACTAAGAATGTAGTTTGATTTTCTTTTGCATTTGACAATGCAGCGATGTTAATCGACCTAAATCTATTACACACATAACATTATTTAACCTACACATTGAGGGATTCGTCAATTTTACAAGAATTCACATGTCAACATCTATGATTTAGTCTATTTGACGTAATGAATGTATGTGTTGTACGAGGAGCAAATTAACTATGAGCAGGAATTGTCTTAAGATCTTAAGAGGTCTAAAGCAAGATGACGAGATCTTTGATTTTCCCAAACTGCTTGTTGTTTTAAGGTTGAAATTATTCGATAACTAGCTAATCATAAATGCTCATAATTCTATAAAAGGAAAATTCCGAAAATAGATCAGTCGTCATAGTGTATATAAATTTATACCCTTTTTATTTTCAAAAGTAAAAAACAGATCTAGGGCTACGCATTTTTTAGGCAACTCGTGTCTACGTTTGACACGTATCTTTAATCAATCGAATAAAGATTAATTCACGTATCATAAGTGGACTCTTGGCTAATGGTTGCGTTGTACAAGTTGTTATGTCGCCCGGTCTATTTTGGACTTATGGTCTAAAAAGTGATATGCATTAGGGCGACTGGTCTACCTAGGGGTGTAAACGAGCCGAGTCGAGCCGAGTATTGACATGCTCGAGCCCGGCTCGTTTAAAATCGAGTCGAGTCGAGTATTTTTCGAGTCGATCTCGAGTTGTTCGCGAGTTGTCTCGGCTCGATTACACCCCAATATATATATATATATATATATATATATATATATATATATATATATATATATATATATATATATATATATATATATATATATATATATATATAGGGGTGTAAATGTGTAATCGAGTCGAGTCGAGTAGCTCGCGAGTTGTCTCGGCTCGTTTACACCCCTAGGTCTACCTTCGGAATTACCGCATCTATAAAGCAACTAAAACAAAGTAAATGTAAAACTTTAGAAAAAATAAAATCTATCTTCAAGCGAATTAAGATTAAAGAGGTTAGAAAAATGTTTGTAATTTGCAAGAATGAATTGCGTAATGGTTTCCTTCAAGAGTTTAAGCATAAATATGTGTGATTTGTAACTTACGAGACATGTTATTTGCTATATGTTTTATCGAGCATGTAATTTGTAATATGTACATATAAAATTATATTTTTGGGTTCTTAAAATATATGAGGCTCAAAATTTTTGCTTTGCAGGCCTCATAGTCAAGTTGGCCATGACTATGATAAATATAATACAACGACAACAACAACATACTCAATCCCGCCAGGGCGGGGTATGAGGGAAGTGAGATGTAGACAGATCCTACCTCTACCTCAGGATAAACATGAAGGTAAAGAGACTGCTTCCAAAAAGACCTCCGGCTGGTGTGTGCAATGGTGAACCAAAAGAAAGTAGCAGATAAAAATGGGCCAAACAAAAGAAAGCATATAAGAAAAAAAAAGCATGCAAAGGGAAAGAAACAAAAAAAGTAAAAACGAAGCAACAAGTAAAAAGCAAACAAACAAGTAGGCAAACAAAGCAAAAGCTAAAACAACACAGACAAAAAAAAAAAAAAAAAAAAAAAAAAAAAAAAAACCGCCAACCGAGCAAAACCGAAAAGACAAATGCCAACCTGTAAGGGGGCGAGGGGAGGGACGCAAGACCAAGGCCAAAGAAAGCAAAGACCAAAGAAAGGCATCCTAGGTGCCAAAAGCAACGGCAAAGCAAAAGGCAAGCAAAATGAACATGCAAAGGGGCCTAAAGCTAAAAGACAAAGCAAAAGAAAAACTAAAGAACAAGCAGAAGGCACAACGAAGCTCCTAGAGCCTAAAGGGTAACAAGCTAAGAGCCCTAACAACAGCAAACCTAGCCCAAAACTAACCACAAATTCTAATCCGATCTCTCCACGCCTTCCTATATGAGGTCATGTCCTCGGACAAGTGAAGCTCCTCCATGTCAAGCTTAAGTTTATCCTCCCACCTAAGTTTAGGTCTACTCCTCCTTCTCAGACCGTCGACTACAAGCGTCTCTACTCTCCTTACTGGCGCAGTTTGTGATCTTCTCCTGACATGACCGAACCACCTCAACCTTCCTTCTCTCATCTTAGAGATAATAGATTCCACTTCAAGTACAGATCTAAACACCTCGTTCGGAATCATGTCAGACATGGTTTTACCACAAGAACACCATTATTATTCAAACTAGCCTCAGAAAGAACACCATTCAGTCCTGAAAGATGGCGTTCTTTATAATGTTTATTAATCACAAATGTTTTCTCTCCCGGTCAATCCGAAATGGTAATAGCAGAACCTGCTCCACAAGGCGATAGAATGTTGCATATTCTGTTCAGCGGGATCCTCTTTCTTAAAAGATTCTCACCTGATGCGATAGCAAAATATGCTCTATTTACGACAAATCATCACTGGATTTTACGAATACCAAGTAATCACCCTAATTTTCATTCCCTCGTCAAAAAAAGTTTACAAACTTTTTCAAATAAAATAGTAGGCATTCGGGCTAAAAGGTTTCTGCGTGTGATATTTTTTTTTCGGTTTGTAGCTCATTACAGACACTTATCTTATCTTTGGATATTAACACGCATTTCATCCAGAAGACAAATGCCTACATTTAAGATGTACCACAGGTCAACAATTGGAATGTGTTTAACTGATACTTTAGATGAGATGGTGTCGACTGGGAAACTTGGCACTCATCTTGCTATCCAAGTGCTTTTTCAGTTCGACATGGTGTCTTTTGAGCTTCATTAACTTTGCGTTACCACCATTTATTGGACTCTAAAGTTAAGACCAAGGTGTCCATCAAGGTAAATGGTTCTATCTCTTTGTCTTAAAAAGACCGTAGTGCTAAAATAATAAACTTTGGAAATAACTTGTTTGTATCGTTCTGTGAATCTGTGATTATATTAGAATTGCAGAAGGGCAGAATGATTTTTGAATGCTCTATTTAAGCCAAAACATCAAAGGTGTTATGGCTATACATCCTATGGATTACATTTATGCTTTAAGATAATAAAATAGGCTGAAAAGGAGAACAATTTAAAGTTTAAACAACATTATATGCAAATTTGAACATGAAAAGAAAAACGAAACATAGAAAAAAAATAACGTCAACAGCAGGGTTCGAACCTGCGCGGGCGGAGCCCAACAGATTTCAAGTCTGTCTCCTTAACAACTCGGACATATTGACTCTTATTTCATTAGCCTTAACAAATGAATTAAGTATCGTTTAGATTAAAACAACATGAATTAAGTTAATGTAAACAGAGCAACATTGATATCCAAGACTCTAATCCAATATGAAAGGATCATAATCTCTTTCAAGGAACAACGTTACTTCCCGCAGCTGACCCTTTTGAGTGAGACCATTTGGCATGAGCTTTGAGAATTGGAGCCACTACTAAAATTATAGCTGAAATTCAATTTTCTTTTAAGTAGATAGGTTTGACAATTGCTCGATAAGTGGTTCATGTGTAACATTATTGTTTACTTCTAAACTAATTACGTTGGTCATTTTTGCTGCTTATTTTTAAAAAAGGCTTATGCAGTTTTGCATTTAACTATAAAAATAAATGCTTAAATTTTGTTTGCATTGGTAATGCTCTGAAGTGAGTACACCTTTATTTTTAACTCTTGACATTGCAACATTTGAGCTTCTTATTCAACAACCGACTTAAAAAAAGAATGTGTTTAATTTGTACAGGGGTTGGCAAACAATCAAGGATATTTGTAATATGATTTCATGGATAGAATATAAGTAATTCAATAGACTCGAAAGGTGTGTTGTACACAATTCTTTGAATTTTGTATCATTTATTATGGTGACTTAGTGAAATGTATTTAAACTTTAAAGAGCATAAAAGTATAATATGTATACATGAATCTGACGTGGCATGGAGTTAATTACATAAATTTACATGAATCGTCCCTGTGGCTCAAAACAATTACATCATTCGTCCTTGAAACAATTACATAAAAGGTCCCTGTAGCTCAAGAGTTAAAATATTTGCATCGTTAGTCCTCATTGAGTTAAAATATTTGCATCGTTAGTCCTCACCGCCACCACTACCGCCACCTACCACCACCACCGCCGCCCACTACCGCCACCCACCACCACCACCACCACTGCCTACCACCGCCAACTACCAATACCCACCGCCACCACCACCTACCAAACCACCACTGCCACCCACCATCGCCCACTACCGCCACCCACCACCGCCCACCACCGCCACCTACCAACACCCACCGCCACCACCCACCACCTCCACCCACCACCGCCACCACTACCTACCGCTACCACCACCCACCTCCACCTCCGCCACCCACCACCCACACCCACCACCTACCGCCACCACCACCCACCACCACCCATCACCACCTATCAACACCCACCGCCACCACCCACTACCGCCACCACCACCCATCGCCACCACCATCACTGACGGTGGGTGGTGGTGGCGGTGGGTGTTGGTAGGTGGCAGTGGGTGGTGGGTGGAGGTGGTGGGCGGTGGTAGGTGGAGGTGGTGGGCGGTGGGTGGCGGTGGTGGTGGCAGTGGGTGGTGGTGGCGGTGGTGGTGGTCGGTTGTGGTGGGTGGTGGCGATGGTAAATGGACTAATGTTGCCTTTGTTAAAGGATTAGCGTTACAAATGATCGTTAGTCCCTAAAATATTTGCATCGTTAGTCCTCATTGAGTTAAAAATTTGCATCGTTAGTCCTCATTCACTACTCTTATGTTTTTTATTTGTTTTCGTCTAGATGTAAAACATTATTCCGGACAACTTTCGTGTTTTACACTTTTGATGATTCAGACCAGAAAGGGGTCAAAATCATGATTTAAAATCGATACATAAACATTTTTATCAAATGTCAAGTTTTCATACTTTTTTATTTATTTTCATATATTTTAATCAGTTTTCATATATATATATATATATATATGGATAAAAACGGATAAAAAACATATAAAAATATATGAAAACATAAAATAATCGACGAAAACGAATAAAAGTGTATGAACACGGATAAAAACATGAGAAAAATGAATGAAAACGTATAAAAACGGACGAATGATAAAAACCTATGAAAACAGGAGAAAAACGGACGAAAACGTAAGAAAAATGAACGAAAATAGATAAAAACGTATTAATAGTCAATGAGGACTAACAATGCAAATAGTTTAACTCAATGAGGACTAACGATACAAATATTTTAACTTAATAGTCATTGAGGACTAACGATGCATATATTTTAACTCAATGACGATGCAAATATTTTAACTAAATGAGGACTAACGATGCAAATATTTTAACTCAATAGTCAATGAGAACTAACGATGCAAATATTTTAACACAATGAGGACTAACGATGCAAATATTTTAACTCTTGAGCTACAAGGACCTTTTATGTAATTGTTTCAAGGACGAATGGTATAATTGTTTTGAGCCACAGGGACGATTCATGTAAATTTATGTAATTAACTCCATGTCACGTCAGATTCATGTATACAATAGGAATATTAAGAAAGTTCGTGTATACAATAGGAAGATTAAGAAAGTTCGTGTATACAATAGGAAAAAACAAAATTCATAGCATACAATAGTAAAAGTTGATAAGTTGAATGTATTTTTAGACAATTTTCCCTAAAGTCTACTAGTCTAGTACCACATTTTCATATTATTACAACTAGACGAGTACCCGTGCAAAGCAACGGGATTTTATAGCAACAGATAATTTATTGATAAAAGAAATTTATAGGTTGTAAATGAAAAATAATAAAAGTTTGAAGATTTGGGAATTAAACATAATGTTTTGAAACCCGGTTCCACCCGGGTGGTTCAATCGGTTAAACCGTTCCGGTCGAAAAATTGGTCGATTTAAACCGGGTCAACTTGCTAGGTTGGGTCGAAAATGGGTCAAATTAAACCGGTTCAACCCGGCGAGTTTGAAGCGTCCCGGGTCAACCTGGTTTGTGATTTGTATTAATTGGTTATAAATGAAAAGTAATAAAATTTTGAAGATTTGGGAATTAAAAATAATGTTTTGAAACCCGGTTCGACCCGGGTGGTTCAACCGGTTGAACCGTTCTGGTCGAAAATTTAGTCGATTTAAACCGGGTCAACATGCTAGGTTAGGTCGAAAACGGGTCAAATTAAACCAATTCAACCCGTCGGGTTTGAAGCGTCCCGGGTCAACCCGGTTTGTGATTTGTATTAATTGTTTTAATTGGTTATAAATGAAAAATAATAAAAGTTTGAATATTTGGGAATTAAAAGTAATGTTTTGAAACCCGGTTCGACCCGGGTGGTTCAACCGGTTGAACTGTTCCGGTCGAAAATTTGGTCGAGTTAAACCGGGTCAACATGCTAGGTTAGGTCGAAAACGGGTCAAATTAAACCGGTTCAACCCGTCGGGTTTGAAGCGTCCCGGGTCAACCCGGTTTGTGATTTGTATTAATTGTTTTAATTGGTTGTACAATATGAATAAATCATTGTACTTTTAAGTAATGGGGTATTTTAATAAAAGTATTAAATGCATTTCAATATTTTCTTATATACGTTTTTCAACATTTCATTTTTCACTTTCTTGACTTTTCACATTCACCTTTTGACCATTTTTGCTTTATAGATAGTATAGATAGTTCTTACAATTTGGAGCTTGGATGAAACACAACGGCAAATAAATTAGTAATCTATGTGATGACACATAGTTTCCGCTCCTCAAGTGCTTATAGGCTGAACTTGTTTTTGTATGTGGAATCCCACATGGAGTAGACAAAGAAAATGATGCTTATTTTTATACCTCGGTGTGAATTACCTACACAAGTTGAGGTTAGTATTATATTCTTGGGTGTCTTGTATCTTTGATGTTATAGAGAAATCAAATAACATCGTAGATAATTGGTACATGACAATTCTTACAAGTTCTTACATTTTTGTCATATAACAAACTCAAAAGTATCTATGTATCCTAAATGTTAGGATATTACTCCTTTTTACAATAGATAATACTAAAATTATTGAACTAAGAATGTAGTTTGATTTTCTTTTGCATTTCAATGTAGTGATGTTAATCGACTTAAATCTATTACACACATAACATTATTTAACTTACACATTGAGGGATTCGTCAATTTTACAAGAATTTACGTGTCAACATGTATGATTTAGTCTATTTGACGTAATGAATGTATGTGTTGTACGAGGAGCATATTAACTATGAGCAGGAATTGTCTTAAGATCTTAAGAGGTCTAAAGCGAGATGACGAGATCTTTGATTTTCTCAAAACAGAGCTTTGATTTTCCCAAACGGCTTGTTGTTTAAAGTTGAGATTATTCCATAATTAGCTAATTATAAATGCTCATAAATCTATAAAAGGAAAATTCACCAAATAGATTAGTCGTTATAACCCTTGTATTTTCAAAAGTACAAAACAGATCGAGGGCGACTCATGTTTTAGGCAACTCGTGTTTATGTTTGACACGTGTCCTTAATCAATCAAATAAAGATTAATTTAAGTACCATAAGTGGACACTTGTTGGCTTGTGGTTGAGTTGTACAAGTTGCCATGTCGTCCAATCTATTTTGGACTTTTGAAAATTTATGATCTAAAAAGTGATATGCATTAGAGCGACCGGTCTATTTTTGAAATTAACCGTCTACAAAGCAACTAAAATAAGTAAAGTAAGATTCATGTCAAAGCCATGTGCATTCACCGTGTATATAACTAGTACGAGTAGCATGTTTTTATGTGAAAACATGTTTGTATATACATCTAATAAAAAACAGTTACTAATACACACTAAAAATAAAAGTCAAGATCACTGTACTTGTAAAATATTAACCAAATAGTGTCAAATCACCTATCCCACATCGACCAGAGGAGGAAGTTATCACTAGTTTATATATCACCTCTAAACGGCTATGTTCGTCCCTTCGGGGACATCCGATAAAATTGGAACGATACAGAGAAGATTAGCATGGCCCCTGCGCAAGGATGACACGCACAAATCGAGAAATGGTCCAAATTTTTTTTCCAATCGTTTTCATACTTTTTAAGCTTATTTATTTGAATTAGGCCTTCAAACTGATGAAATAGCAGTCTTATTATTGTTTTATCAAATTGATTACATGTTATAGTTTTTTAAATTAAAGAAAATGTTATGATACTTTGGATATTGTTTATGTGATGGCCTTATTAGCTTATTGAAAATTTTGCTAAATTTATAAGCTCATTTGTAATGGCTTATGAGCTTATCCACTTGAGGTTCATAAGCTCAAGGTTGATTTGCTTTTAAGCCATTATAACGCGCTTATCGGATTTTCAATAAGCTCATAAGCCCGTTAAATAAGCTTATCAGATTTTCAATTTATAACTTCATAATGCTTTTTAGGAGTTTGGTGGGTCTTGATCTTGGAAGGATTCAGATTAATCGGTTTGCGGGTTTATGCACAGCTGCAAGAGGTTGTGATGTGTACCTGGTGCAACCCACTGGTCCCCCCGCAAATGAGAATATCATGGAGCTTTTAATAACAATTGATGCTTGTCGAAGACCGTCACCGAAGAAGATCCATTATGTGTGTTATGCTAATATATAATTGACTGGTTCAGACCCAAGGGCATGAATATTGCTGCCAAGCTTACAGCAAACCTCATTACAGCAGCAGGCGCAGATTGTGTTCCTTGCTTGTGATCTTCTTTCTGGGCAGTCAATGGGTTACTTTGATATTCCGCGTCTACTGTCAGGTAGTTATTCCTGTTATTCTTGCCAGCAAGTCAATTTGCTCCAAAAAGTTATCTGATGCCTCTTTGGCATTTGTTGACAAAAGGCGTCATGGACACAATGTAGCCGAGGTAGTCTCTTAAACTATATGGTCTGTATCGAATTGTATGTCAAGTTGTCAACCGCTTTTTGTCCTCATTTCCAAACACTCTACATGACTACATGTACTTTCAGGTAATGAATCTGAATGGTGATGGTAGACAATATGATCGACACTGCTTGTGAGTCGTAATAATCATGAACCAACTTTATAAAAGCATGATACATCATTTCCAACTTTTTGTATAACCATTCTTTTACACCGATTATTTGTGCTAAACATATGCTCTAAGGCCTCTGTTTAAGAGGTTAAGAAATGCATAATAATCTTTGCTTTAATCATAACCGTTCAAGCTCTTTTAGCCACCTCAAGTAGTTAAAGTACCAATAATTTTGCTCTGTCCTAATCTCTTTAACATACCCCCAAAGGCTATCTTGGCAACAACAAAATATATTATACTCTTAACTGTTTTCTAATTGTTTGTGTTTGCATTATGGCTCTACATTGATCGGTATAAATTTGTAACATTAACATATTGGGTATTATTTTTTAGGAACCATGCTTTACTACATGATGTATTCTGGTAGATCACATGCTTATCATTGATTTTAATGGCCGACACTTGGAAAAAAGAGCTTATTTTACAGTCCCCCTGCAATTGAGAGGTTGTCAAACGGTCTTTTCCATGAAGTGATTGTTACTAACACAATTCCTTTAAAAGAACAACATTACTTCCCACAGCTGACTTTTCTTTCGGTAGCAAATCTTTTGGGTGAGACCATTTGGCGTGTTCACAATGATAGCTCTGTAAGTAGCATCTTCACATGAGCTTTGAGAATCGGAAGTGCCACTACCAAAATTATATCTCAAATCCATTTTTCTTATAAGTAGATAGGTTTAACGATAAGTGGTTCTGGTGTAACATTGTTGTTTACTTATAAACCGATTGTGTTGGTCAATTTTGCTGCATATTTTATGAAAGTATTCAGGTGAAAAAAAGGTTTAGATTATGACATTCTGTTTGCGTTGGTTAAGCTTTGAAGTAGGTATACTTTTATTATCTGATTATTCTTGAAACTGCAACATTTAAACTTTCTTTTTCAATGCTTTGATTTTCTGGGGTTGGCAAGTGTATTCATTATATAATGAACAGGCGATTATTTGACTACACAATATGAATATAGTGTTAGAACTGATTTTACCATTCCTTGTCATGGGTTATACAGTATCAGTTTTCGGGTTTGCCTAATCTGGTCTAATTTCGCATTCATGGCTAGTGGTAGTATTAGTTCATGGATATATACGGAGTATATGAAAACATCAAAGGTGTTATGGCTGTACATCCTATGGATGTGATTCAAAAGTTGTGCTCTATTTAAGATAAGAAAATAGCCTTAAAAGTAGAACAATTTAAAGTTTAAACAACATTATATGCAAATTTGAACATGAAAAGAAAAACGGAACATAGAAAAAAAATAACGTCAACAGCAGGGTTCGAACCTGCGCGGGCGAAGCCCAACGGATTTCAAGTCTGTCTCCTTAACCACTCGGACATATTGACTCTTTGTTCATATGCCTTAACAAGTGGATTAAGTAACGTTTAGATCAAAACAGCATGAATTAAGTTAATGTTAAATAAAGCAACATTGATATCCAAGACTCTAATCCAATATGAAAGGATCATAATTTCTTTCAAGGAACAACGTTACTTCCCGCATCTGACTGTTCTATAAGTAGCATCTTTGCATGAAATTCAATTTTCTTTTAAGTAAATAGGTTTGACAATTGCTCGATAAGTGGTTCATGTGTAACATTATTGTTTACTTCTAAATTAATTGCGTTGGTCATTTTTGCTGCTAATTTTAAAAAGGAGCTAATACCATAAAAAACCACTATATTTGTTAAAAATGTAACTTCTGCGTAGCGAACTAAAAAAAGTCTTCTTTTGAATATTAATATTGACACGTTTGTCTTTCTTTAAGTATTATTACTGTTTTACCCTTCTAAATTACATAAATGGTCATTGTCGGTTTGCGAAAATTGCATCCATCGTCCCTAGCCTAAATTACAAAAATGGTCCCTGTCGTTAGGAGAAAATTGCGTCCACCGTCCCTTTTTTTTGATTTTTTTTCCCAAATTTATTTTCTTTCGAAATTCCTTTTTTTTTTTTCTCAATTTTTTTGAAATTATTTTTTTTTCATTTTTTAAATAATTTCGAAAAAAAAACATATTTTCAAAAAAATATATATATATATATTTTTGAAAAAATAATATTTTCGAAAAAAAAAATATTTTTGAAAAAAAAAATTATTTTCGAAAAAAAAATATTTTTGAAAAATAAAAAATATTTCGAAAAAAAATTTGGAAAAAAAATAGGGTCGGTGGACGCAATTTTCTCCAAACGACATGGACCATTTATGTAATTTAGCATAGGGACGATAGATGCAATTTTCAAAAATTCAAGGGTAAAATAGTCATCACGGATTTTTTTTTACTCACATGAAGACAAAAATGTTAAGATTAATGTACAAAAGAAGATTTTTTTTAGTTTACTGTGCAAAAGTCACATTTTTTACCAGTATAGTGTTTTTTAATGATATTAGCCTTTTTAAAAAAGGCTTATGCAGTTATGCTTTTAATTGTAAAAATAAATGCTTAAATTTTGTTTGCATTGGTAATGCTCTGAAGTGAGTACACCTTTATTTTTAACTTTTGACATTGCAACATTTGAGCTTCTTATTCAACAAGCGACTTAAAAAAAGAATATGTTTAATTTGTACAGGGTTTGGCAAACACTCAAGGATACTAGTAATATGATTTCATGGATAGAATATAAGTAATTCAATAGACTCCAAAGGTGTGTTACACAAATTTTTTGAATTGTGTGATCATTTATTATGGTGACTTAGTGAAATGTATTTAAAGTGCATAAAAGTATAATGTATATAAGAACAACCGTAAAGCCAAGTACCACATTTTCATATTATTACAATAGTTCTTACAATTTGGAGCTTGGATGAAACACAACGGTAACTAAATTAGTAATCTATGTGACGAAACATAATTTCCGTTCCTCAAGTGCCTGTAGGTGGAACTTATTTTTTGTATGTGGAATCCCACATGGAGTAGAGAAAGAAAATTATGCTTATTTATATACCTCGGTGTGAATTATTTGCCCAAGTTGAGATTAGTATTATATTGTTGGGCGCTTATATCTTTGATGTTATAAAGCAAGTAAATAACATACAAGAAGTATCGTGCCCCTCAATTCTTACAAGTTCTTTACTTTTTGTCATTTAACATACTAAAAGGTATGTATAGATGTTATGTTATCAATCCTTTCTACAATAGATAATACTAAAATTATTGAACTAAGAGAATGTGGTTTGATTTTCTTTTGCATTTGACAATGTAGAGATGTTAATCGTCCTAAATCTATTACACACATAACATTATTTAACCTACACATTGAGGGACTCGTCAATTTTACAAGAATTCACGTGTCAACATGTATGATTTAGTCTATTTGACGTAGTGATTGTATGTGTTGTACGAGGAGCATATTAACTATGTGCAGGAGGTCTAAAGTGAGATGACGAGATCTTTGATTTTCCCAAATAAAGCTTTGATTTTCCCAAACTGCTTGTTGTTTTAAGGTTGAGATTATTCGATAACTAGCTAATTATAAATGCTCATAATTTTGTAAAAGGAAAATTCCGAAAATAGATCAGTCGCCATAGTGTATATCACTTTATACCCTCTTTATTTTCAAAAGTCAAAAACAGATCTAGGGCTACGCATTTTTTAGGCAACTCGTGTCTACGTTTGACACGTGTCCTTAATCAATCGAATAAAGATTAATTCACGTATCATAAGTGGACACTTGTTGGCATATGGTTGCGTTGTACAAGTTGCCATGTCGCCCGGTCTCTTTTGAACTTTTGAAAATTTATAGTCTAAAAAGTGATATGCATTAGGTCGACCGTCCTACTTTCAGAATTACCCAAAGCAACTAAAGTAAAGTAAATGTAAAACTTAAGAAACAATAAAATCTATCTTCAAGCAAATTAAGATTAAAGAGGTTAGAAAAATGTTTTTAATTTGCAAGAATGAATTGCGTTATGGTTTCCTTAAAGAGTTTAAGCATAAATATGTGTGATTTGTAACTTACGAGACATGTTATATTTTTGGGGTCTTAAAATATACGAGGCTCAAAATTTTTGCTTTGCAGGCCTCATAGTCAAGTTGGCCATGGCTATGATAAATAATACGGAGTATTATTCAAATTAGCCTCAGGAAAAGAGTTGAATTGTAATCAAAGTCTTTAAAGAAGACCATTCAGTCCTGAAAGATGGCGTTCTTTATAATTGTTATGAATCAAAAATGTCTTTCTCACGGCAAATCCCAAATGGTAATAGCAGAACCTGCTCCACAAGGCGATAGAATGTGACAACGCATATCCCGTTCAGCAGGATCCTCTTTGTTAAAAGATTCTCACCCAATGTGTAACAAAATATGCACTATTTACGACAAATCATCACTGGATTTTACGAATACCAAGTAATCACCCCAATTTTCATTCAGTTGTCAAGAAAAAGTTTACAAACTTTTTCGAATAAACTAGCAGCATTTGGGTTAAAAGGTTTCTGCACGTGATATTTTTTGTTGGTTTGCAGCTCATTACAGACAGTTATCTTATCTTTGGATATTAACAGAATAACAGGTATTGCATCCAGAAGACAAATGGCTACATCTGAGATGTACTGCAGGTCAATAATTGGAATGTGTTTAACTGATACTTTAGATGAGATGGTGTTGACTGGGAAACTTGGCGCTCATCTTGCTATCCAAGTGCTTGTTCATTTCGACAAGGTGTCTTTTAAGCTTCATTAACTTTGTGTTAATTTCATGCATATGTACTATGCATTGTGTTGATTTTTCTGCGCATCATGACTCCTTATTTTGTTGGTTGTAGTCAATGGCCGAGGCACTGGACTAGTTAAGATCAAGACCGTAGTGCTAAAATGATTTTCGAATGCTCTATATCTATATAAGTCCCACTTATCACCACTACTAAGATTAAATTGTGTCAGTGAGGCATCCTTTGGTTCAATACTTCAATTGAATGATGTGTGAATTTTGTTTATTGCCAACATTGGGTAGGTGCATTAATAAAAAAAAATGGTCTAAAATGTGTTACTTGGTTAGGAAATGCACAAGTCATAATTATAATACAATCTTTCTGGTTTGTGTGAAGACATGAAATATAATTCTGATGCTATGTGATTTCGACACATCGACTTCTTTCAGACAGGTGAAATAAAGTTTTATAGCAAACATGATACTGTAATAGATTAAGTGGGTCGAATTAACAAAAAATATAATAGGTCAAGTGGGTCGAATGTTATATAAAAGATATGGCTGTTGTTTCTGTAAGCACTCAATGCATTAATCGTTCATAGGAGAACGAATAAGCATTTGGGTGGGTCAACCAAAAAAACCTAATCCAACCCGTTTTGACTTGCGCGGCCAGCTATTCTTTTCCACCTCTGCCTGAACCTTAACTGTCTTTAATAAGATTTTGTAAATGGTCAATATACCCTCTCTAGCTTGTTAATATACAGTGTCATCACTGTGTGGATGCTGATCTATTTTTGTAACATGAACAGGGCCACAGGGGCATTTGCACACCTACAGATTCATCAGGGTTGTTAAACCACTACAAAGATGTGTTAAAAAAAATGAAAATATGCCTCAACATTATAAATGACAGATTACTAGCCGATTGCTTCTAGATCCTATACCAGCGTATGCCTTTCTTCGTTCATGGTCCATTACTAACCAAACATATCTTACATTACTATTACTATCAAAACCCTTCCCTTTAAGGATGCAAAACACATAAAAACTATTACTGTCAATGCAACTGTGGCTAACAATGCCGTCGCATGAAGGCAATACACAAATGATTATCCATTTCATAGAAAAAGTATTAAACATCCCCCAAACACCTCAGTCACTCACAAGATATAGTATGCACATCGACAAAACCGTCCTCTAATTATAAAAGAAAACAATGTTAAACAGATAGACGATGTACTTCTAAGCAGTATCTATAGGGATGAGGCTGTTAACATAAGGGAACAACTTGACAGAACCCCGAAGATAGCATGGTCCAATAGCCATCTTCTCTTTCAAACTATAAGAGTAAAGACGATTAGCCCCTCGAGACTGCACAACCACAGCAATCATATCATCGCATGGATTCCCCACAACTACACAATTAACGTCCATATCATATTCATTGCAATCGACTTCAAACCCCAAAGAGTCTTTTAAAGTCATAGCTCCACCACTGAAAACATCCACAAAGCAGTATCGGGTTTCATGATGATAATTGGCCTTAACATAGCATAATTCCCCATTAACGTTGGACAATGCACCACCTTCACCATACGGGACCGATTGAACACCATATATTTCATTCTGCAAATCGAAACCCAATAACTCGCCACCAGTTGTTTCCCAGTAAGCAACTCCACCAACAAAAATCCCATTGCTCCTGACATCTGATTCATGCAAATCGACACAGATGGTTTCAGAAATCCTCCAAGACCGCGTCCTTGAGTCAAATATGTCAAAATACACAATTGGTCCTTGACTAGGATCAGGAAGTGAAAATGGGCATATGACTTGGTAAGATGGCTCGAAGTTCAGAGAAGAAGGTTCAAACGCAAGAACAATTTTTGGCGTTGCCCCATGGTAATAACTAGATGGAGGTAGCCAGAAGTACTGTTTATTTACAGGGTTACAAACCAAAAATTCACTGTCATCAGTAGATGTTTGGCAAAGAAGCAACCCGTTGCAGGAGGCTTTGATGACAACTTTTCTTGGAATGAAAGATAAAGAAGGGTGAGGAACACCATAAGCATCGTGGTTTAGCGAGATGAAACGAATGATGGCGTTATCATCTTGAAAGAAACCTGAGGTGTCTTTGTGAGACTGACATTGCATGTGTGAAAAGAAGGGGTTTGTGATCCACTCATTCCACTTTCTAGATACAAGTCGAGACCGGGCTAAGGCTTTGGCTGGAAGGAAACGGAGGACTTGGTTCTTTGCCACATCTCTAATGTCATTCTTCATCTCAAAGTTCTCAGGGAACTTCTCCACGTCAAAATCCTTTTGATCAATCATGGTCATCATCAAGCAGCGTCTTTTACTCTGTAATTTGGAAATGAGGAAGCTATATAAGAACATGCAAGCAATGACACACAAGCACACTCATAAAAAAAACATATTCAGATTGTTTTTCACTTAAAATGATGTCGATCTTGAAATCCTAAAAAGTTCCAAACACTACTGGTGCAAAATTATTTCACAATAGTTATTACGAACAGATCATGATCTTATTCAGTAAAGATAACATTAACTGAAACCACATGAAAAACATGAGATAAAAGTTACCTCTCTGCCATCTGAACTGCCTGCAAACTCGAATCTCTCAAAATCTGTTTCTTTAGTGTCGGAATCAGAATCACATCCATCTGCGACTTCCTTATCAGCAAGATTAAATCCAGAATCACATATTAACCCAACATCCAATTCCACATTTGTTGGAATTATATCACTTATTAATCCAAGCTTCAATTCATCTGTAACAACAGATTTCTTATCATTTATCAGTCCCATGTCATCATCTTCTTTTGGACTTTCGAATCCCGTCTCTTCCTTTGCTGATTCAGATTTAGCAGATAGAACAAGTGTCTCAGAAACTTCAGAGCAAAGATACTCATAAGAACCATCAGAATCCTGAAACAAACAGAAAGATAATATAAGATCAGTTGGAACTAACTTTTTATGCCATTTTCTTCTATTTTTCATTAATAGATATATTTCCTGCTAAAATCATGTTTCTCGAATCTTGATACAACAGATTAGGGCAAAATCACATAAGACCAAATCCAACCAACATAAAGATAAAGAAACCATGTCAAGAAAATCATACCGCGTTTCTGGCAACAGCTTCCTTCTTCGCCTTTTCACTTGCAGTATCATAGTCATCCATGTTGACTAATTCAAACGAACCATCACTATGTACTTCATCTTCGCGCTCCATCGTCTTAAATCCTATCAATCAAAGTTAGATTAGCCACTTAATTGTGTGTTCAATATAGCATAGTGTACGTACATAAAATACATCTAACACGACTCCAGACTGTTAATTAAACATCAAACAGTTAAACTAATTGTACACAAAAGTCAAATAAGAAAGATCAATATCTGATCCGAGTGAAAGAATCAATCAACCTTCAACCACATATATCGATAAATGATCAATATTATACGGGTTTTTAAAATCAACAAGATTATTATAATAGATTAATAGTCAATCAAGAATTAACGAAAAAATCAACCATAACACAATACCAACAACAATAAAACAAAGATATAAACTAAAACACAGGAATTAATATCAAGATCAAAACGCAAACCCTAGCAATTAACTTCATGCAAAAAAGCTCAAGAAAACTATATGACCAATTGACCATGCAAGATTTCGTTTCAAGAAACACATACCGGATGAAAACTATAAGAAAAATCCAAACTGTTGAATATATTCGATGATGAATGACAAATTAACAAGATGAAAAAAAGGTTTATAGTACACTGTATGTTGCCAAGAATTTGCTTTGTACCTTCCAAAACTTTTCGTTGCATGTAAAGCCAAGATGTAATGAAGTTATGACTCAGAGTCAATAAGTCAAGTATTTGTTATATAAAATTTCTTATCAGTTAAGAATTGGAGTGGTCTTTACGCAACCAGTTACTCGACTTTTTTATTTTCACAAGAGATTAATTACTTTTTGTTATTTAAATTTTAAAAAAGGTAAATATTATATTTTCCTATTATTTTTAGTATGAAATCTTGTTCAAAAGTGTGTATATATTTTAGTATCTTTTATTCTACCAATCTTTTCCAAATTAACAAATTCATAATAACTACTACTTTTTATCAAATATAAAGATGCAACTTTTTTAATAAGTATATGTACCAAAATAACAAAATATGTAGTATAATAACTGTCAAAATTACTGACAGTAAAAAACAATGCAAAAACAAGAAGGATAAAATGTTAAAAATCTTTAGAATTAACTTCTTATTAATCAAGCATCAAAATTGTACAACATATGAAATTATGAAAAGAGGACAAAACATTTATTTCAAGCCAACTGCCAAGTTTGAACTTTTCATCAATAGTTTAACACATTGGTCGACTTCTACTTATCTAAACTATATAGCCCAACAATAAGGAGTCCACTTCGTATACAATAAATTAACAAACACAATATAATTTTTAGATTGGAATCTTTATTCACAAGTCAAAACTGAATATATTCTAGGTAATTATTTGATACGACACTTTCTACCTCAAAACACAATCATGATTAGTCTCTTTTTCTAATTTACTAACTAGAGTATAAGCTATCACCCAAAAACTGACCCAAAAAAGACCGAACTAACAAACACAACTCAAACCAAGATGATCCAACCAAAACACCGCAACACGAAAACGATAGAATTAACAAATAATAACAGCAACAAAACGATCTTTAAAACACTGTACGTGATAAACACCCCACTAAAACTCATAAAATCAAGGTTATAATCACTTGGACATACGCATAAAAATGGTCGAGTTCATAATAATCCTAATTAACAAAACAATACTACGTGTATATACAGAAAACCCTAATCTCATACAAAACAGTCGAGTTCATGATAATCCTAATTTACAAATTTGATCCTTTTTTCTTGACCCGATTCATCACATCAGGACCGAATCCTTAATTAACCAAAATCAAAAACGCCAATTCACACAATTCTATATACAAGAAAACCCTAATCACATACAAAGCAACAATTTTAATTAATAAAAAAAACATACGTAAACATTTAATCAAAACAACAACATTATTCACAAATAACGTATTCAATAACAAAAATAGATTCATATTTAAGATCAACATTGATCACTAAATCAATAACAATGCATAAGAATGTAAGCAAATAATATTAATAATTATTTACCTGAATAAGAGACGAAGCGTGTGTAAAAAATAATATTCGTTAGCTAGGGTTTCAATATGTGCGTGTTATATTTATATAAGTGTGTGAACGTGAATGAGAAATAACAAGTGCGATTAAATTATAATTTATAACCAAGTTTTGAGATAAATAAGGTTAGGGGCAATTGCATATATACCCATTAAAATTTGAATATTTGCATATATATACCCAAAACATGCTCAATTGACATTGTACATCATGCATTAAAAACTTGTATTTTGGGTATATATGCAAGTTTTGAAGTTTTAGTGGGTATATATGCAATTCTCCCGTAAGGTTAAGATTACCATTCCCTAATAAAACGTAATCACCCTTCCAGTCTTCCATAATGTTTTTCGTTTTCAGTCCTTCAACTTTTTATACTTTGACATGTTTGGTCCGTCTCCCACTCTCCCATAAGGTGTATTCTTTATATAGATTTTTACGTGTATTGGTGAAGTGGTATTTGATTAAGAAATAGAATAATTATGGAATTACTTATTTAGATAAGTATTGAGTTTTGTTTTGATTTTTTATTTATTTTGTGGAAATCTTTGACAAGATTGTTGTTAAAAAAAATATATATGGAAATGATATCGATTAAACATGTCACTATCCATGTTGTGGAGTAAACGCCAAGGGTTACAAAATGAATAAAAAGTTATAATTTTGATTTTCGTAAAAAAAAAAAAAAAAAAAAAAAAAAAAAAAGGGGATTTTGATTTGATTGGATGTGGGTTAAAATAAAATCCAGACATACCCAATTTTCTTAGTAACTAAGGGGGTGTTTGTTTAAGGCTTTTTGGGTTATATTTTATGAGTTCGTATTTTTGAGCATGTTGTTTCAGTTTATAAACTTGTTTTTCATCTTTAAATTAGAGTAATAACTTCATAACCTAAGAGACATGTGTTTTTAAAGCATAACTCGAAATTACCCACATTTTTAATATAATTAAAGAAAACGAGGTGGATCACCCGCGCGTTGTCGCAGGATGTTTTGCCAAAAAAGTAGTTATTGCAGTTAACGACCATTAGTTATAAGGACTAAATTTGCAACGAACCTCTAAGATGAAAGACCAGTTGCAGACGGAATTTAAAATATATATATATATATATATATATATATATATATATATATATATATATATATATATATATATATATATATATATATATATATATATATTAAACCTTGTAGGCAATGACTAAATTTGCAACAAACCTCTAAGATGAAGGACGAAGCTCGTATGGATTTTTTTTTTTTAATTGTTGAAGATAACGGTCGTTAGCTACTTAACGTCAAGTTAGTGATCAAGGACTGATTTTGCAATAGATGTATAACATGAAGGACCAATTATTTAAATTATGAGAGGAGTAAATTTGCAACGAACCTCTGAGATGAAGGACCATTTTTGTACGGAATTTTTTTAAATGTTAAAAATAACGGTCGTTAGTTAACAGTCGTTAAGTAACTAACGATCGTTAGTTACTACAGCAGAAATTATTATTTTAATGAAGTGTGAATAGTAAATTGGTGAGAGGGAGCATGCCCAACGGATAGTATAGTTATATAATATATAATGGGAATGGATCCACTAAGAAGAAAAATAAAAATAAGAAGAATGAGAAATGTTTTAAGACACACATTTCAAATGAAGAAAGAGAATTTCATGGGAGATGCATCTCTTTTTATATGTGCATCTGAAATGTGCGGCTGTGATTATTTCTCATCCTTCTCATCTTACTTTTATTTCTTATTTGGCCCATACTCAATATATAATTATATAATACGATTAGAAAAATAGGGTTGTGAATCAAACTGACAAGGCCGGCCCGTGGCTTTTAGTGGCCCTGTTCAGATACTACAAATTAGGCCCCTTAAACAATAAAAATATATGTTAAAAAGCTCACCAATTTTCCATAATCTAAAAACTATATGTATGTTGTATCTAATTAAAATTGCCATTTTTTCTAAAATTTGTATAATTGAAGGATGGAGAACAAAAATCGTGATGTTATTAAGATAATTAAGTATATTAATTAATGAAATGATTTAAAATTAAAGTGGAAAATGATTTGGTAGATGTAAAGTCATGGAAGAGAAGGGACATGTTCGTGGCATAAAGATGAAAACTGATATTGGGCTTTTAATGGGCTACGTTTTGTTTATGTACTCTTGAACATAAATGAGGGCTCTTTAGAGTATTGGGTCCTGTGCAGTTGCTCACTCTGCGAATGCCCAAATCCGGCCCTGTGGACTGATTAGAGAGATCGATTTCGTCACGTGATAAAATTGAATATCTAATCAATGAATAAAAAGGTTAAAACTAAAACAATTTGGTCAATTAGCATAAATTTTGTTTGTGAAATTGTTGGTGATAAAAAATGATTGTACGCATGTACTAGGGGTTGAATTCTTATAATTGTAAATCAAAATGTAAATATGTAATATAAAAGAAAAACACGTGCTCCATATATAAACTTAACCAAACATCTATACTTGTATATAGGGCCAGAACCAGGGGTTTCTGGTGTGCACGGAAACCCTATGGATTATCTCGCATAGGGTAAAAGTTTGTTAAAATCATTGATTTAAAAAAAATGAATATGGTCTCAAAAAAATTGTGTTACAAATTCTTTTTACTCTTATAAAATGCATTTGATGATTTCTAAATTTGCATCTGCCACTTGTATTACGGATTTATTAATTTATAAAAGTAAATCCAAACACCCCTAAGTCCTTTTCAGTTAAAAAATAAATAAATAAAATAAAAGAAAAAAAATGCTTTTTATTATTTATTATCATTATTTTCAAAACAAAATTTAGGAGATTCAATCTCATGGGAACAACCACAAAATTGTGACTAAAATTAATCATGGTGTATCTATGCAGATTTGTCATAATTGGCATATGCAACTTGTATTAATCGATTTTCGATCTGATTTAAATCTTATAAAATGCATCGGATGACTTCTAATTTTGCATCTGCCATTTGTATTGCGGATTTATTAATTTATAAAAGTGAACCCAAACACCCCTAAATCTTTTTTAGGTATACAATAAAAAGACCGCACACTTTTTAATTATTTATTATCATTATTTTCAAAACAAAATTTAGGAGATTCAATCTCATGAGATCAACCACAAACTTGTGACTAAAGTTAATCATGATGTATCTATGCATATTTGTCATAATTGGCATATGCTACTCGTATTAATCGATTTTTGATCTGATTTACCTCTTAAGCTTTAAATATAAAAAGAATCTATAAATTTACCTTCAATTGGTGTTAAAACTCGATCTATTACCACCGTCGTCTCCACCTTGATGTCTCTGCCTTGAAGTTACTATTTTTGTAAGACTTGAATTATGTAAGGGGTGTTGATGTTGAATCTATAATTAATATACTTTCACTATTTGCCAACTAAACCCAAGTGCTCAACCATATAGTCAAAAAACTTTAACTCTAAAAAAGCAAATACGTATTTCAAGTTTAGTTGAAAAAGATATATTCGAAAACTAAATTGGACCAATAAGAGAGCCCAAAATACAGTCTTCTGATTGACCATTAAAAGTCAAATTTGAAACCTATTTTGGTTATACTTAATCATAACAATTTAAATAAACAAATTATGCATGACCTTTGAACCATATATATATATATATATATATATATATATATATATATATATATATATATATATATATATATATATATATATATATATATATATATTATATATAACAGGAGGCGTTACACGTAGATAATGCCACGTAAACGCCACCTCATTGCCCAGTAATTCATTATCTGCCATGTCATCACATTGTGTCCATGTCATCACAATATAATCAATTTTTATAATTTATTTTAAAATATCGGATAGCATGGCATTTATTTGATTTAAAACATTTTTTACATTTATTTAAATTTCAGATACAATTTATTTAATTTATGAGACATTTTTTTTTCATAAATTTCGGATTTATTTTTTACAAAAAACCATGCTACAAGATTCGAACATGGGTTGTGCCTGTGTTTGCCATACATCTTAACCACTACACCAACACATTACTTGAAATTTATTTTGCAACTTATAATCTATATAGGTATGTAATTAAAGAATCTTCTACAATAATAATCCCATTTAAAATATATTATTAAAAAGAAACGTACGTATAATTTTTTTTCACAGAAAAACCCTAATCATGAGAACTCTCTCAAAAAGAAAACTACATCACGATTTTAGGGTTTCACTAAATCACAGAAATCCTCCTAAAAACCAAGACATTAGTCTCCTTCATTTGATTATTTTGTTGCAGGACCATGATTTGATTATTCATCAGGTTATTTGTATTGCGTTTTATGTTTTTTTTACAGATCAAGTATAGAAAAAAGGTATTACCCTTTTCCCTATGAAATCCTCCTAAAATCCACGACATTAGTCTCCTTCATTTGATTATTTTTTGCAGGACCATGATTTGATTAGTCACCAGGTTATTTGTATTACGTTTTTTGTTTTTTTTTACAAATCAAGTATAGAAAAAAGGTATTACTCTTTTCCCTCTAAACCCTAATGATGAAAGACTTATTCATAATGATAACGATTTGATTGTTTACCAGGTTATTTGAATCACGTTTTATGGTTTTTTTATAGATCAAGTATAGAAAAAAGGTATGATTCTTTTCCCTCAAAACCCTAATGTTGAAACTTTGTAACCCTGTATCATATGTTGGTTTGTTTGCTGCTTTTTGCAGGTTAGAAGTTGTCTTTACAGGTTAGTAGTGACTGTTAGTTGATGTGGTTTGAATTATAATGAAATTTTTCTTTGTTTGTATTGGTTACAAAGCACCATGAGTCCATCTAGAGACCAAAAAGGTTCAATAAAAATTCGTGTTTGTTGTTTTTGCAGGTTTTCTTCATGGTTTAACGCTTTAAACAGTTGATGACTAGCTTACGTAGTTATTGCCTGCATCTGTGGTATGGTTTCTTCAAGATTTAAATTTTGATTTCTAAATTAGGGTTTACTTGGATTTGTTTGATTCATAATATTAAAAGGGGACAAGTCGGCCAATTAGGAAGTCTTCTAATACACATTACCAAACAGATTCAAAACCAAAGCGTGCACTATCTTCTCAGTTTTCTTCTGCTCTTTTACATCATATTTATCTGTCTCAGTTTCCACAACCATTTTAGGCATTTCCCGACTGGCATTCAACACCAAATCCACAATAGATTCTGACACCATGTCACCGATCGTGTCGGCTGTCCATTGCAACGAGAGATGATTCTCAAAGTTGGTGCACCAGTTTCTTCATCTGTATAAGACTCGACACTTTCATAGAAATATGTCACTGCTATGAGAGGTAGGCTGGTAGTTTGGACTCGCTCACACTTAATAGTCTGTACAACGAAGGAGCATATAGAGCTTTTCAACAACCCGTGCATGGATCTGCAGCACCAAACCCATTTGAAGCAGGTGGCCAGTATGGTTTGTGTGCTCCAGCAGGTCAAATGCCATTGTTTCAGGCTAACCCATCGTATCAGGCGATACAAGGCAAAAGGGTGAGAAATTCTGTGATCAAGCCTCCCCTAAGATATGCCATAAATAATGCATCTCATCATACAACCCTTTATTTGTAATGCCATAAAAGGTTGATAAGTTAGATATGATATATTTCCTCATCTGTGTCTGATCAAGCAACTTATTTGATTTCTGTGTTTGGATTTCTTGGTGTCATCTTTGTTAGGGGTGGAGTTTTCTTCCACAACATTTTTAATGGTTCCTGGCATACCAATAAAGCCAATGCTGGCAAAGTATATCTCATCTACTGCTATTCCTCTTCTTTTCAGGAAAAAATGATGTTATTCATATAATGATTAAAATGTTTTGGTTATAGAATTACTAATGGAGTCCCTCAAGTGTTAAAGTTTTTTCATGGAAAAGCACTTTACATGCAATGAGACGACACAACATCTAGGTTTCCTGATGTAATAAGTATAATAAATGATGTCTGGAAATCTGATACTATGACTTTCATAATTAATGCTGAGGTATATTTTCTTATCGAACCCAAATTCATTTTTTTGTTCATAACATGTATTTATATTGGGAAAAATCTTTGGTTGCAGGTGGTTGCTGTTGATAGAAAAAGTGGACCCAAGCTTTTATCATTTCAAGAACTATCTTCCTGTGATAGAGAGGGCAAAAACTCAGTCATCACAGTAGATAACATAAATGCATGAATTTTTTATAATATAAATATTCCGAGGACATGGTTTATATGTAGTAATGATATATTGATTTCACCTTTATTAAAAAGTTTTTACGTTTGGTTTTTTGTCTCACTTAACAGGTTGGTGTATGTGCCTTCACATTTGGTGTCACGTTCGCCAATGGATAGTTAAGTATTTTTTGAAGCTAATATAATGATAAGCAATCTGCTCAAGTGAACCTTAGATTAATAAGTGATATAATCCCAACTAATGTGGAATTAGTTGTTGGGTTAATATGTGATACTGAATTTAATCTTGCTGAAAAGGAAGTCGCAGATGGATTTGATTCTGATTCCGATACTAAAGAAACTATTTGACAGATTCGAGTTTGCAAGCAGCTCCGATGTCAAAGAGGTAACTTTTATCTCATGTTTTTCAGGTCATATCAGTTAATGTTGTCTTTTACTGAATAAGATCTTGATTAGTTCGTATACAATAGTGAAATAATTTTTATCAGTAGTGTTGGGATCTTTTTAGGACTTCAAGATCGACATATGATAGTTTTTATTGCACATGAAAGACTTGAACGGGAATACAGTTTTTGTTCTTAATTCGAATATATCATACATTAATAATAATAACAATATCTAATACTAACATAGTCTAATACTTTATGTCTCTACAAGCTTCATATAACTTTTGTTGGTTTTTTTGGGCAGTCTGTTGTTGCCTTGACATAATCCGCTGCAGGTTCGCCATCGTATTCTTCCAACTCTTAAGACTAATTTAGGAATTCTTGAAGAAATACTTTGTGACAAGGAACAAAAGGAAATAACCAGACATGAGGCTTGGCGTGTATATGGTGCACTCTTGGTATGTTTATTTTACAAAACAATCATGTGTTGATGTGTATGTGGTACATTCATGCTTCAATCTTTGTTCCTCGGTGGAAGATGAGGATTTTGTAGTTCTTGCACGAGCTTTTAAGCTTTTTGAAACTATCTCAATCAGATAAAGGTGTTAAGAGCTTTGCTAATAAAAGAAAAGTTTTTTAAGAGTAAGAATATGGCCTACAGGCTTCTCATGAAATTTATTCTACGCATGACATGTTTTAGCTCTTTGATAGCCTCAAAATTTTTGATGCAAATAAAGTGGATGCACTATAAGACGGAACTTTTAATTTTTTGTGTTCTATCCATTTTAGGGTGTGGATACATCAACATTTTAATTAGTCTAAAACATTTTTGCAATGATTTTGATTGTATTTTCAAATACATTGTTATTATTTCGAGTATCATTTCATTTCATTCAAAATAATCAATTTTTTGAAGTGCTTATTTAATAGTTCAGTGGTAATGTTGGTTTCCTATGAACTACAAGACCCAAGTAGAAGCATAAATAGAAAGTGAAGCAATTGCTTGATTGTTTTGATGGAAGCAAACGCTTTATGATATACGCATGAATAAATCATTTTTTATTAGTAGCTTGTGAGTTACTTACTGTAACTACTTACGACCCATTTTAGAACCAGACCAGATAGATTTTTAGCTTGCTTCTGCTTAAACATGAATTGGCTCGATTAAAGAACGATGAAAAGATTAGGAAGCTAGGTACCTTTAAACAGATATTGTTTCATATAAAACTGTCAAGTTAATGCATACTTATAGATAAGTGTTTCATTATATGCAAAGTTTTCGAATGAGTTAAAAAATGCACGGAAGCTAGGTACCTTTAAACCGATACTGATAAATGTTTGGTGGGAGACGAGGTTGGGTCTGTACTATTAACAACCAGTAATAATCAAAGTAATTCACATATTGGGTAAACAAGTGTACTTTGATTTTTAGCTGGAAAGGTAATCTCCTGGTGCTATCTCAAGTTGTATGTAGAAATGGTTAAATGTGCCAATTGGCTAATAGGTCATGTTCAAGTACTGATCCGAACTATCCTGGCAGGTTTTATTGTTGCGCGTTTTTTTATCTTTTCAGTAAATGAGTTACTTATTTATAAATGAGTTACATGGTAGGCTTTTCAATGTGCAGAGTCTGAATAACACGGTTTTCCAGTTCACGAGTATGGATTACGCGTCAAAATAGCTCTGTATCTAAAGACGGGGTCACATTATTGAGGTAATTGTGGATGACGCATCACCAGAGCTTTATCTTTATGTTCCTCATGCGTATAATTTTTTATTCGTTTACAGGAATTTGGTTTGCTAATTGAGTTAGAAGATGTACGAAGGGGTTTATTTTTGCCATTCCCACAGTCTATTGCATAGGTATATCTAATATCTTAATCACCTTTTTTCTATAACGTGAATATTTTTGGGATTTGTGTTTTTATTATGGTCGTTTTTTTGATTATAGGATCTTAAGTGACATGATCTGTTGATGGACATAAAGACATTGATGCAGAAAGTAGCGGCTCTTGGACTTGCTTGAGCTTTTACCGTACCACTTACCAAGTATACTGACAAGGTATTAGTAAGGTATGCAGCCGAAGCGTAGCTATTTTGGGATTTTGTTTGCTTAAAGGTATGTGCTTTTGTTAGATTCGGATTTTGATTTTTTTATATGTTAAAATTTTTCAGGAATTTATTACTTTTAAATGCGTATCAATTTGTCTTCATGTCTATGCCATTTAATGAGGGCGAAAGTGAGAGGTTTGTGGATGTAGTGGAGATGAATAATTGGACGTCTGATTGGGTCAAACAGCTTTTACTTGCTAAAAATAGGTAGAAAATAGAAAAAATAACTTGCTTGATACAAGGTGCCAAGTTTGTTTCTTTTACAATGTAAGGAGGACTCACTCGGTGCATACTGCTGTAGATTTGTCTCGGATTAGCATTAGCGTTAGAGCAGATGGTGCAACATAGGGCTCATTTAAAGAAGCAAACAAAAAGCGCGGTGTTGACTTCAAAGTAAGTTTGTTTTTATTTTTTAATCTAATAAGGAGTTTCTATTGAGTTTTTGGTTTGTCTTTGTAGAAAATAAAGCTAAAAATTGGGAGGAAATTACCCCCATCAAAGAATACTATCAAGGAAATACAAAATGCGACAACTGATATGATTATCGATCTTTTATCATTTGATCTTGCTGCAAATGTTCAAATTTGATATGCCAGTGATAAAAATGCATCCACCACATTCTTATAACGTTGTACTCACAAGTAGTATTTATGACATATTAATTTTTCACTGACTATAGCTGAAAGAAGAGAACTTTGTAAGGCATCTATAGCGAGGGGCAATGAACCAGTGGAACTGAATGAGGCTACTGAATCACTACGTATGTAGTCGGAGAATTGACATTTTGGAACTAATCATGTAGAACTGTTATTTTTTTTTCATTTAACGAACAACACAAAAAAATGTTATCACAAAAATACTATTTTCTCATATATTACTTCATGCAAGAATTACGGTATAAATACTAACAGAAAGCTAAACCACTAAGCTATACTTTAGGAAGAAAACTTGACTGGAAAATGAAAATGTGGGTAACTAATGCAAATGTCTTGCACTTGAGTGTCTTCCCCACCACCTCATCCATTTATGTGGGGATGCCACCAGGTGAGCATCTCAAATTACTTTTAAATAATTGGAATTTGAGATGCATGTGGTATGCAATTACCATGATGTGATCACTGGAAGGTGTTGTCCATCAGCTGTAGACAGGTAAGCGGGGCGTATCTCGGGTTATGGACTGATCAAAAACATTATTAATGGTGGTTTGGAATGTGGGAAAGGTTGAAGTTGCGAGAACTGCTAATATTGTTCTTATTCCTGCACTAATAATTAAACTTATTAATTGCATAGTTGGGATTTTAGTGTGCGCATTAAACGGTTATTTTTAATTGTTTCTGTAGGCTTTTATGAACCATATCGACTTCAAGGTCGTTCGATGTGCTGTTATTGCAAGTCCGGGATCCACTAAGGTGGGTATCTGAAGCTGATATAGCATGGGCTTTCATACAGTTTTTTTAATATAGGAATAACGTTGTTTTTTTTAACCAGCTGCCTTAGGGCAGTTGGCCACCAACTACCGCAAAAGCGCGCAGTTGACCAAGTCAAAGCTTAAAGGCGGGGGTTCGAATCCGGACTCCAACTTGGTCAGCCAGTGTTGCCTAGGTAATTTACCGGGATATGCCTTCCTTGTTGGGTGGGGGGCTCGGTACCAAAAAGGTACACGGACTTGAGATGGTTCCGCCAAATACCATTTTTTTTTTTATTTTTTTATTTTTTATTTTTTAATAACGTTGTTTCACACTGAACGTAGGGGAAGAAATTGTATGCTATGTGTGAAACATCTGATAATTTTTTATGTCTAACAATTTCTTTCATGTGTACAGGATAATTTTTATCGCCATTTATTGTTAGAAGCAAAAAAGGAGAGACCTTAGGAATATATTTGAGAACAAATCACGCATCATTCTCGTGCGCTCGACTTTAGGATTTTGAAACTCTACTAATGGGTAACTATCAAAAACAGTTCCACTGTGGCTGGGAAAGAGTTTTCATTTTCGTCATTGAGTTAAACATTCTGGGTATCTTAATGAGTCATTGGGATTTCATCATTCCAAATAGCTTTGTAAAAAAGATATGCATTTAGATTATGGGTAACGGGTCGATACCAAAAGGTGGAGAAGCCAAGAGTATAGCAACCCATTGATGAGAACAAGATCCGAATTACTAGCCAAATTAGTATGCGAAGGTTTCTTACCTATGCCATGACTTTGCTTCAGGTAGCCTCATTATATTATGACTTTACTTTAGGTAGCCCCTAATAAATATTATCGAAATCAGTTGTTTGCATGTCCTAGCACTATATCTAACTTATCTATGTTCTATAGGTCTCAAAGCTGGTGCCACCAATAATAAGGAAACTCGACAAGGTAACATGCTCTCTACTACTTCTATATTACAAAGAAGAATTATAATCATTGTATCTTATTCTACTTATTATATATATTTAAATTACATGATAGTAAAATGCAGCTCAATACTTTATAGAGATGAAATCAGAAACAAGTGAAAAGTTTTTTGCCTTGCTGTCATAAACGGGGTTTTTGCGTGTGCTATTTGATGTCATAAATGGGGGGTTTTTTGTGAGCTTTCTTCGATCATAAATGGGGTGTTCGGTTAATCTTGCTTGCTCTCGCAAATAGGCCGTTTAAACATGCTATTTGCGGCCCAAAGTAAGGGTTTAAGGGCCTGATTTTGCTGTCATAAATGGGAAGTTTGGTAAAGATTTTTTGGTCTCTCAAATAGGGAATTTAAACATGCTATTTACTGCCCAAAGTAGACCTGATTTCGCTGTCATAAACTGAGGTTTTTGCGTGTGCTATATGCTGTCATAAATGGGGTGTTCAGTGAAGCTTCTTTGCTCTCGCAAATAGGGCTTTTGAACATGCTATTTGCTTTCCAAAATAGGGATTTCACGGGTGGGTTTTGCGTGTGCTATCTGCTGTAATAAATGGGTACATGGTACTGACCATTCTGAGTGTGTATATAGGTAAAGTACTAATGATTAAGTTTTTGTAAATTGTATTTTCGTTACCAATTTGTGTTTTGAGAAGTCTGTTTTCTACGCAGCTTTGGAATGACTTTTTGAAGATGTTTAGGTAAGCTTATTATGAAGAACTTATGAGCTTTTTATTTTTTGTGAAAGCAGCTCTGGACCTTATTATCCAAAGAGTCATCGCGTCTAAGTAAACAAATCAAGCAAGTTAATTAGTGCTCAACATGTTATATATAAACAATGTCTTTGAATGTGTCAAAAATGGGTGAGTAAATGTTAATCTTTAGGGATCTGTATTACACCTGGTCTGAAGTTTAATATAATACTTGGCGAGTTTAGTACTTGTCGTATTCTTTAGTCTTTTTTTTCATTATTGGTTTAGGCATCTATAACTTACACAAATAAATAGTGAATTTCTATTTTGTGTCAGTTCATGGATACCCATGGTTGCATGATCGAACCAGTACCATATTAAAACATGTATATATAAGTATATTCTTATTTTTCAGTTTTATATTCTCTTTTACAATATTAATCCAATAAAATATTCAACAATGGTTTTTTTTTTGTTCTTGATCATTTGTTTAGTTTTGAAGTCAAAGTTGTTGATAGTGTTGATACTGAAAAAAAGGGATATGTTTGTTTCAAGTTATTGTTGTAACAAAGTTATTAGATTTATTTTAGGTTTATAAAAGGGCTGTTAATATAGATGCTCAAAATGAATAAGGCTTAAACAGGTCGTGTTACTCGAATTTTGAGCATGAAAAGCCGTACCCGATACCTGATCGCTACAAGCTTCGAGTATGTCGAGAACTGATTTGAACATGCTATTTTTCAGTGATATATTAGCTGTTATAGTTTTCAAATTGGCATGATCTGAATTTCTTTCAAAGGACAACTTAAAGAAGGCATATATTGGGTATCATTTGGTGCAGGTTGTGCTATTAGCCAGGTTTGACCTTTCACTATACGATCTCTAAGATATAGCTTCAGGTGTGCTTTTTAATATGCACTGAAAACACTTCCATTAACCTTGGAGTTCCATGATCTCAAGCAGCTCAAGGTTAGTTTATCCGAATAATAAATTTATGCTATGCGGTATCCTTTTTTAAGCATAAAAAACTAGCTTGTACGTACTAAATGACAGGCTGGATTCAGTGTTTAAAAAATGCAAGGAGCATTTAGCGTTAAGACATCATACTGAGCTTTGAGTCAATTCGTCTAATGGACTAGAATTTGAATACACCCACTGAGTGGGACTCGGAGAACTTAGCCATGTACAGCAACAAAGAGATAGAAGTCCTAAAGAATTTGTAGTTCTCCAGCCAAGAAAATGTTGTCGCAGACAATGTTGATTTCGACTTCTCAGCTTCTGCGGATTCTTCATGTAAAGGAGTAGTAAAAAATTTTGAAGTGTTTGATGATCTTCGTTAAGAATTTTTAGAATAGAAAAGAGTCTTCTTAGGTAAAGGAGAATGGGAGCTTCTCCAACATGGTTGAAGAAACTTCGGTGATATATGGTGAAGCGATGATTGGTTAAATCTTGGAAGGCATGCGAGTACGTCAAGTTGTAATAATAAGACAGCTACAACATCCGTGCCTATGTTTCCTACAGCATCTCCCATGATAAAAAGATCTAGAGCACCTTACCTTAGTTCACAGTCCCCATGCTGTCAAGTAGAAGGATGCAACCTTGACCTTCCATGTATAATTTATGAAGCTACTTATAATCAGGTGTCAAACATTTTTTGCTTATTAAAAAGGCTTCATTGTACAGATACATTCAAACAGATTAGCAGTTTAGCACCTAAATAAGCAATCTCAAACACCCTCTTAATTGTTTGTGTAAAAGTGCTTATCTTTAATAATTAAAATGTATGTTGATGTTAGAAACATTTCTTCGTTGGTTGTTGCCTTGTTGTTGTCTATATACAAGTGGAGTAGACAGCGAGCTCCACTTGAACAGAAAGCAGCAAGCTGCAAGCACTACTCCAAAAGCAGTGATATTTCAGGTTATATATAATCAAACAGATTGTAAGCCCACTCACATTACTTATCGAGATTCAAAGCTTAAACGACTATTGAAATCTTCACTTACTAAATGATGTTAGTCTCCTGTTCTTGTGTTCATGCGTCTATCTTGTGTAATATTGATTAAATCTTAAGCAAATTTCAACTCATGCTCAGATTCCAAGCTAGAAGCTCAACAAGTGAGAATGCCTCCTAGCATAGGGTAATATAGTGATTTACAATGTGTTTGGCTTATGGGTACAAGAATGGTCGGGCACTTTTTGAATTTTGAGATACAACTTTAACGAACATAGATGGACATTGAACTTAGTGTCCCAAGTTAGTGACCATATTCTATTTGTATTATCGGTTAATGAGTTAATGACATGAAAAACCATTACAAGCATATCTCTAATAACTAATTGTTTCATATAACTCGCGAAGTATCTTAAAGAAGATAATACAAGGAATCGTTGCTGGATCATGTTTAATTGGTTAATGTGGTAAGAAACGTGTATATCAAGTTAATTTGTATGTGCAGAGAACAAATGTAAGTTGTTCCTATATTAGAACACAAGTTGTTACTTCTCACTTGGACTCACTTGGAGAAAAGAGAAGAGTGGTTTAAAAATTCTATGTTGTGAAGCCATTCCATTGCAGCTGCAAAAGTAGATAATGTAGGAAAACCAAACACATAAACGTGATAAAAAATAATTACGCTCCATGTTTTAACATGTTACACAATGCAATCACCTGACCTTCATATACCATGTGCCGACACCAATAAGAGATAAACATTGTTGAAACAAAGTTGGATAATTTGCTTAAGTTTCAAGTGATGGTCAGATCAGGATTACAAGATGAAATGTGTTATCGCTGTAAAAAGTGACTAAAATTGCAGACCATTTATATACTTAAACATGTTTTGACAGTGCGTTTTAGGCAATGGCGCAGGAGGTAAACACGACACATGACAAACAACTAATTGCAACGATGAAGTAGGAAACAAGAATGACTGAACCAACTTAACCAAACTGAATGATTCATTTGATCTAATGATATACTATTTAAAAAACTTTGAACCAACTTTGAGTGATGAAGGGATGATCGGGATCTATTGCCCAATGTTCCATCCGAGCTGATTAATTCAGAAAAGTTTTTAACTTTGCAGGGTCATGTAATGTTGAACGTGTTCAATAGCTATGTATCTTATTAAAATAAATCGTCTTTACATTTTTTTTTTCATTTTTTTTAAACATGTTGCATTTTTTCCTTTTACTTTCCTGTTCTGATGCGATTGAACGAGCTCTACATTAGTTCAAAGCTCACTTATGATAAATTTGGTGTAGTAGTTGGGGATAAGGCAAAGGATCGGAAGTCACTGAACAAATCCTTACACTCCCAGGTGTCATTGCAGATCTGTTAAGTATTACACCAAGGTTAGCATATCTTGAACTTCTCAAACCATGAAACAACTGAAGTTGATGAATTCTGTCAAAATCTCATACGTGTTTGTGTAGAGAAGGGCATGATAAGTTTCTGCTATCAAGTTACAAACAACAATCTAATATGACCTAGAATAAGTATGCACAAATAAACAAATGAACCATTTACTTTGACATACTTTTCTTTTCTACAGTTCAGTAAAATTTAGGTCCTTCGTACTCTTAGCTTTAAGTTTAGTTAGTTCCTCACCAAAAGCTTTAAGTCTCAAAAACTACTTTTTTACAAACTCCATACGATATCCAAACTGATGAGCCATTTAGCCTTGGTTCAACCAGGTTGTGGTTTAATGTAGAGACGACAACATAGATGCGTTCGGTAAGTGAACAAAACAGGTCTATTTGTACTATCATGATTACATGAATCATAAAATATTAAAAATAATCTAATTTTAGTAAGTTGTATGCACTAAAAATGAATACAATAAAACTTTTGACCTGTTTCAATTCAATTAACCCATTATAAATGAAACATAAACTGAATCGACCCGCTTAGAAATTTATGTATTGGAATTCCACCTTTAGCCAAATGTCCAATAGTATTTTTTTCTTTGATTATTAATGTGTGATTATTTATTGATTTTTGTTTAGGTACAACTTCTAAATAGTAAACTACCGACCACTGTTTATTTACTTATATGTTTAGTTTATGGTGTTGAGAAGCCGTTATTTAGACATATTAGTTACTTAAGGGGATGTCGTTTTTATAACTTATTTTCGTTAAGTTATGGTTATTAACGATATTAGAGGGCTTGCTCGCTCATCGGACGGGCTATGCTTTGAGACTTTGTTCTTGCGTATCACTTTGAAACTTTTTTCCGTCTTATATTCGATAACCGTTTAATTCTTAATGCATCATTTTCAGACCCTAAAGTTCTCCTTTATCCACGACTCTGATGGAAAATCTTCGGATACGGTAAGTGTTAATTTATACTTAAAAAACAGTTGTGGTATGTTCTAAATGTTTATATTGTTGTGGTGTATTCTAAAGGGTTATATTATCAAATAATAGTGACATGGACAAGTGGTAACGACATTAATGAAGCCACTCCATATATTGAGTTGCGTTGGAAGACCCAGCGCCTACATCTCTCCTCTACAGGAACATTGACTTTGTTGAAATTTGTAACGATGCTCAATCAAGCAAATGAAGAAAATGCTAATTAATTAGAGGCGGAGAAGAAGAAGGCCGAAAGGGGAAGCCTCAAACTAAAAGGTGAAACTAACTCATATCAACTCACAACATATACCCATGTATGTATTATTTCCATGTCATAGCCCAGATAATATTTAAATGTATAGGCTAAACCAAACAGTCCCCATTGGCTAAATAATAGGCAAAACAAAACATCCCCCATCTCCCAAATATTTAAGCTAGCCCACATAATAGACAAAACCATCAACAACAAAAATTGTGCATTAAGAAGCTTTATTTCGCATTTGAGTTTAAATCATATAAATGTTGTTATAAAGAACATTTGTATATTTTTATTGTTCTATAAATGTTAACATTTTCATTTATTTTCATTCTCAATGCATCGGGTGGCAAATGCTTTGATAATATGTTCTTGTGTATCACTTTGAAACTTTTTTCCCTCTCATATTCGATAAATGTTTATTGCTTTTCGTTCTTAATAATGCATTCAACAATTTTAACAATTTTAACTTAAGTTTTTTAACAATTTTAAAAAGAATAAAAAAAAACAAAAAACATAACACTTTTAATTCATATTTAAAGGTCACCCAAATTATGTCTTCTGAATAAAAATACTAACACCATTAAGAATTGTTCAATATTTCCCATTATCTAATGCCATCAAAATAATAATTAAGCTCATGTCCTTAAAAATGAAATTCCATTAAATAACACCATCAAAAGAATAATTATAACACCTTGTCTTTACGAACAAAATTCCGTTAGGTAACACCATCACAACAAAAATTATAACTCATTACGTCAATCTTAACTTTAAATATTTTCAATAATAATTAAAAAAACACCGTACTCAAAAAACAAATTTTCGTTAAGTAACACCATCAAAAGTAAAATTATAAGACATGCCCGCCCATCGGGCGGGCTTTGAAGTCTAGTATATATATATATATATATATATATATATATATATATATATATATATATATATATATATATATATATATATATATTAGGACTTAACTATGACATAAGGTTATATTATGATTGATTTACAATCATGTCTAGGGGTGTTGACCGGTTCAGTTTTCGGGTTATTCGGTTAAAAGTTTTTTAGGGTCAAACTGTGAATCAAACCAAACCGAATTCAAATTCGGTTTTTGGTTCGGTTTGGTTGAATTCTTGTTCGGTTTGGTTCGGTTCGATTTTCGGTTTAACCGAATTACACACTTTATTTAAAAAATGAAAAATTTACAAATATATTTAGCCAAAAAAGTTATTTCGAACATAAAAAGTATTTTTTAATATTAAGATAAAATTTTATTGTTATTATACTACTACCTCCGTCCCATAATTATAGTCCACTGTTGACTTTTTAAGTCTTCATTTGACAAGTTTGACCTTATATATTTGTATTTGTGTTATATAATACTTGGTAAAAATTATACCAATTGAAAATACATTCAAAACTCAATACATCCATACATTTTGCATCAAGTAATATATAACACAAATAAAAAAATTTAAGGTCAAAGTTGAAAACTAAAGACTTCAAAAGTCAACAGTGGACTATAATTATAATAGCCATTTATGATGTGACAAGTAATACTAAGCTTAATCATCTTCTTAATGTGTAATACTCACTCCTATTGGTGGAGGATTGTCATTAAGCCAAGCCAAAGAGGCAATAGTGGTAAAACATCATATTGTCACCAGCCCATTGGCCAAAAAACATGTGGTCTTTTACTGTTCACAGATTAGGTGATTAATCACCTTCATCGTACAATTACTAACCACCTATGGCAGACTCTCGATTCTTCCACATATCTTTATCTCTCTAAACAAGCACACAGTCCTCTCTCTCTCTCTCTCTCTCTCTCTCTAAACACAGGCACAAACACATATTTGAGGTTTATTATTCTTGCAAACAATTTCCTTCGCATGATTAATCTGTCCATGTATTGATTGTTGTGCTATATTTTTCCAGGTTGGTTGAGACGGATCCAATTTCAAGATTTTAAGATCGTTTTGTAAGTTTATCAACCTTAATTACATTAATAAAGCAAAAGGGGTCATCAAGAAGATGATTTTCAGAACAATAATTCTTCCAAAGGTAAGATCTTTTCTTTATTTTAATCCTATTGATTTTTTATCTTTAACAAAGAGGTGTTTTCTTTTTCATCCAATTAAGAGTTTTTTGTTTGTGTTCTTGATATGGGTTTTGATTATATAAACCAAACTGAAGATTGAAGAACCACCAATTCGTAGCAGGAACACTGAAAGATGAGGAGTTCGAATGTTTTTTGACGATGGATAAACAATGGGAAAAAGGGTTGTGGGGTTGTGTTTTGGGCTTGGTTATTGGTGTAGAAATTGTAGGAGTTGTGCCTACATTATGTTTGATGAAATGCCTAAGAGAGTTGAAAGTGTGGTAGTGGTAAGGTAAAAAGGTACCCAATTGATTTTAGAAAATTTACTCTTATTCCTTTCAGGTTTAATAGGTATTGCAAGTTATTCATACAAAAAGAATTAATTTTGAAATTAAGGTTTTGTTATAATTTGAGGGTTCCGTTAATTTCATTTTTTAAGTGGTTTTTATAAACTTTTGCTTTTTTTTTCGTAGTTGGATTGTTTTTATCTGAAACATGTGTTCTAAAGACTTAATATAAATAAAAATGTTAAAAATCTGATTGCGTTAAAAGTTTAGTCATAAAATGAAATATCTTATATTTTAGATGCATTTGGCCATGAGGCAAAACCACTGTAACCTTCATTTTGTATTGGTTATTGATTGTGTCAAAATCAATTATTATAATATAGTAGTATAGTATCGAAATGATCCGCACAAAATACGGATCACCCGAGTCGTTTCCGTACGAAGGTGAATGGAATCAAGGAATATTGATTCGTGCAAATCGTGAATTGAGAAGTGGTGAAAGTGAAAAATGTGATCAAGTAATTCAAGTTATAACAAACAAACACAAACTATGCAAATAGTACAAGCTAGACATGCACTAAAGTTTAAATTGTAAAAACGGAAATGCAAACGCGATTATTAAAAACGTAACGTACAAAGAAAATGATCCTACAAATGTGAAATTATTTTCTAAAAATCTTATTCTAGTAAAATGAATTTCCAGAAAAAGAAAATTATTTTTCTGGCTTTTCTTTTATTTTCTATGAATTAATTTTGATTTCTGAAAATTAATTTCTTTTATTTTTAAATGAATTAAAAATAAAGGAAAATAGAAAAAATAAAGGGAAAAATGAAAATTAATTTCTGAAAAATCTAAAATATTATAAAAGAATTTCCTAAAATATTTTTGTATTTTTTTATTGCTTTTTCTGAATTTTTATGGATTTTTGTTTATTAAAACTATTTAAAAATGATTAAAATCAAAGAAAAATTAAGAAAATTATCAAATCAGCTTGGAAAAATCTGAAAAATTACCAGAAATTCTAAAATAATAAAATGAACTTGGATAAAAATTTTGAAACAAAAATAAGCTGATTAAGTGTTTTTTTAGGACAAACTGCTTATTCACAAGTGCTTATTTATAAGCACTTGTGACCAAATCTCTATTACACTTAAAACTCAAATGTTTTATGATCTAATATGCTCAGAAATGCAGTTTAAAAATTCTTAATAAGCTCAGAAACTCAGATGAGTAGCAAACAGATGAATAAGCTATGCAATAAGCTCACACAATAAGCAATATTGAAACAGACAGATCCAGAAGCAAAATAATCATGCACAACACTTAAACTACTACTAACAAGCTCAGATATAACAATTAACCTCAAATACAGGCTCAATGTACAATTGCAGGCCTAAAGATTCAAAACAGACACTCTGTCTCAAATATGCTAATTGACAGAAGCTATAAGCTCTCAGATAAGCTCAAATGCACAAGTTTGTGGGGGCAAAAGCTATACTGTACAACTGAGTATCAAAAGCAAACAATATCTCTGTCTCAATTTATCATTCACCAGGCTAAAATTTATCAAAAACAGCAGCAAATGAACTACTAATTCTGATTTCAGTTGACTATTTAATGACTACTAAACTTTGACCACTTTTAATTTCAAATGAACAAATCTACTCCTATGTGTAGTTTTAAGCTAATTCTAAACTGGATTATGCTTTATTGATGAATTATACAACTACAACTTCAATTTCACTATCTGTTTTCTAATACACCTAACTACTTATGAGAATTGAAATCTACTTTGACTTTTTTTTTTATGAAATTACCTACTGTTTTTATGGTTTAAGACTCTATTATTATTCTAAAGCAACCTAGATGTGACTGTAAATCAGCAATCCAACCACAATTAAACTCAGTAAATTACAGATCCAAACACTACCTTATAGTGACAGATTACACTAATAAGATGAAACAACCCACAAATCACCAATCAATGTATCCATTACAGTCTCTTATCACTATTTGAATCAAATTTCTCAAACATAAACCACTAGATTCAACAGAAGAACATATACTCAAATCCAAACCAAGACAGTCACTCATATAAGATATTCTAACACAAAATCAAGCAAACAGATGTGATCTAATGAACAATCAAGCTCTATCACAGCAATCACAACAACAATAACAGCAATAGTATGTCAATAAAACAGTAATACCATAAGCTAAGCAAATCTAACTAAGATCAAGCTATGAAAACAGGTTTGATCAAAACTTACAAAACCATTCCACCTCAGCAAGAACAGAGGTGGATTCTCTATGCTTGCTTATCTCTAGGATAGGCAGGGATCTTCCAAGGCTATCCCAACTTATCCAAAACCTCCCAGCAATCAAAGGAACTATGACAGTTGACTATCGTTGACCAATCAATTACTTGTGAAAATTGAAATGTAAACAGATCTACAACAAGCTACAGAGCTTGTATAGATTGTATATAAGCTAATTCAGCTTATTTCAAACTTATCAAAACTAAATTGAAACATTTTATTTTATTTTATTTTTATTTTCTGTTTTTTTATTGATTTTGAAATAGAAGATAAAACTGAATTTAAAGATATATTTGATTAAACTAAATGAAATAATACTGAAAGTGAACTAGAAACAAGCTGAATATATGATTTTTGAAAGCTAATTAACAAAACAGTACAATAAGCTGATAAGGAATATAATGAAAGCTGAAAATTTTATTAAGCTAATATGAAATTTATTACAATATCTAAACTAAGTATATTTGAGACTAAAAATTGCCAGAGCTTCGCTAATCTAAAAATTACACACCAAAATCTGCTTACAAGAGTCTAATTTCTATGAGAGGTGAGGTGAGGATTCACGGATTGCCAAGCTGGCAATCCGTGTGAGTTTGTGTTTTCTCATATCAAACTTGAGCCCTTTGATCAATATCCACTCCATCCCATCAATAATAGCCTTAGGATCAGTCATTATGACGTGTCGTATCCAATCACATACTGACACGTACACCATCTGTGTGTTTCTTAGATGCTCTGACGCTCTGATACTTCTAGAAACTCCATCAATTTGACATTATTACCCGTAATTACGGTCAATTTCCATAGCAGGGTAATTAGGGTTCTTGGCTGGGTAAGTTGGGGAATTTGGGGAAAAATGAGGCGGGGTAAATACTTTATTATTGGTTGACCGAATTTTGACCTTTGACCCGTTCTTTTAATACTTTGACACGTGGGTTTAGATGTTGGGCTCGGGTATTTTTAAGTTGGAATGGGCCTTTGGGATTTATTTATTGGATTTGCTTTGTTGGACTTGGACTTGGTTTTATAATATGAGATTTTAGTTTTAATAACCAAGGACCAAATGTGTATTTATGAAACTCTAAGGACCTTTTCTGCCAATATCTCAATACTGATCTCCAAAGGTTTAAGTTGCCAACTTTGGATATTTAAGGGTTGAGTTTGACTTTTCTTCATAAATTTCCATGAGGGACTGAATCTGTCATCTTTCAAAGTGCAGGGACTGTTTCTGACATTTCCTCAAACTTTTTTAAAAGGATGAATCTTTCAAAACTTAAAACTCTAGGGATCTGTTTTGACTTTTCAAAGCTCAACTTGGTTCCAGCTTGACTTTCTGACTCGTTCTACTCTCGTGCTCGTTTTTGCCGGGTTTTTGTTTATTTTTCGTCTTTTTACGATATATCCGTACCTGCACATTCACAATCACAAAAACATGTTTTATTTGGCATTTTTGGTTAGTTTTTGGATTAATAAGTCCTAATTTAGCTCAGAAAAGGTGAGTGAATAAGCACTCACCAGTTATAGATGAGTAGATTTTAGTTTATGTTAGTCTTTGTCATACAAATAATAATGGAGGTACAATGTTCTATTTTTATGATTAATGATTTATGTTTGTTGTATTTTTTTGGTACAGTATAAGATTGAAAGTTTAATATGAAAGTTATTTTTTTAAATTATTATTATTATTTTTTGTAGGGATTGTTGCATTTACCGCATTTTGGCCCCCAGTGCTACATATCCACAACATATGAAGGCTACATCAGGTATTTTGATGAAAGAATCCACTTCATCACACACTCCTTTTTGTAAGTACACAATATACTTAGAGTTAGCCATAAAGTTTCTGCTTTATCTTGGTGGATTTGTGACTGCATTTTCTCTTATATTAATAATTGTGATATCCTAACTGTGCCCCGAGCAGATAAAGGGGTCTACAATAGTAGTCGTACAAGCAGTGGTTCAATTGTTAGTTTTAGTGACAAGAATTTGTACCGGCATAGAATTTGCTTGGCATATGCAATTGATGACTACTTGCAAGAGGTTGTGCGCTCCTCAAATGCACACGTAAAGGTTTGTGTTATTCTATCTATTAGAGCCTTCTCATGTCATCACATCCGCTTTGAACATCGAAAAAAAACACCCCTAATGTCAATTTTCCAAAACTGTTATATTTTCATTTTGTACAAGATTCAGTAGTTTCATAAACAGGTTTAGTACAATTTAGGTCCTAATGAAAATTAACTGATTTTTTTAAAGGGCATCATAGGCTGAACTGGAGTAAAATTATTCTTTGGGTGGTCAAACGACTAATAATACTGAAACTCTCAGATGTGAAGTTGCGTGATGTTGATGCTGGTCGTAAAAAAATGTTTCCTCATACTCCGTTCTGTTAATTTTAAAATACAATTTTCATTTCATGTACTTATGTCGAATTTTTATTTATGAATTTAAAAACAATTTGTTACAGGTATCTATTGTTTCTGTGATAATAGACATCTACCTATAACGGATGTCCATAGCAATCATTTTGAACAGTACCAAATACATGTATCACTGAAATTCCATGATCTTCTAATGACATGTATCTCTCAAAATTCTGATTTCCACAATTATGTAATCTGTTCTCAAAACACAGTACCAAATACCCATATACAATTATTGTTGACGGCTTTCTATAACACCTAACTTGAAAATTGTTTCTTCTTCGTGTTACGTAAATTCACTCTACATTGATATACGGTTTCAGGCCATTGCAAGACACGCGGACTGGAAATAGTGATGCACACTTGCATCTCGGTAAGTAATAGTGTAAGAGTACCTAGGTTGGAAAATACTATGGTGAGGATCCTAAAGTTGGGAGACGACCTCCGGCTTGGTATGCACTCAAAGGTAGACTAATCTAATAAACTTTGTTTTAGTATCACATGTCCCAATTAAATCGGTATCATGTTTTTGTTTCAGGTGTACCCACACACTTTTGTTCCGAAAAGGAAGAAGGCAGCTGAGTTACACAAGGGCTAAAGCCAAGTGCGGTGGTAGAGGTTAACGAGAAAAAGTGACGCAAAGTGAGCAGGACACGGTTGCAGCTGTGGAGTGCGCCAGGAGGTATATGATTCTAGATATTTTATATATTTTAATTAATGTGACATCATCTATAAAAGATGTTTAAAAAAAGTCTTTGCAGAACCTTGAATGACATTTTATTCATAAATTTAGAACTGTAATGTTGATATTCAAACATTTGTTTCAGGATGTTGCAGATCCACTAACGTGCCCCTCGGATGGTCAGTTGTTGTTGGTTCACCTAAACATCAGTTAGCATCTTTTTCATCGTCTGCGAGAAGCTGAAGCAAGCTTTACATCCATGGTTAGAATTCTATATACATTATATGGGAATCAGAATGTCTGATTCTTGATGTTGTATTTTTTGATTATGAGGTTGTTATATTTTGGGTACTTAATATATACTGTGTGCAAAACTAGAAAGGGGTTGAATAATTTTCCATTCTTTTTTATTTTATAAAAACTTTGTTTCAAAATGAAGATTCAAATTTATTCAATTGTTTGTTTGGAAAACTTCAATTAGAGTTTAGTATGAAAACAACATATAATCAATAAGATCAATTATATATGTAAGCTTTGGTCGATCTTTATGTGAATACGTTTTCCTTTTAAAATCTTAAAACGTTTTGTATCAAATTATCTATCAAGTTAAACTTAATATGAGAAGTGTGAATAATAATCTATTTGACCATATCATGCAATTATACACACAATCACAATATTAACTACTATGTTCAACACAATCAATCATCACAACTATATAAGCAACAACTAAGACATGTAGGCAAGCATAGAAGTAAAGCGAGAAATGCAAGAACAAATGATAAGAGATAAGAGAAAGGAAATGCAAACCGGACACGATGATTTATAGTGGTTCGGCTACAAGGACACCTTCCTTGTTCCTACTCCACTCCCCGAGTCACCTACTCGAGAGTTTTCTTCACTACTCAACAAGCTCCCTTTTGGCGGAGAAAACCGTACACAACTTTTGCTTACACCATTTAACGACACTAAGCTAAATGTCGAGTTCTAATAGTAGCTAGAACCAATCTCACAACACAACTTCGATCACTACACAACTTCTACACAACTTCACGACTTCATCACAACTTCTTCTAAACTTCTTCACGGCTTCACAACTTCTTCACGTCTTCACGACTTCACAACTTCATCACAACTTCTTCTAAACTCCACTACTTAATCACACACCTACATCTTCACAACTACATGTCTTCTCCACACTACTACTTCCTCCCACTACTTCTTACTCACTCATTGAATCACTACTAAGTAAGATCATCTTGATCTACTTATTACATATACATAACTCACAACTTCACATAAGCACTAACTAGATCCTAATACATCTTTGGCTTTATGATAGGGAGAATTCTTCTCTTGCACTTTGAGTGATGAGAAATTGGATCACTTGAAACAAAGATTAATAATCTTATGATCAAAGGGTTTTAGAAGGATGTTTAGAGAGAATTGGATCTGAAAATTTTTGTGCAAAAGGTGAGAAAAATTCCAGGTTTGAGGTGGTATTTATAGGGAAAAATTTCTGACCAAATCTGACAGGGGAGCGTGGCCGGTCCCCTTAATTGTGTGCCGGTCCCCTTAAAATTAAGGGGACCGCCCCTTATAATTAAGGGGGCCGCCCTACTGAAACGGCCAGATTTTCTGTCTTTTAGTGGGAAAAGTTTATTTGGTGAAAAACTAACTAATTTTGGTTAAAAGTTTGAAATCATGTATTTAGTATGATTAAAACATTTTTCTTTATTACCAAAAGTGTTTTTCAAAAATATGTAATGACAAGGGTGGATGATAGTGAATCATGGGATTTTTAGGTGTTTTGTTGATGGTGGTGGAGGTGTTGTGTTTGTTGTTGGTGGTAGAGGATGCAACAAATTTTCAATGTGAGAAAACATGTATTGTATCTCATCACTTAGTCCGAACACAATTGTTCGGTTGTGGATGCAACAAAGGCAAGTGTCTCCATGAGCTTCAAGTAAGCTCCATGGGACGGGGTTATAGGTTGGTGGATTGATAGGAGATGATGAGAATGGTATGGAGGAGGTAGAGGTTCCTTGAGTTGATGGTGTTTTGGATGGTGCATTGGGAGCACTAGGAGATGAACATAGAAGTGGTGGTGATGGAGTGTTGGTGTAATCTTGAGTCGTCCTAGTGAGTAGATACTCAATCCAATTGAGATGTTCATTGAGAACAAAGGTTTGTTTTTCAAGGTAGGTGCAACAAATGCAATTTATGATATGGTTTTCAAGATGGATCAAATTGTTTGATGGAGATGAGTTGGTGGAGGTAGGTTGTTGATCCAAATTGCGTTGAATAAGATGCAACGCAAGAAGAGCATTAAGCTCATGAGCTTCTTTGAGCTCTTCAACGAACTTTTCATGTTCGGAGGAAGGTGATGATGGTGGGGTTGGATTGTGATTAGGGATTGAGGTTTGGTCATGAAACTTATGATTCATGTTTGGATGAGATTGATGGTTATTGTTTTGATATTGAGTATGATCCTCAAAAGGGTCATTTGGTAGAATTGAGTGAGATGAATGTGGAAGTTTATTAGTGAGGGTGATAGTTAGGTTGTCTTGTTGAGCTAAAAGAATGGTTTCATTTGGGTGATCATGAAAGCATGATGAAGGTATGGATGAAAGTGATTCATCATGTGTGGATGGTAGTTTGGATGTTGTATGTGGGGTGATAACAATGATGTTAGGTTTGTTGGGAGATGACATGATGGGTTGAATGATGATTTTGATTATGTGTTTATGGAAGGATAGTAGGTGTTGGATTGGTTAGACAAAACGTGTTGGTTTAGGAGGTATTAATGAGGAGTGATTTAGGAGGTATGATATTGATTCTTGGTTTCTTTGAGGACATGGAAATGGTGGATGACTCAAGATTGGTAGTACAAAGGATGACTCGGTTTTGGGTGTGAGGTAGAAGGATATATGTGAGTGAGTGTGATTTCCCTTCCCATTAAATTCATGCTCATCCGGATATATTATGAGACTAATATGACCTATCGGATTATGACACTAAGGTTCTCATGAAATGAGGGTGTAGGATCTAAAGGTAAGAAAAATATACCTAGATGAATGATACATATAGAGTACACCATGTAAAGGCATACAATCAAATCACATAGGAGCAAATAATCATCTAGAAATAACATATATGCGATATGCCATAAATCTAGGAATGAAAGCATCTATTGAGAAGCAAAGTTCATAAAAGTAAACTAGCATTAGGTATATTTAGGAAGAGCAATTTAATCAAGTTTGAGAATGAGTATGAGACTATTACTAGTGGTGCTCAATTCAGGCTAAACACGACCATTTTTACAGGTTACACACACCCAACTTCTCACATAGAAGCAATTCAACCGTTAGGTTAAATTGAATTTCTAGTCAATAGATTCTCCAGTAGTCATTCTCTTTTTAGAAAAAATCGAGTTCTTAAATTTACCTATCGAAGAGTACCAAATATGAAGTTTGCTTGATTCACTAATACTTGGCTTAATGTGACTCAAACATCATGTTTTTATGAAGGTAAGTCTACATGATATATTTTACTCACTATCCCAATAGAGATGTGTTAAATGTTTAGATAAGAGTAAACGCAAAGTTTTAATCTTTTGTTCATGATTAACCGGTTATTTTATTTTGATGGCATATTACTTGATTTAATAAATGTGCTTGATTTAAGGATGCTCCTTAGCATATCTTGAAAAATGAATCTCATAATGATTATTTATCTTAAATGAGATTGTGATTCACAAATGATATCAAAACTAGACATTTATAAATTCTAAAGCAAATATTATTATCTATGATTTTTGCCAATGTTATATATATCATAATTTTAACTAGTATTTGAAACAAAATGAATTTTACTTGTTTATGCATTGTGACAAGTTATTTTTCAATTTTAATAACTTAAATTATTTCAAAAAGAAAAGTGTAGTGCATTATCTTGTAACACAACCATTCATGCTACAAAGAAAATGAAGTACATATAATATATAGTGTGTATTGTTCTTAAATATGTATTTTAGCTTGAAGTGATGATTTTAAGTAGTGTGAGCAAAGTTTACATATGTTGTTAGTTTGCTCATGTTTGGTTTTTCGGAGATGACACATTTATCTATTGCTTTGCAATGTAAATTGCTTGAATATTTCGGATGAAACATCCAAGTCGTCAATCCTACTTCATTGTATATTTTATGCATGTGTTAAACATGTTATTCTAATATTTGGAACACAACTATTGAACAAGTAGATTCAATATGGCATTGTCAACACAAGTGTGAGTTATGATCCAATGCATATTCTTTTCATCTACAAAGGATGTAAATATTTTCATATCAATCTTAGTGTGATTGAGTATGTAGATTCAAGACTATATCCTTTGTTAAAATTTGATGTAATCTTGAAACTAAGCAAATAACAATCCAATTTCTTGTCCATACTAAAAAACATGTCAATTAGATTTGATGAATATATCAACCATAATTTGAATAATGAATTGATATAATATCAAGATCTTTCTTGACCCTCACAAACACTCATTTAAAATAAATAGATATTTTGATAGTGTGTTCCATTAATCCTGAGATTCTTAATGAGTGAGGTTGGTGAGTGATTGAAATTTGACTTATTACTTCATGATTGTTATAAGTTTTGTTTATGTGAAAGACTCTTCATTGTTACTTATAATGAACACACTTTAGATTTTGAAAATACTTTTTCTTTTGTACTACTACTAATGTTTTACAAAGATTGAATTTCTCTTATTAAACAACTTAAGGTAAAACAAGGTAATTTGTTGAAAATATTTAAGTGTATTGTTAAGAATAGATTAAATTGTTTGAAATATTTAGGTGATTAGATTTAACTTATTTACAAGATGTTTGAGTAACATTAAGCCATCTATACCTATATGCAATGCAAGCATAATATTGCAATCCTAACGCAAGAAATCTAGCATAAGATCTAGTTAAGTATAAGCCAGAAAACTAGCTATAAACTAATAGAGTACAAGGCACACATGCTAAGATATTCAAATAGCTAAATTACAAATAGCAGCGATTAACAAAGTAAAATCACAAATGAGTTCACATAGCACATAAAACACTTGTCGTCATTTTGTGTATTATATATACCAATGTTTACTTAGCTCGATTTTATTTGAAAATAAAATAGTTTCCTATCCATTTTAAAATTTAATTAAGATCAATATTTTGAAAACATAAATACTTAATTTTTCAAAGATATATCGACAAGGAATGCCCGACTCGAAGGAAAAGGTAAAATACAAGTTTTACGTTAAAACAAGACTTAAATTTTTGACCTTCGTGTAGTATTTTAACTTTTTGACTTATTTAACTTTGTAATGGTTACTTGTAAGTATTTTTAAATGAAAGTAGACTCAATTACCTTTAAAACGCCGGGTGGCACGACTTCTACGGAGTTACGTTTAATTTTATATGATTTTTCAAAGTTTCTGAAAAACTGTCGAACAGACAGGTGGACCCCTTAAATTTAAGGGGGCCGCCCAGTATTTAAGGGGGCCGCCCAGACAATTAAAGGGGCCGCCCATCTGATACTCAAAAATGCAATTTTTGTTAAAAATTGTTTTCTGACTTTGTGGAAAGGTGTGTAACTTTCTGATTTTAAGAACGAACATATAACACTTGTTTTAAGCATAATTCTTATCTCGAGCTAGTATAATTAGTGTATATAATATCAAAACTAATGCAAGTTAATCAATCAAAACACTTTTCATATTAAATCCTCCTTAATGGGTAATTTGATACATGGATCGTACTCAATTTTTAAAACCATTTGTTTTGAAAATTTGAGCGACGTGGCTCTGGTACAAATTGTGGAAAACTAGAAGTGGGGTTGAATAGTTTTCCCTTCTTTTTGATTTTATAAAAACTTTGTTTTAAAATGTTGATTCAAATTTATTCAATTGTTTGTTTGGAAAACTTCAATTAGAGTTTAGTATGAAAACAACATATAATCAATAAGATCAATTATATATGTAAGCTTTGGTCGATCTTTATGTGAATACGTTTTCCTTTTAAAATCTTAAAACGTTTTGTATCAAATTATCTATCAAGTTAAACTTAATATGAGAAGTGTGAATAATAATCTATTTGACCATATCATGCAATTATACACACAATCACAATATTAACTACTATGTTCAACACAATCAATCATCACAACTATATAAGCAACAACTAAGACATGTAGGCAAGCATAGAAGTAAAGCGAGAAATGCAAGAACAAATGATAAGAGATAAGAGAAAGGAAATGCAAACCGGACACGATGATTTATAGTGGTTCGGCTACAAGGACACCTTCTTTGTTCCTACTCCACTCCCCGAGTCACCTACTCGAGAGTTTTCTTCACTACTCAACAAGCTCCCTTTTGGCGGAGAAAACCGTACACAACTTTTGCTTACACCATTTAACGACACTAAGCTAAATGTCGAGTTCTAATAGTAGCTAGAACCAATCTCACAACACAACTTCGATCACTACACAACTTCTACACAACTTCACGACTTCATCACAACTTCTTCTAAACTTCTTCACGGCTTCACAACTTCTTCACGTCTTCACGACTTCACAACTTCATCACAACTTCTTCTAAACTCCATTACTTAATCACACACCTACATCTTCACAACTACATGTCTTCTCCACACTACTACTTCCTCCCACTACTTCTTACTCACTTATTGAATCACTACTAAGTAAGATCATCTTGATCTACTTATTACATATACATAACTCACAACTTCACATAAGCACTAACTAGATCCTAATACATCTTTGGCTTTATGATAGGGAGAATTCTTCTCTTGCACTTTGAGTGATGAGAAATTGGATCACTTGAAACAAAGATTAATAATCTTATGATCAAAGGGTTTTAGAAGGATGTTTAGAGAGAATTGGATCTGAAATTTTTTGTGCAAAAGGTGAGAAAAATTCCAGGTTTGAGGTGGTATTTATAGGGAAAAATTTCTGACCAAATCTGACAGGGGAGCGTGGCCGGTCCCCTTAATTGTGTGCCGGTCCCCTTAAAATTAAGGGGACCGCCCCTTATAATTAAGGGGGCCGCCCTACTGAAATGGCCAGATTTTCTGTCTTTTAGTGGAGAAAGTTTATTTGGTGAAAAACTAACTAATTTTGGTTAAAAGTTTGAAATCATATATTTAGTAAGATTAAAACATTTTTCTTTATTACCAAAAGTGTTTTTCAAAAATATATAATATGTTTATATAATTAAATAAACTTTGTATTAGTTAATTAAATACCCCTTTGATCATGAGATGTATTAAACACTTGTTTATCCATACCTTAAGTGATAGTTGAAGCATACTTGAGACGTTGAGATGTCGAGGCTTGTTGACGTAAGAATGCATAGAAGAATTGTGATCACAAGCAACTTAAGCACTTTATGTTATATGTTGTAACTTACATCTTTGTCATCATCAAAACATGAAGAGGATGTTTAGATTAAATATCGTAATATTCATGCCAACATACTGTTTGTTACAGCTAACTTGCGTAGTGCTACAGGCGTAAGAGATTGCTGAGAGACTTTGTGAGTCTACTGGAATCAACCGTTCAGGCTCAACAATTGAAATACAAAAAATCAGGCTGCGGTGTGAATGTCAATGTTTTCAATTTCAACTGATATTATGAATTTTATGGGGATTGTTTTTTTCATTATTTGACAATTGTAGAAATTAGTGTGTCCATAGCTATAATATGTTTGACTTCTTGAGAGAGATTATTGGTAAGGTTTCCAGTTTAGGTGGTTCCAATGCGGTTGCCGAGGATAGAGCTGCACCTAACAGAGGTTTGTATAATTCACTTTAATGCACAAAGTTATAGTTTCTACCGGACATGTTTACTTATACGTTTTTGTCGTTTTTCATTTAATACTTTGCTGTAATCATGAAAATTGCTGACGATGATCATAATGACAGCAACAAAGGTGCAAAAAGGGACAAGATGCACAAGAAAAAGAGGAATGAATAGCTGCCGGATAAAGTATATGTATTTGTTGCACTGTTAGGATTCACTATAGCCAAAAAAATGGGCAGATTTTGAATGGGTCAAAATGAGTAATTTTGTGTAGGTTGGGTTGATCTGAATCATGTTTATCTTACACTACTGAATGTGTTATATGTGATTCTAAATATTAGATTTGTTATCTACATTTTTTATTTATCTATTTATTTATTTATTTTTTAATTTTGCATTTATGACCCGTCACATATATACCATAGCCAACTCTACAATTCACGATGGACGTAGTTTTATGCTGACAATAGTGGTTACAAAAGTTTACATAAATATAACCGCCCCGCAGCAGCGCGCGGACTAATCCGCTCGTTTATATATATATATATATATATATATATATATATATATATATATATATATATATATATATATATATACACACACACACACACACAGCGTTTTATTGATTATATATATATATATATATATATATATATATATATATATATATATATATATATATATATATATATATATCAATATATAAAAAAAATATATATTTATATGAATTCAGTTTTTGGTTTTGATTACCAAAACCATATCCAAACCGAGAAACGAATTAAAAGTTGGGTTTGGTTCGGTTTTGGCAAATTCGGTTTGGTTATTAGTTCGGTTCGGTTATTTTCGGTTAGGTTCGGTTTCGGTTTTCGTTTTATTCGGATATTTCGGTTTTTCTGCTCACCCTAATCATGTCCAACACTTTTAAAATTTTGTTAATCTTAATATTTAATTTCATAGAGTTAAGGGTAAATTTCTTATTTTTCTATAATTTATCTAATAAATTTAACAAATTATTATTATTATTATTATTATTATTATTATTATTATTATTATTATTATTATTATTATTATTATTATTATTATTATTATTATTATTATTATTATTGTTGTTGTTGTTGTTGTTGTTGTTATTTAAAAGAATCATAGGACTTACAAGAAATTAATGTAAAGCCGAGATATTGTTTGGGCCCTCACTCCTCTTGCTATAGCAAAAACTAATCCTATTAAAGATATGAGTAGCAACACGTGCCCCAATGTCTTGATTCACATAGAACTTTTGGAATCGCTTCAATAAAGTCACCGCATCTTTCTCAAGTTTCCCAAAAGAAAAGAATGAGAAGGGGAGAAACTCATATCAAATATTCGCGCACACAGTCTGATACTTGATGCATTTATGTTGTGCGGCCTCAATCACCGCATAATCAGGTACGAAATCAACCGTACAAGTTTACGTCAAAGACGATGACCTCGTCAGATCGACACATACATCAAGCCCTCCGTACCAAAAGTATAGCAACATATAGACGGAAGACTTTGTCCCTTTCTCCACTAAGCACGATATCAACTTTTTTACGAGCCAAATTCCCCGATGTCAACCAGGGTATCGCGTACCACGTTTTGCCGATGTTTAATACCAATAACACCACGCACGATACATCATTCCTTATAAAGACTCTGAAACAAGCTGAGCATGATATCTAAACAAAGAATATGGGAACACCTAGTCGATAGCATAACACACACCGTTAGGTCCTAGCATTCATAGTTTGTCCCAACCTAGAGATCGGAACCATCCTAAACCACTCCAAAGTGTAGTCTTACATTTGAGATTTTCATAATGTCCGACGTTGAGTAGATAGGGAAAAAGTGAATTCAGGCGTTTGGACAACACATGTGAAATATATGTCTGTTAATTTCTTCATGAAATATATATTATTATTTTTATTAAAACATATTATTATTATTATTATTGTTATTATTATTATATGTTAAAAATTTCCTCAATTTTATTATTATTATTACTATTATTACTATTAGTATTATTGTTATTATCAACTCCTTTTGCAAACGCATCCTTATACTTTCTATAATGGGTAATTGTTGTTTTTTTTTTTTTAAGAAAGAGTTAACTTTTCCTCAACTCCTCATTTTCCTTCCGCTACATTCTTATGGACGTAAACCATATTTTCAATATTTTTCATACACCTAGTTACCGACATTTTTATACCTTATCATATTCTTTACAAAATCCATCCACGTCCATTTTCATTTCTACCATTTTATTGATCGTAACTCCGTTTCTAATCGACTTTCTCTCATCATCTTCATCCAATGTCTTTTATTGACTGAAATGAGAAATAATTGCTTTTTGCGCCGATGTAACAACCAGTCACGTGCTTGACATGTGACTCTTATTTTGACTTTGGCCTTTCATCTTTTGCCACATATCATAAGATTGTGAAAAATCAAGTATTTAATATATCTTTGAATTCAGGTAAGTGTAAGTTGAAATTAAGCAACCTAATTCATGACGTGGTACTTGTAAGCAGGCATGTGCATTCCCCATGAATTGGATGGTGGAATGGTTACGTGAATAAAATTCGTTTCTCAGCTTTCTCCGTTTCTTTGAAAGAAACAGTACAAACACGAGAAATGCTACTCATTTCGTTTCTACTCTTTTCATTCTTCCGTATCAAACATCCCCGTACAAACTAAAGTGTTATCTAACTTATTGAAAGGAAAAGGAAAAGGTTAAATGAAAAGAAATAAAGTAAAATTTCGTGCTCCATGCTATAAAATGATCAACTTTAACTCTTCTCTTTTATAAAGGTTGCAAAAGTTAAAACAAGATGAAATTTATGCTTATTGGTTGGATTCTTTTTATGGATTTGGATTTCTCTATCATATTATTTATCGATTTGTAGTTTTGTTGTTCATGACATATGTCTTGAAATCAAAATGTAGCTGTTTCACAAGACATCATTATTGTAGTTTCACAAGACAAATTTGTTTGTATATTTTGTCCAATGTAAAAGACATGACATTCTATCTTTATACATATGAAACAAATTAAGCAAATTAAAGTAGTTGCAGCTCTTGAGTTGTATTTTTATGCAACTATGATCGCTTATTTGCTGACAATAGAAATAACATCAACATTATGTCGACCCTGATCGATATAAAACAAATTCGAAAGATAATGAATCAGTAAGGGTGCTTTTAGTTGTAGAAAATTTCTTTAATTTTCAATTTTAATAACTTTAGAAACAGAGAAGGGTTTTTATCCCTGAAAATGTGCTATAAATTTAGAGAGCGCGTTTAGATGATATTTAAAAATAAAAATAAAAATTGAAAGGGGATGTAAAATATAGGAAAGAGTAAAGAGCTCTTTCTTAAATTCTAGTTAAAATTTGCAAAATGAGATTTTCATTCTCTTAAAAAAATTTCTAAAAAATGTGTGATTAAATGGATTTTCAGTTTTTTCAGTTTCTAATGAAGAATTTCGTGAAAAAATGAAGTTTTTTTTCACCAACTAAACGTACCTTAAGATGTTCATGTGAAAATAAAATGTACAATAACCAACTAATGTTGACGATTTTACTAAAAAATCAATCAAGTCAAAGTAACATAGTAACACAAAAAGTAATGCATATTTTAATCAATCATATATTGAAGCTTGGATGATCAAGAAACATGGTGTTCGAAATGTGCGAGAAAGCTTCCATGATGATACCATGATGACACCTTGAGTTCAAAGACAAGAAACATTGCAAAAGTTGGTTTAAATCACACTCTTCATACATTTGTTTCTCTACAATCATTTCCATCATTGATTTCTTAAAGTCTTCATATGGATTCTCCGATCTCTTCACCACCGCGAAGCTTTCTTTAACTTTTCCCTCCACTTTCCATGGCAGCAGCTTTTTAAACACGGATAACCTTGCCGGAGATCCCCATTCAGGTGATACATCACCAACTGATCTACTATAGTGTCTTGATCGTGCCAACTCCAATGACAAGGTTCTTGGGGAAGAGATAAGCATTTCAGGGTGCTGTTTCACCTCGCCGTCTTCATAAGTGTAACCGGTGCTAAACTGGCACAACAACATATATATAAATTGTTCACATTCATTGCTACATGGTTTAAACATATTGTGTTGTTTTTGTGACATTAGTTTGCCCTTATGAAACATTTGCAAAAATATTACACTCGATCATTTGGGCAAATTACAAATACATATGTATGTAAAAAACTTTAAACAAGTTTTTACTACTTCACCTTTCTATTTTGACAATTTTCTTGCAGTGAGCGGTTCTTGAACCCTTTATCGTTGTAGATTTTAGGGCGGGGGAGATCCATGTCGTAAAGTTTAGCCATGACATGCGCATAGTCTTCGGAGGCAAATTGGCCGTGGCTCTTGAAGGAAGAACCACAAGGTGCTTGTATGGGTTGTGGTGGCAAAGTAGTGCATGGTAAATCATGACCATCGATCACCTTGTGGCGTTTACACATTTGTTTTGGAAGGCTACATGGGTCTTTTGTTCGGCATGATCGAAAGATATTGAAGCTTACCATTTTTAACGGGTGATTGTGTGAAATTGAAGTGTTACATGAAGTTCGTTCATGAGAATATATAATAGGACATGTACTAACTTCTAAGTTTATCTTGTACATTTTATATTTATTTGAAAAGACATATTTTTACGCATTACACGGAGTTTTTACTCACCTATTTTAGAAAATTAAACTATTTGTGTTTTTCCCTTTAGCTTTTTCTAAAAAGGTGTAATTTCTCCTTGATTTTCAACCGTAGGTCTAGATTTTTAGATATCCATTTAACAGTATTGTCATAACTTATATACAAGACGAGTAGAAAATGCTATAACAAAATGACTTTCTTTTAAGAGTTACGATATTCTTAAACTATAGATGTTTTTATGTGTTGTGTACTCACATGTTGGATCATAATATATACAATTTCTCTAGTTATTGTCATTACCTATTTGATTTCGCAGCAGAAAATAACAATATACATTAAGGTATATGGTTATTTGTACCCTATACAGTTATAGCAATACCCCCCCCCCCCCCCCCCCCCCCCCCCCCCCCCCCCCCCAGTTTAGTTTTTTTTTTTTTTTTTTTTTTTTTTTTTTTTTTTATTTTATTTTAAATGAAGCAACGAAACAAAAAGTCCGTAAAAAAATATAAAATTTAGCAAATCAAAAATAGTAAAACACAAACTTCACAAAGCAGGGAAAAAAAAAATCTTCGCTCTAAATAAAGTGGCAAAACTGCAAAAAAAAAAAAAAAAAAAAAAAAAAAAAAAAAAAAAAAAAAAACGGAACTTAAAATATAAAATTTGACTTGTCAAAAATACATGAGATACAAAATAAAAACCATACAAAACTGTCTTATGATGTCAATAAAATGAAAAGAGGGTAGAAATGTAATCGGGGTGTACCAATAACACTACCCATATAATACATCTAACGAATTGAACAAGTACATATTCTGTAGAAAAACTAGTACAAAATTCAGACTAGCTAGCTTTTTATTGAAGGGTCGAGTGATATGAAATAAAAGCTCAACCTAGTACATTGTGAACTACGACTTGTACCTTCGTTCTCATTGTTACCTTTGTTTAGTTCCCTTTTTATTGAAGCTAGGGTCGAGTGATATGAGTTAAACACGTTGAGTAGCTAACGAGGAAAACTAAACAAAACTATATAAAATCAATGATAAAATGCCCCGTAAATTGATACATTTAATACCTCATTAATCATCTCACTCATTCTAATAATAATTTCACTTTTATTACTACGTATATCAAAGAAAACAACATTTAACTACTAGTTTGAAGAACACCGAGTTAAAGACTAAACAACTTGCCATAATTAGTAACAAATTACAACTTGTAAGTGTCCATACCTCACAATTCATAACCGTTTATTTAGTTGTTAAAATATCTTCAAAAATTGGAGCTAAGATAACTATACCACGAAGCCGCATGATTATTAATTAAACAAGTAGAAATAACCACGGACGGAACCAGATCAAATATGATCGGGTGCACAAATTTTTTAGAACCTTAATATAGAAACAAATTTTGATAGACCGGGTGCATTTAAGAAAAATTGATATTTTTTTCAAAAATTAACACTATATCGAAAAGATCCATAGGTGTCCCGGACATCCGCAGAAACCCCCTAGCTCCATTCCTCAAAATAACTAGCATGTGATAACAACTAACATTTGAAAACCCATTATATTGGTCAACAACTTTAGTCATGTAAAAACATATGAGATTACCCAAAGTGTTATGTCTTTATACATTATTATGTGTTTTGTAATATCGTAAACATATCGTAAGTATTGTAATATCATACTCATTTTGATTGTATTTGAAAAATCTTTTTAGTAGCAGTAAACTTTAAAGTATTCAGACATTTCGTTTCGGTTATGTTAAAGTAAATAGAGAATAACTAGTTTAGTACCCGCGCGTTGCTGCGGGAATGTCGCGTTTAATCTAAACTCGAAACAAAACGGTCGTAATTTTTTTAAGGACTAACTATGAAAAAGATCGATAACCGCGAGTACTATTTTTATAAATAATTTCTGGAAATAGTATAGTTTTTTTACATAAAAGCCCCTAAAGTTATCAGAATTTTGCAAAGTTAGTCCTTAGGGACTAACTGTGTAATTTATCGTTAATGCAGGGATTGTTTTTTTAAATTTGGTAAGGAAGTCTGTATTGTAGATAGCACTATGTCCCTGAAATTATTGGGTCGTTGCAAATTTAATCCATAATTATTAGGTAACGACTGTTAAGGACTAACTTTGCAATTGATCTATAATGTCAGGGGTTAAAAGTGTCAAAAAAGCATATTTACTGTAGAAACAAGTGTAGCAGCTACAGTATTTGCTACAGTAACCTCTTATCCTTTAGTATATATATATATATATATATATATATATATATATATATATATATATATATATATATATATATATATCTCTATATTATATATAACAGGAGGCGTTACACGTAGATAATGCCACGTAAACGCCACCTCATTGCCCAGTAATTCATTATCAGCCATGTCATCATCACATTGTCGCCATGTAAGCAATTTTTAACAATTTATTTTATTTGGATTTTAAAATTTCGGATTTTTTCATATAAAATTTCGGATTTTTTTTTAAATAAATTTCGGATTTTTTTTTAATTAGTTTAAAAAATTGTGATTGTGAGGATCGAACATGAATCTTTTAATTGGTATGCAAACATATAAACCAATGGAGCTATTCCATAAGTTGTGTTAAAAAGCCCAAAACAAAATTTATATCTGTTAATAATTTGATCCTTTATACAATCCCACATTTTTTTCATTAACCCTAATATCATTCGTATTCCACCTTTTTATCGAAACCCTAATGTCATTCATTCATCATCCAGAGAATTGCATGAGTCGGTTCAAGGTTTTTGTTTTTCTGAAGCTTTGTTATTCTTATGCATAGAATGTATACAAAATGGTAAGATAACATCACAGCCATTTTTTTACCTGTTCATGTTTTGTATCCGAATATTATACATGATTTTTTATAATTTATATTTCTTCTGCTATTAACTATACCTCATTCAGAAGGTCAGATGTTATATATGAATGAACACATGATGACACTGATTTTATATTACAGGAACGTAGGGAGTTAACATCAACAATCACATAATATCATGCTCCTCGTGTAAGTCTATTATTAACCTACACAATATCATGTTTTTTTCGCAGAGATACATGTAGCAGTATAATGAGGTTGAGCTTTGTGCTCTTTTGCATGGGTAAGATTTTTAATATCATTATTGTATGTAAAGATTTTGGGGATATTTTTTGAAGATTAATTGAAGATGGTGTTTACCACTAGACCAACATCCTCTTGGATGAAAAATTCCCATCGGTTGTTCATAAACAAATGCAGAAGGAATCTGCAAATTCGACGTGTTTACCATCACCTTGGTACGTTGCTTATATAGCAATAATAAGCCCAAATTAGTGAAAACATGAATAAGCTCCTTATTTTGGCTTACTAAGAGGGTTTAAGATTATTTGACTTTTTCTTTGTTTACTAGAATAAGCATTCCAAACATCTTAGCTTATTAGTTAATGAAATTTCTCACCAACCAATGAGCCCCATATGCAAAATTGTTTTTATTGAGGATTTCCAGTTTTATAGATGTTAACCTAAATGATTTCGCTCTAACCCATAACCATTAGCCAAACATAACCCATACATTTCATAAAAAGTCTGTAAAAAGGTTCATTTGTCATTTATCTTTGGCTCAGAAGATAGCAGCTTCGGCACGGCAAATGGCACAAGAGAAGGACATGCAGACACCTTTCTCGGCTGCTTCCCAGGAAGCTGGTATTCTTTATTATGCTAATGGTCTCCCATCATGACATCTTCCGCATCTACATCCGTTAAGACAAGCTAACTCGAGGTATATATATACCTAATCCTTTTTATTTACAATTAGTTATAAGTGTATCATTTATATTGGACTTTCATCATAGGGAAAAATCAGTATAACCAGTATGTTATTGCTTAACCCATTAATACTCATTCTATTGATAGTTGTTGTTTGACACATCTAGAAATTAATTGGCGATTACCAGCCTAAGCTTGATCGGCAAGAACAAGCTAGATGGACATCCTGAGCTTGCTCACCCAAGGTAAGGTTATTTCATATGCATGTACATTTATAAGTGATATTACAATACTAATTAAACATTGTACACTATTGTATAGGCTCTTGACAAAATCTGATTTGAGAGCTTGACCGACAAGAGCAAGCTAGATGGACAACCTGAGCTTTTCATCCACATCATCCCCAACAAGGCTACCAACACCTTGCCCATTGTTGATAGCGGATTTAGAATGACCAAGGCTGGTGCGTAACTCCACAATATTTGACTAGCTACTTTAATATTTTGATAAAAAAAATCATGTTCTAATGTTTATTTATGTTGTTTGAGATTTAGTGAACAACTTGGGTAGCATTGCTAGATCCGGAACCAAGGAGTTCATAGAAGCCATCACTGCTGGTGTTGATGTTAACATGATTGGACAATTTGGTGTTGGTTTCTATTCTGCTAACTTGGTTGTTGATAAGGTTGTTGTTGCTACCAAGCACAATGATGATGAACAGTATGTATGGGAGTCTCAAGCCTGAGGGTCGTTCACTGTCACCAGGTTAACTTCTGGCGAGTCCCTTGGCAGAGGTATTGCTACTGACTTAAGCCGGAGGGTTGTTCTTTATTTCTGTTGCAGTAGCCAAAAGAAAGAAGAATCTCCTTGAAATAACATACTCGATATCGAAATTGTTGCTGACTTGAAAAATATGCTTGAAAAAGAAAATGAGTTGGTCAAAGCAGAAATCGGCAAGAATCCCGTTCACTCTCAACTTCACAGCATCTCTCCAATTAAACTCACCATCAGTTAATTCTGTTGCCTTTTAGTCCAAGTTATTTTATTAATTTTTGTGATCTTTGATAGATTTTTTTGTGAAGGTTTCATTAATGTTTGTAGGATTTAGCTTTAACTTTTTTTGTTTAACATTTCCAGAGGCTATGATTTCTAGCACTCGGATATATGCGTTCACAAGAACGGAAGGTTAAGGTATGGTTAAAGCTCCCTTTTTGAAATAAGTATTCATTGTCATTTGTATACGCTCAAAATGTGAAATTTATGCTAACATAAGTAGATTGTGGAAGATTGGAATATAGCATTCGTGGAACGTTACAGTCTAAGGCCAAAGTCTTCGTTGATTTTCAGCATGAAGCTCGGGTAATATTTTGAGACTATTGCTTTTGAGCCTTTGTTATTTAGTTGGATTTCATTGAAATGATCAAAATCGTGATTAATATGTAGGTGTCAAATCAAAAAGTTTTAGTATCAGTAATCAATTTTGGTTTCGAATTCTGTGGGCGTGTTATGTATTTGGTGTATCTTGATTGAAGCTTCAGTATTATGCAATTGTGTATAATGTTAGTCCTTTATACCTTCAACCTTTGAGGTCCCGGTGCTGCTATAAATGCTTTACAAATCTTGCATATATCCTTCTCTAAAGCATGCTAATTCTGAAATCAAAGATATCGACATCAGCAGAGGTGGTAAGATGGGCATGTCAGGCGGGTTGGCTACCCGGTTAGAATAGGTTCAGTTTAGAAATTTTCAACTTTAGTGTTAGCCGGGTCAGTTTGACACATCACTTATTTCCCATTTTTAAAAAGCCTTAGCACACAGATAACACGTTGATTATGAATCTACAAGATGTTAAAAACTCATGTGACATTAAATTAAGGATAGTGATATGTATTAATATGTAGTGTAGCATCAATCAAGAGGACACCTGAGTTCTGCATCTGCTGCAACTTATTCTGGTACATGGAGAGGTTAAATAATATAATTCAAAACCTCCTACTTCAGATGAAGAGACCGAATCTTGGAGATGTGTTGGTGAGTAGATTTAATAGGCATAGACTCTTGGGCAGCCTTATAGTATCAAATGATTTCTGTCCCAGACTTTATGCATTCATAAGAATGATTTTGTTGAAGCTCGAGTTATTAACCTATATCTAGATTAAATTAACAAAGATTAGCATGTACTTATGGCTTTTTGAACAGCTCCATTTAGGAAGGCTCTAAAGAGGTAGAGTCGCTCGCCTTTTATAGCTTAATTTTCAATTAATTCCACGTTAAATGGTTCCACGTCGTTCTCTCTGAGGTTTTCTTTTTCATGGTCAACTGTAATGGATTTTGAAATCATTTGTTCATACCAGATACTCCATTCTTTGAAGTGGCAATTTGTTGTATTGTACTTGAAGTGTAGGCATATAGGGAGGCATTCTCATGGCTTGAAAGGGTCATAAGTTTCATGGATGATGGACCTTTACATATTCTTGCCTGCTATGGTTATATCTTGACCACAAACGTTCATGATTCCATAGTTAGTAGCTCATGAAGAAGATAGGTGTGCATGCGCAAATCCAAATTTATTCTAAGAAAGGTTAACAGATTTTTATTTTGTAGGGAACATTGTTCAGTTACCAGATTGGTTTGAGTTGCAAAAGTAAGGTTTGATTTTAGGTATGATGCTAGAGAAATAGCTAAAAACTCAAGAGAATTGATTTTGTTCATGCGGGAATCTGATTAATAGTGGAGAGCTATAGCAAAACAATAAATAGGTACATTAGCTTGGCCGTAGACATACCCCAAATAGTAGGCAAGCATAGTTCAAACAGCTAATATAAACTCTTCAAAGCAGTAACCAACTCATAGATATCCGATTCATGATTGATCAGAATAGTATTTCAATAGGAAACTTCCAATGTTCATTTTATAATAACCAAGAGAGATGAAGTTTACGACCCCTGTTAAACTCATGAACTCTTTCTACGATTACCACATTAATGATCAACAAAGATGAATTAGATAACTTAAATCAAGTCCTTCTAAGTAAAGAATAGATAGATTGTCAAATATGTTTAAGCATTAGATGTTTATAAAATGGTTTTCCTCTCCCATTCGGCCATTCACAACATGTTGGTGAACTTTATGTATCTTCGTTTTCACTTCCATCATATTAGACACTCGGTATGCATAAATCACTTACTGTCAGGGTATCCAAGTTCTAGACAGGTTGCAACATCTAATTATCTTACACAACCCAATTATCTGTTTGAACGCCTTAATAAACATCTACCCAGAAATGCCCATTTATATGCTATGATTATCGTTGAACTTCTAGGGTCACAATTACAGATCTTGAGGTAATAGTTTTGACATGTGTTTAAGATCTTCTGAATTCTAAACTGATTATTCTTCTTTGAACTGACGATATTTTTAGAATGTACGAGTTAATATATACTTATCAATCATGTTATGGTGAAAGTTGTTGATTCGCAGTCAATGAACAAGCTAAACAACATGAACATTTTAAGATGAGTTTCCTGTTCCAGTCCGGGAGGAAAATAAGGGCTGTCGCATAAAAGCTTGGGGGAACTGGAAGTATGGTAATGTTATTTGAGTTCTTATTTTCTTTAATCTCTGTTGTTTTCTTATAAATGTTACATACAGTGTTTGCAGCGGGTGGTTCATGTCACATAAACTGGGGAGAAGTGCTGTATATTTCGAGGTATTCGTAGGTATACTGAAATATACAGAGGTCAGCAAGTATTATCAATATAGAGGATGTTTCAGTGAGCTTATATCTCTTATGGAGAGTGGTCTACAATCGGAACGTGCTCACATGGGCATCTTCACTGAATTAGGAGTTCTTTATGCTATATACCGTCATGAAAAGCTGATGGAGCATATCAAACTCTTTTCAACTCGTCTTAATGTGTGGTGTACATTATCCGAAAGGGTTGCACATAACTATGGCTATTTTATTTATTTGTTTTTATAATAGAATAAAAACCAGGTGTACTCTATAAACCATGTACTTATATGAATATCCGCTTTTAAGAAAAAAAAATTTATCCAAAATTTAGTACCCCTTTTTCCTTTGAGTTCGAGTTTCCAATTTTCATTTGTTTAGGTACATACAACTTTAATCATTTTTCATAAAGCTAAAGACTATAAAAACAGTTACAAATGCTTTTTGCTCTTTCTTTTATGCACATCATTCCAACTGGTACAATCATGTATGATGGAGATTCATCTGGTATGAATTACAGACTGGATACCTTCTTCTTGTGAAACCATATATGGTGGCGGTTCAGAGCAACAATTTATCTGCTGTAAATGAGGCTTTGAATGAAGTTTATGTTGAGGAGAAAGACTATGATAGATTGCGTGAATCTATTGATCTGTGTGATAACTTTGACCAAATTTGCCTCGAACAGAAGGTAAGTTTGTACCTGTGAATGATTTGTTTCCAATCAAGTCAATCGTGATGTTATACATTGTTCATGTTGTTGCAGATTGAGAAACACGAGCTTCTTGAGATGAGACGCAACCTCATCCTAATGATCTCAGTTCTTTAAGCGTCAACCTCATCTTAATGGGTAACTCATAACCGTATCTTATTTTTTTATTCTTCTGGGTTGCCCTCGAATGTGGATTGTGCCAGTTTCAGTCGATGGTTTAGGTTGTGCTATGTGTGTGTCGATATGCATGATGCAAATGTAAGGTGCGTTTGTGGTGATATCTATGATAAACCTCAAAACTAGCATTTGATGTATTTGGGGTTCTAATTGACACTTTATCTTGCTTGTGAGGGGCCTTGAGCTGACTCGATGTGGTGGACAGGGAGGTATCGGATGGTTTCGGGTGAACATGGAAAGGATAAAAGTTAGGAATGCAAAGTTGGAGGAGCCTAATATGCTCTAAGAGGTAGCAAAGCAGATTAAAAGGACACACGATTCGTGCATTATGTCATGTTGATTCTTAGCATGTACGATGAAGAGAATCAATGAGCATAAGAACTACTTAAATCAGGTTGGTGTTTACAACATTCCAATTGTATTTGTAATGTGGCATCAAGTGTAAAGTGTTTACAAACTTCTAAATGTTGGATCAATATTTTATTCATCGTTTTTGTAAATTTGTTTATGGAATTTAGCGAATTATACACACGGAAATGTATTGCGTCAAACTAAGCCAACCCAACTCACCCATTTTTGCTCATCATGTTTCAATTAGAATGATTCAAATGTTCCAAGCTAACAACCAACAAGTTCTCACATATACTCGAATTTTAATGGAATTCGATGATATAGGTATAATAACATAATAAGTAAATTAATAAAATCAAATATAAAGAACATGGTGGTTCATTAGTAGTTCAATGGTTGTGTATAGAATAAGATTTGTGGAAAAACTTGAAGATTCCATGTTGTTGTGATAGAGATGATAAATGCACGTGTGTAAATATTTTATTAAGATTCATTTCCTCTTATCAGATTACCATTTATTTTTTTTTGTTCTTTATTTAATGTATAAATATTTTACGGTGTTCGTACTTTATTAACCGTTATTTAATTTATTCCTTGGACACTTTTTCAACCATTTATTACCCGTCTTCTTTCGCTATAACAGGCTTATAAGTCATACCCACCCATCGGGCGGGTTTTGCATATAACCATATATATAGATACGTTAGGCATGACTTATAAAGACATGGCTTTTAAGCATGATTACATAGAAATTTCACTGTTTGAGTTTACATATATGCCAACGTAACCAACCTCCTGTTGCGGTGTCTTCAACAACGACTATTAATATAATTCAACGTCTAAAATTTTCAAAAGAAAGGTTGTTTCTTCAATGATTTGTTCTCTCCCCTGACCAACTATATATGGTTGTCTCAAAAGTAAAGAAAATAAACGCATTTAAAATTGTTTTTTGTGCTACAAGTGCTAATTCCGCAAAAACAACAACTAAAACTTCCTATAAACAAGTTTAACTTAAGATTTGAATTACAATCATAAACTTTCTTCTTAATTATAAATTGGTGCCTTTCAAGTTAACTAATTTCCATTGTTAACGCATAAAAGAAAAAAAACCACTTCTAAATATCTTATTATTTATTAATTAATACCTTCAAACGATAATTAAAACGTAAAATTACAAGTCATCACTTATGAATAACGACAAACACATAAAAATTAACTATAAAAAATCACTAATATCCTTACAACATTAAATTCAAAATACAAATCATGTCCACACGTCGGGTGAATATGTAACAAATAACTATAAAAGATTACTAATATACGTACATGGTTAAATTAAAATGTAAAATTACAAGTCATGCCCGCCCATCGGGCGGGCTTCGAAAACTAGTATATATATATATATATATATATATATATATATATATATATATATATATATATATATATATATATATATATATATATATATATATATATATATAATATGCCACTTTTCTTGTCATCTGCATGGAGTCAAGAGTTGGTGTTCCAAGCAGGGACGGAACCAGGGTGAGTCTCGGGGGTCCTGGGATATCCATGAAATTTTGTGACGTAGTGTTAATTCTTGTAAAAATTCTCGATTTTTGCTAAATGCACCTGGTCAAATAAAATTGTGTTCTTTGTTGGTATAATTTTTTCGTAAATGCACAGTCAAATTGTGTCCTGGTTCCGTCCCTGGTTCCAAGACAATGAAGGCACAGGCTTACGCTCCACTTGATAGATAGAGGATCATGAATTAAGTGGGAGCATTGGATAATTTGGATTGTCGTTAGATGACCGTTGTATCCATGTTGACTCGTGGATACAACTATAAGATTTTGGGCTAGACTATACATATTATTATGTTTGCGTGGGTGTGTTGTGAACAAATAAACACGGATTTGGGTTTAAGTATTATAGAAGGGTTTGAGAAGTTTAACCGCCGCGCATGGCGGCGTCAAAATAAAATTATTTCCTAAGGAAAATTTTAGTTAAATTACAAAAATTTCGGTCATATACAATTATTTCTTTATTTATATGTAAAAGTAATCAATATATAATTATATTTATTATAACTATAAAAAATGAAACAACAATTTGGTTTAGTTAAATTGGAGTATTAGAAAGACGCATTTGTAGCAAGAATGGGTGGGACATATGTGTTTGTGTATGATGGGAAATCTTTGACACTTCACTGCCCATACATTATTGTGTAAGCATAGTTTCCAATCGCTTGCGTATATGTTTTAGTAAAATTTAATATACTTTTAAGAGTTTACTCTTTTCTTTTAATGGCCAATTTTTATTAAGAAAGCTAATTTTTATTAAGAAAGCTAGCAAAAAGCTAGGCAAAAAGGATTACATAGAAAAGACAACATTTGACGAGTCTATAAGCCTCGCTAACCAAAAAATATTATTCACCCGAGTAGTGATAAGGAGGCCTAAAACATGTGCATAAATTTATGTCTAAGCCTACGTGACATCATTCTGATGGTTGCAGCCAATGAACCCACTTTTCTACAAACCATCAAGATCATGCCATATATGTTTAGGCATGAATTTAGGCATACAACTTAGGTCTCCAAATCATTCAAAGCCAAGTTTGAGAAACAATGTTGTCAAAGATCAAACTTTTCTTATGCTTCTTTACTGAAAACAAGACCGCATTCCTGAAATTCCAAATATGCCACCACAAGGAAAGGAAAACAGCTTCCAACGTCGACCTTTGAAAGCTATTGAGCCGCAACTCATTGAACCAAACCTCCCAAGCTATATGATCAAGCAAAATGGGAATGTGGATATTCTACCTCACTCCCACAAACTGGACACAACACACAAGAAATATCCATACCTCTATTAGATAAGTTGATTCTTGTCGGGAGCTTATCTAGAAACATACGCCAAGCAAAGGCATTAAGCTTAATAAGGAGCAATTTGGACCATCACGTAGAGGAGGAAGAGACAATGAGCAAGTGCTTATCAATCTCTTTCCTAGCCAACTTCATTGAGAAAACAAGGCACAGGAATCGAAGGCCTGACCGAAACAAACACTTTTATAACTGAACTGATTTATAAAACGCTTCTCGATTTGTAGCTGAATTGACCAGAACTAACTATTTAGTTTTCGGTTTTGCCATGATATATACACCAAACTAAACCGAAAAGCAAATTCATAAACATGTAGTAACCTTAGTTTTATTTTATTTTATTTTTATTATTATTTTATATTTATATACGTATCAAACCATTAAATTTCTTTCTACTACAAATAAAATATTTTTGAAGTTTATAAAATAAGGAGGTGATTTGCACAATTTATTTCTTGCAGTAAACAGTTGTACATATATCACAGGATGCTTATCGTATTTGTACATTGAAGTGTGAGAATCAAAATTTAAAGTGTGCAAATCAACCCCATTAAAAAAGGGTTAGGTTATAAAATAACAACAAACTTTTTACAAAGTCCCATCTTATTACGTGAACTATAAAAAGTATTATCGAACTTTATAAAGTGCTTCAGTATGCATATTTTGATGTCTTGCCATACCAGACTATTTTTAACTTGATAACACATCAAAATGTGCATATTAAAACATTTAATAAAATTTTGTTGCATTTAATGACATGTCTTATAATTCACGTATCAAGACGAAAAATTGAAAAAAAATCCCTTAGGGGCGTATGGTTGGGGTAAATTGAAAGCAATTAAGGTAATTTGAAATTAAAATTGCTCAAATAGCCTTGTTTGGTTCATAATAAAAACGCGGACACAGTAATTTTAATTGCATTAATGAGGCTAAAAGTGGGCTAATTTAATTTCCTTCTACTTGGGAAGCAATTAAATTTGATTAGAATTTTAAATAGCATCATTTACATATCTTGAAACAAACGCCCCCTTAGTTGTTTTGTGACCTAAACCCATTAAAAAAGTTTACCTAATGCAGATATTCGGGTCAAAACCATCCAAAATGGGTGATGGGTTTTGTTGGGTTGCTTAAAAGTTAAAGAAAGAAAGGCAGTAGTCCAGTGGGCTGATATTGAAGAAGTTAGTCCTATAAGAGGGGTGGTCGATCGGAAACCCCAAGTCATCACCGGCATACCTAATAATAATAATCACTCCTTTGATCTTACTGTCCTTCCTCAATCGGTCGGTCAGCTCTCTTTATACCTTTGTGTTTGCATTTCTGTTGTAATTCATGATCATTTATATATAAAAACTGTAACATGGGATGATTTATTGCTTATTTTTTCTTCTTATTTTGCTTAATATAGTTACTATTTTAAAATGTTTTTTAGATTTATATGATTGTAATACTATTATTAGTTTCATATCAGACAAGCACTTTGAAATAAGTCAAAACTGCTTATTTTGCCCCAAACACTTCTAAACTAGGATCAGCTTATCTGCCCTGCAATGTGTTTGTTTATTAGTAGTTGGCTAAAACTTTGTGTTTGGATTTGGTTATACAACCAGCTCACTCTAAATAGCGAAGCACGATAATAGTTTAGAAGCGATAGAAAATGGCGGCTAGAGGGATGATGATACCGGAGTTGGAGAAAATGAGCGTTGAACAGCTCAAAGCAATAAAGGAACAAACGGATATGGAAGTTAATCTTCTTCAAGACAGTCTTACTAATATCCGCACTGCTACTACTCGTCTTGATCTTGCTTCTACCGCCCTACAAGATTTATCTATCCGTCCTGAAGGTTTTGGTTTTTAACATACCTACGTGCCTATTGTACTACTTTGTTTGTTTGTTTGTTTGTGTGTGTGATGTGTTTTTGTTTGTTGGGTTTTCAGGCAAGAAAATGTTGGTTCCTTTAACGGCTTCTTTGTATGTACCTGGGACGCTAGATGATGCTCAAAAGGTTCTTGTTGATGTTGGTACCGGATATTTCATTGAGGTAGTATAACGAGATTTACATAAATGTTATTTTTCCAATGTCTGTATTTATTTTAAGTTATTATCTGTATTTTTCCGATAGAAAACAATGGAGGAAGGGAAGAATTATTGTGAACGTAAAATCAACTTGCTCAAGTCAAATTACGACCAGCTTTTAGAGGTTTGTTTTCTTTAAACATAAACACATGTTTTTTTTGTCAAACTAATGTTTATATGTCTCAATAGGCAATTGAGGTTATATTTGTACTATGCAAAGTCATTTAACTTGAAACAACTTCAACTGCCTTCTTTTGTTAAAATGCAAATACTTGGTACTTCATATCCTTGTAATTTCCATTTGTGTATTATCATCGGTGTCTAAGGATTAGATGTAGCAATATTCCTATACTTATAGTAATTCCTACCACTAAACCAGGCGTTCCCTTAGTTATTTTATATAAGTGTTGGTGTTTGCAGCATATCCCAACGCCTTATTGATACTTTACATGATGGATACTATGAACTCGTTTTTGCTTTAGCTTTTCCAATAAAACGAGGAATGAAGCACATACAAATTCAAATTATCCTTCTATAGAAAATTGTAGTTAGATTAAGAATTATCCATCTTTTGTACAATGTTGTAAAGCTTGCTAAGTGGTGCTCGAGCGGGTGACTACCTTGTAGCGAGTAATTGGCCTAGACGGGGAGTACTTGGGGAGTACTCGGATTGGCATTTTTATTATAGTTACATACTTAAATATAAGTTTCAACATATATGTATCACGTTCACATGAACATAACTACAAGTACTATAAAGTTCAAATAGTTCAAGGTTCAAATGGTTCAAAGTTCAATCATAAACATAATAATTCTAAGTATTTCAAATTTCAAACATAAACACAATACTTAATATCCGAGTTATTTAGCTGAGTAGCCCGAGTAGCCTGATTTTTGACCCATTGTTGACAAATCCCAGTAATTTGGCTGAGTGGCTCCAAATTGCTTCTGCACTTACCCGTTCAACAATTACTTGTAGAATAATCGGCTGCCTAGGCCGAGTTTTACAACACTGCTTTTGTATATATATTGAAACTGATATCAACAGGATGTTTAGACCAACAATATTGGTCTTGATTTTCCTCTTGTATGAAAGCTCAGAATGAAAAGTGGATAATGAATCTTTAAAGAAGCAGTGTGTAATTCAGCGGAGTCTGTAGTGTAGATAAGTTGTTTGAACAAGACGGATACTGAAAGAGTGAAACTTGTTTGAACCATCTTCATTTTCCAGAAAGTGCTTAAAGTTTACATGCCTTAATACTTGGCAACTAAACACGATAAGTGGATATTTGGATAAAAGTTAAAAAAACTAAATTTTAAACAACAGGGGTTATCATACTTGGGATTTTGGTGCAATTGCATGATTTGCTTACTAATTCTTAATAAACCTTGAAGTATATATACTAGCCACTAATAGCAGGACACGGATTTTAAGTTTGTAAGCATAGTACTTTATAGTTGGTTTGCAAAGTAAGTTCAAAAAGCGACACTTACAAACTATTTTTTTTTTGGGTATTCGTAATGTTGCTATAGCAGCTAAAAAGTTTATGCATCACACGTATGCAATTGTGCATCATAGAACTTTGTAGTTTGGCGTGGACTTGCTGTATGGTGTTTGTTTTTGCGAGTATCATGCTTCGAGTATTTATCATCTGTAAAATTAACAATTGCAGGTGGCAAGCAAGAAAAAGAACATAGCAGATGAGGCAGGACTCGTGTTGCAAGCCAAATTGAAACAGATGGCTCCTGCATCATAAATTTATTGATAGCTGGTTAGGCTTATTCAATATTCATATTATGGCATCTTGTATTGGTTTGTATCTGTATGACTACTTTTCATGTGATTTTTTTACTAGACGAGGGTAATGTATAACTTTGCATGCATCAGGTACGAGTTACGACATCAAATTTTTCTTAAGTAAAATTGTTTTTCCTCTCTAATTGCAGTTCTTAACTTCATATAATTTGACCATGTCAATTTTATTCCACTTTGGTCGGATATGGTGCAACTTGTGCACTAGGGGGATGCAAAAAATATGATGAAATAGGGGTGTTCAAACTTCAAACTATTCTTCAACCTGATTTGAAATATTTACTAATCACTGAAAAGGCACCCGTATAAGATGCAGAGATTTTGGAGATTTACATTGAGCACGTCTCCTCATACTCCGCTCTGACGGATTGGGTAGTATTGTTGTGTTCATATTTTGAGAATGGAATTTTAGGTAAAGATGATGTTTTGTGTTTGGACTTCTGTGGTTTGTGTGTTCCTACTTGTACATTTTGCATCCTATGCTTGAAAAACTTCTACATTCAGATATCAATAATGGAACTCGAAAAACACTAACTAACAAAAAGAGTACAATGTAATATTAACTAACATAAAGCCTAAAGACGCTTGCAATCAGGCTTTAAAGAAATTATAATACTGTTTTGTCTTTCTCGAGAGGGCCTAAACAAGCTTGGTAGGATGGAGCACAAGCCTAGTTTCAAATTTTGCACGTCTGCGTGAGCCAAGTGCATCATAAGCTATTATGTGCAGGACTGCACCGGGGCTATAGCCCGTCTAATGCACCTCTGTTTCACGCATACATATTTGTAAGTCTAGTAGTGACATTTGCTTAAACAACGAGGTGAAAAAACCTGTATTTTACAAAGTTGCTTGTATATATGTTTCCATGGTCGTACATAAAAGAAACCAGGAAACAAAATCAGTGTTACAAGCAAAACAAAAAAATTCAACTCAAGCCCGGCGTTTGCTGAGCCTCCACGAATTGGGTTCATTGTAACGATCATAAAGTGGCTCGATCCTTTCTTGTCTTTTACGTTTGCTCATTCTAGTAGGATCTGACACCTTAAAGAACCTTGGTGCCAATTCGACTAGCCATTTTGGATCTACAACAGTAACCTCGCGCATGTATTCTTTTGTTGTCATAACAAGCTCGTGGTAAATGACCCACTCCGGTTGTCTTTGGAAAAGCGCGCTACTCGGGTGTACGTAAACGGGCTGGTTCTCGACTATTGTTCTGTATCCTTCTTGTGGGTCTTTACGTGCAGCGTGAAAGAAAAATCCTGCAGTTATTGCCTTTCGTATCTTTGTAAAGTTCTTCCTAGCACTCGCAATATCCAATTTGTACCTGAATGAAAAACGAGCTAATCAGCAACATGAACCAGAAACAAAAGCTATTGATCAAAATAAAGTGAATTCACATAAGCACTCTTTCAGAAAACAAAAAGTCGCAAATAACGGGTCGGCTAACGGCTAATGACACAAAAATGTTTCGTATTTCCCTTTATTAGATTACAATGATGATAAACTTGAACTAGTTGAACATCAATGGTCGAAAGACTCGATAGAAACACATCTACAGAAAATTTCCTGAAACTAGTTGCGCAGATTTACACCATTAGTTTCAGTTTAAACACAGAACTGGAAAACAATTGTGAAGTATAATAAGCTGGCATAGACCACTGACCACTGATCGTAATAAAGGAAATTCACATAACCATAATTCAGAAAACAAGTAGCAAGCTGGTAGTAGAGTGACAGGTTAAAATGGGCAAAACTAGAAACAAGTCAGATCCGGTCAAGCAAACCCCAGTAAATTTATCTTTACTTCTTTTTCTTGAATCACAACTACTAAGTTTCGTAATATAAAGTTTCAGGAAGTTCTACCTCTTTTTAATTACTTTAGAGCAACTTTTAAACTGTTTTAGCCTATTCAGCCCGACTCCATGTTAACCACTTATTTACAATCTACCCATTTAATACGTTAGCCAAAATGTAACCCAAATCAACCGATTCACCATAAATGGGTGAAATAGTCATCACTATATAGGACATATAAAAACTAGCTTAGCAGATTTACATCATTAGATTCAGGATTAAACAGACACACAGAGCAATTATGAAAGCGACGCAACATAAGCTAGAACACAGGACATTGATCATAAAAAGGGGAATTTACATAATCACATCTCAGAAAACAAGAGGTGGATGGCAGGTCGGTAACGGGTAGCTATGGAGACAAGTTGGTGGTCAGGTTACGACCGAAAAACATTTTGTTTTATCTTTTCTTCTCTTGAGCTACAAAGCATAAATGTTTTGAACACTACTATGGAAACAACGTTGTTATGACGATAATCTAATTTCAAACCATTTAACCTATTCAACCCGTTCATTCTATACAATTAGTTAACCTTTACCCATTCGAGACATGAGCTAAAACATAACCCGAACCAAGAAATTTATCACAGAGAACTTGCAGAAACTAACTAAGCACATTTACAACAGAAAACATATATGAATTTGTAACGTAAAACAAAGCAAAGAGAACATACTTGTCCATGATAGATAGAAGCTGCTTTTGGACATCCTGCGCCCTCCTAAGTGATCTCAACTGAAGAAAATTCTCGAAACCCCACGGCCCCGAAAAATTCTTAGCTTTCCAAGCCTCGTAAACAGCAAGCAAAGTTAAATGATCTCCTTCCGGTTTAAAAAACTTGGCCTTCTTCTGATCTGTCTGCGCTTGTTTCTCCCGAGGTCTATAGAAGATATTCCCAGTCGTAATCATAGCAATAATGGTCAATATTTCATCACTACAACCCAAATCGACGCTCGCTAACAGCATCTTAGATAAAGGAGGTTCGAGTGGAAATTCCGCCATTTTTCTACCTAATTTCGTTAAAAGCCCTTCTTCATCAAGTGCTCCGAGAGTGTAAAGCTGTTACAGAGCGGATATAAGTGCTTGAGGTGACGGTGGGTCCATGAAATCAAACGATAAAAGATCGTTGATCCCCATTGCTTTCAAATTCAACGTTATCAACCCAAGATTAATCCTCTGAATTTCAGGAATCGAAGTAGGCGACATTTCATTGTGGAAAGCGTTTTCAGTGTACAATCTAAAACATTTTCCCGGCCCAGTACGACCTGCACGACCCGCCCTTTGCTTAGCTGATGCTTGAGATATAGGTGTAATAACAAGCGAATCAAGACCTTTCTTCGGGTTATACACGTTTTGCTTAGCGAAACCAGGGTCAATGACATAGAAAATCCCATCAATGGTCAAAGACGCTTCGGCAATATTAGTGGCAACAACCACCTTCCTCTTCCCTGGTGGGGCTGGTTCAAAAATTCTCGACTGCATTTCACTAGGTAGCGCACTGTAAACAGGTAATATAATCAATTCAGGCACGTTCTTACCTAACCCTTTCATCCGCTCAAACAAACACTGACACGCGTGATCGATTTCCTCTTGACCGATCAAAAACAGGAGTATATCACCTTCGGGTTCCTTCATGTGAATTTGCATAACCATGAATAAAGCTGCATCAACGTAATCACTTTTCGGCTGTTTAGTGTAAAATATTTCAACAGGAAACGTCCTTCCAGGAATAGTAAAAATATTACAGTTAAAGAAATACCCTGAGAATTTCTCGGCGTCTAATGTAGCTGAAGTGACAATCAAATGAAGGTCGGGTCTTCGTTTCATTAAGCCTTTTAATAACCCAAAAAGAACATCAGTATGCATTGTCCTCTCGTGAGCTTCGTCAAGCATAATAACAGAATACTGAGATAGATTCTCGTTAACAAGGATTTCCCGTAAAAGCATACCATCTGTCATGTACTTTATAACAGTTTCGGGACCCGTACAATCCTCGAAACGAATCGAGTATCCAACTTCTTCGCCTAGTCTACAACCGAACTCCTCAACTACCCTCTTGGCTACCGACATTGCAGCCACACGACGAGGTTGGGTACAGCCGATCTTACCCCGAGTAGTGTAACCGGCTTCTGCTAAATACTGAGTCACCTGAGTTGTCTTACCAGACCCCGTCTCACCAATCACAACCAACACCTGATTATCATTCACCGCTTGAACCAATTCCTTCTTCAGTTTGTATATCGGCAAGCTTTGTCTCTGTTCTTGTAACGACAGCTTCGACCTTTGACCAAAAATCAATGCTTTACTAAACGAATCCTTTTTCCATTCAGGCATATCGTACACTGACAACCCGACTCCTCTTAACTCCTGAGCTAAATGCCGCTCGCCTTTTTCAGGCATCGGGTCTTCCCATGGACAATTAAGATCCTTGGGGATGGAATCAAGCATGGATCTCTGCTGCTGGTCCCTCACTTCTCGTCTTTCCTTAATTAAAGCAGATTGTAAAGCTGCTGCGCGGCTCAACGAGCCTTCGGGGTTTTTAAAAATCTTAACAGGTGACATATCCATCGAGTAATGACTCTGTCCTTTCAAAAACGCGGGCTCGTCATCATTTAATTCCACCTCATCACCGCCTTCTTCAAGATAAACCATCCCGTCATTCGTTTCCTCATTGTACATAGGATAATCCTTAACACTCAAAACCCCCGACGCAATCAGCTGATTCGCCTCCCATCTCTCGGGTGAACTCATCTTCTTCAACGGCCGTCTAGACGAAACACCAACATCCTCATCAGTAGTAAGCTTAATCCCCGACAACCCAATCCTCGACTTATTACTACTATTATCCACACCCGGCCTAACATTTACATCCTCCCCACTCCTCTTCAACGGCAACAAATCCTTCCCGGTATTCTGATCCACATCCCTCATCGAAAGAGAAACCTTCCCGGTACTAACCGATATCACCTTCACAAAAACCTCTTGGTCACGCTTAACCATATCCTTCGCACTCGCTACTCTCCTAGTTGCTATATGCGACACGAGAACCAACCCTTCCTTCCCTTCACATCCAAAATCTCGACAAAGCATCCGTGGTCCATTATCCTCGTCACTCTCCCTCTATACACTTGATACAACTCCAAATCATCCGTTCTCCTATTCACCCTCTTCTTACCATCATCCCTATCCCTCTCATCTTGTTTACGCTCATATTTATCACGATTTCGGTCCCTACGACTGCTTAGCTCATTTTCACCACCTATATCATCACGCCTTCTTAAGCGCGCTTTTTCCAACTCAATCTCCTTGTCCAACCCCCTAACATGCTCCCTACTATCACCAATATTTCCTTTCGGCTTCCTAATCCTAACCTTAGGGGGCAAAATAGCATGAATAATAGTTAAAAGTTATTTTTAAGCTTTTGATCGAATTCATCGACTGATAAACATTTTCGGCCTAAATCAGTTATGAATTCGGCTAAGATTTTGTCTATGAATCCGAGATGGGAATCGAGTTCTGTGCATACCTTGGAGACTAAGGAGAGGTATTCCAGTTTTTTTAACGCATCCTTTGATGACGGTTTCTTCATTGTTGAATTTGGGATTAAGGGTTTGTTTGGTTTGTGTTTTTGATTTGGGGAGATGTTATTTTAAGGTAGTAGAAATAGTTCGGTTTATGTTACTCCCACCGTCTTTAAGGCAAGTTTAAGGAATGATTTTCGGTATTATTAGATTCGGAATAAATATACAAACTTACCACTTCTGGCGGGAATTAGGGAATAGTTTGATGAAAGAAAAATTAAAATCACATTTCAGATTTCACATGCATCTACAAAAGTAAATGCATCTCTTCTTAAAAATTTCACTCTTATTTAAAATGTGTGACTATAAATACTTCTTATTTTAGTTTTTCTTCTCACCAAATCTCATCCAATAATTTGATATGAATTAATAGAGAAATAGTAAAAACATGTTTGGTAAAGAAGTATGAAAATAAAATAATGAAATGCATTGATAGATTCGATTCATTCATGAGTAGATATGTGATTCATATTTTCTAAATTATGAGTTTTTTTCGATGGACAATAGTTATAAGACAGGGGAGTATTTATTACTTATTTAAGTGTCACAACTCACAAGCAATATTCAAAAAGGTTGGGATTTGCTGAAAGCGTCTTAAACAAGAAGATTTCTTGTTTAACATGTTGGTCTTGTTAGAGTACCTCAATAATAAATGAGGAGTACGTGTCACGAGTAAATGCATAACTTTTTGTAGTTGCATCTGAAATGTGCGGCTATAGTTATTTCTTATCATTCTCATTTTACTTTTATTTCTTATTTGATCCTTACTTTATGAGAAAATACAAATGGAAGTGAGAATTTTGAAATCGATATCGATCAATAAAGATCAAAATTGACTTTAATTTGGTTAAACTCATCTAAATTTTATCCACTAAAGTAAACATGTATAAAAAGTATTAAAAACATATGTGTCGATTTTATAAATAAGAAAAACTAAAATAATAAAAGGGTAATTACTAATTAAGAAAAATTTACTTGTTAAATTTTAAATAAATTATAAGAACTTAAGTAAACTGCTTCATATATATTAAAAAACAAAAAATTTAATAAATAACCTTGCTTCACATAAACTCACCTGATTATGATGGCTTATTTTGAAAACTTTCGGCTTATATAAGCTTATCTTGCCATAGTAAGCTTATATAATCCGAAAGGTTTTAAAATAAGCCACATAAAATAGTAAGCCTATATAATCTGAAAGGTTTTAAAATAAGACAAAAAATAAGCTCGTAAAACATAAGCCTAAACAAACACCCGTCTAATGTCAAAAGACTCAAAACCACAAGAAAAAGCCAAAGATCAAGACCCAATTATCACCATTCGAAATTTCTAACTCACAAACACACCCTTTAACTATCCAAAAATAACAAAAACAGCCCCTCATATTCATCAAAAATCACAAAACTCATATTCTTCCAACACATAAACCCTGACAAAAATCCCAGTATCATCATCATCTTCAATTCCCCCCCCCCCCCCCCTCTCCCCCCCCCCCACACACACACACTCACACACACAAAATGATGAAAGCTTCATTTAAAGGAAGCTACGACCCAGATAATTCCGATGCCACAGGCTCTGTTGTACTTAACGCCGGCAACGTTGACCTTCGTGCTTCCGTCAACGTTAACGACACCCTCGTTAACGGTCCGTCAATTGACGGTCTCACCTTATCCCTTGAAAAACCTGGTTCCTTTACTGTCGATTATAACGTCCCTAAAAAGGTAAAAACAATTATTAACCGTGGTTAATTTTTTTAACTTAACTTTTAGTTGTTTCACCTTATTTGCTGATTAGTGATTGATTATCTATATCTATATCTATACTACTATATAATGCATTTGGGACTATTCTATAATTAGAAAGGCTTAAAATTCAGATTTTTTTCTTGCTTATTATGGAAAGATTTCAAAATTAATTTGTTAGGTAGCAGGTTGGTTAAGAAGTTTGTTAGGAAGCGGCTGATTGTTCAAAAATAAAATTATTTGGCTTAACCATCTCTGATATCTCTACTTATAAAGCATGAAGACAACTAAACATGTAACCAAGTAACGCAAAATATAATCACACGGTACCTGCCGCCGCATTGCGCGGTACTGTTCTAGTTATAATTTATCTATTTGTTATGTGATATTAGGATGTAACATTTCAGTTTATTAATACCTAAAAATGTATTAAAAACTATTAACCACGGTTAAACTTTAACTTAGTTTCAGTTATTTTTTTAAAAATTTGTTTGCTTATTAATGACTATTAAAATTTTATTTGTTTGTTTTGTTTACAATTAGGATGTAAGATTTCAGTTTTTGAATACGGTTAGGGTTAGTGGAAGGCCGTTGAATTTAACGTATTCGCATTCGGTCTTCAGTAAACAAACGAAGTTAGACGGTTTGTTTATGTTGGATGAAAATAATAAGGTTTCGGCGAATTATGGATTTGAGTTGGGGAACTGTGAGGTGAAGTATAGTTATGTGCATGGAGGTGTGATGACGTTTGAGCCGCGGTATGATTTTGGTGATAGTTCTTGGGATTTGGCTGTTTCGAGGAGGATTAGTGATGATAGTGTGGTTAGGGGTTCGTATTGCTCGTCTACGAGGGTTCTGGGGTTGGATTTGACCACGAGTTCGTTTGCTAATGGAAGCTTTAAGGTACATTATCTCTGAATTTGCGTGTTTCAATTTTTTATTTGATGATTTTTTTAAATTTGCTAAATTTAATAAGTTGGTTATGAGATCAGTAGATTATAGTTGCAGGTTATATTTTATCGTGTAATGACGATGTCCTTAAGTATTATATGCAACGAATTCGTCTGTTTGAAACAGCTGAATTTAGAACAGTCAATAGAGTGTATGTCGGTCTCTTTGATAGTAAGGTTGTGGGAAAGAGTAGTATAGAAGAGTACATTTTTATGCTGCGTTTTTATAATATTGTCTAGAAGGGTGCATTATGTAGCTAATTGGAACGAGAAAAAGGGCATAGTGTTGAATTTGAGGTAAATGGAACCAGAAACACAGGCACAGTGTTGAATTTGGTATTTTGCTCAATCATCATGAACTTCTTTGTGGTGAAAGCTGCTAACTTATATGCACCTTAATTTTTGTTAAACCATTGGTTGTTAGGATCTGTAACACAAGACCTTCTCTTGATCAATAATGTTTATAGGTATCATTCTAAGGGGGTGATGTAACGTGACGCTGAGCTGCTGAATTTTTTAGCTGGTTTAGCATCCAATCAATTAGCTTTGGCGTCTTTAACTAGTGGTTTACTCTGAATTGGGTTTGCTATGTTTTGGATCTCGTTGTCAAACAGCTTCTAACACTGGTTCTGTATGTTATCCAGGTTTCTGCGTCGGTCAATTTAGCAGAGGAGAAAAAGATACCAAAGATAACGGCTGAGAGTATCTGGGATTTTGAGATGTAATTCCTGCAACCAAGGAACAAAAAACAAAAAAAAAAGTTAGTAAGTTCACTTTTTGTTAGTATTTTAGAAACTGTTAACCCGGGGTTGTTATTGTATGCATAGCTGCACAGTTTCTCAATTGGTGGCTCTATGAATTATTAGTCCTGAAATGGTCTTCCTTGTTGATGGCTACCTCTATCTTCTATCACCATGCCTTTTATTTTTTGTTTTGTAATATTTTCTAGTACATTGTTAGTCATGTTTAGAATAGATAACAAGTGTTTGTCCATGTCGTTATTGAGGATTTAAATTGACTAAGTTTGCCCACACAGAGGAATTTTATATCATTTAGCCACTTGTTTAAAAGAGTTCTTTATGTTTAGAAATTGGGAACTTCTCGAAGTTGTTTGTTTTATATATATAAGAATGAGCATTTTGCTCAAAATTATAAAACTTGCATATGTATTTAATGAGGGGGCAGCATTAAGAATCATTGCACAAAAATTCAGTTGCAGTCACTCAACATGGAGTGTTCGTCCCTGTGAATAAGCATGTCTTACGTCCTACGTACATTGGATGTTTAATGCTCTGCAACTGCTTACCACCTTTCTTTATTATATGTATTTCGTTTTCTTAACCTCAAAAGACAACTAAATGACTAATACGAAAGTAATTTGTAAGCAATAGATTGCACTGTTGCTGAACATCTTAAATTTAGCCCGGATTTGTATGAAACCAAGCTGTTATGTCTAGAATAGGATAGACAGATAGGAAACAGCAATTTGTTGGTCAGAGATGAGAAAACTGAGAGTTATGTTGAAATTTGAGGAACTGAATTTAGTCTATTCTCGTATATGAGATGAAAATACAATGGAGATGCAACTGCAGCGTAAAAAGTGATATCACTAATGCTATTTTGGTTAGCTCATCTCTGGTTGTGGATGTTAACAGTAGCCAGTGAACATGCTATTTGTTTTGTAGAAGTTTTTTTTCGAAACGGCGGTTTTATAGAAAACTAGCAAGAAGCTAGAAGAAAAAACATATTACCAAGAAGTTTTACAAGCAGACATAGGATCATTTAGCCAATCGAGCCATAAAGACCGAAAGGTTTTCTAATGACTAGACTGGATCCAGCTGCGTAATACATCATACCATGGGGCCCAACTATTTAGATGTTTAATTAAGTTTATAATTTGATCAGATTACAAAGATAAACTTATCAAAACAACCATAACAGGAAGGAAACTGCTTGTATTTCATTTGTTACATATAAAGACTGCTCTTTAAGCTTAGAGGTTTTCTGTAAGAGATCCAATGCCTTGAAGCTCCCTTTCTGCATCAATTGAAGCTCCAAGTAAGCCTTCTCCTGTGAAGCCTATGCTGTAAGTTCCATCCTTGGCCCTTCATGTTATCAAGCCAAGGACTTTTCCTACTACTACTTTGTCATGATAAATTTTCGTCCTGCACGAACATACTTGATCAACCTTCATACAGAGAAAAAAGTACACACCTAGCGAGATGCATAATCATGTTGTATGATACATTATAGTCTCGGTACGTTTATTAATTGTATAACCAATGGCTAGGATTACCAATCAAAATTCTCTACCTTTCCATCCAATGAATTCCACACATTTAGTTTTGAATCTTCGAACTTCACTGACTACGTACCAAATAAAGAACCAGGATTACATGTTAGTCATTGACTGCTTAACAAATTCAAATTAATTCTAAGTGGCGGAGGTGTCAATATGGATGGTTTGGGCAAGTTGGGTGATGAGTAATTACTTGTATGGGTTGAACATGGCGGATTGGGCTGACCCAAAATATTCTGTCTAAACTTTCTGATTTTTTTATTACTGCAAGTCTGTAACAGTTATACTACGTACTATTTATGTACTATCTTAGTTTTTGGAGCACTTTGGCCAACTTTCTACCCATTTGACCCGTTTCCTATTCAGTTTTTATTTTGTTTTATTTGCTGGACCATTTGAGATAAAACATAGCCTAATTCCCCCCATTCAAGTCAATCGATCAATTTATCACCTATACTTATTGGTTTCCCATGTTTACCTTGATTTGGCCAGACTTGATCTTAGATAATGATCCAAATTGTCCAAAACTGGGATCTTCCCAGTTGCATATCTTGAATTTAAGAGGTCCATCTTTAGGTCTTACGATCCCAACTCTGCTCGTGTCTCCAAGAAGCAGCCATGAAGACATGATTAGGAACCAATCAACCAACCTTAAAGGAAACAAGTTTAGCAAACTAACTGCAAGCCCAAAAGACAGACTGTCCTAAACTCCTAATATGTTTCTGGGCAATATGTGCAGCTGCACAGATACATAAAATCATCAAAAAAATTGTTATCCCAAATAAAGTATAGTTATCATTGGAAGAAAAGAAAATTACTAGCTGTTAAGGTTTTTAACTCATGCCTTATTACTAAAGAAACCTGAAACCATTATGACAAATTTAGCTCTGCCCCATTCTTAGAATTGCTACTATGCATCACTTTCCCTCCAAAAAACGATAACCCATCAAAGTGTGACACTGCTGGAGTTGTATTATCTCCGACCCATTAGCTAAAATCCGCCAAAAATGAGTGGACGCATTGTAGTTAGCACTCTTAACCTCGTGTCCAAACATGGGATGTATCGAGAAGTGTTTGGCATAAGCATCTAGGTATACTGGATACTCCACAATAACGAGTGAAGTTTTGTGGGGTATACCGGATACTCCACAATGACGCTTTACAAAATTCTACTTGTAGGAGTGTGTAAGCGATGAAGTTGAAAGTCGAAGAAAGAGGCGTGTTTCCCAACGATTACCAGCTTTGCTTACTTTCTGAAAAGGGTAGCTATTCAAAATAACAGCGTATCCGTCATTAACTCGAAGAAGTGCAACAAACAAGACAATGAAAATTACACAAAACTACAAATCTATTTTCAAGGGGTTTTTTTTTTTTTGATCATGTATCATCCACTCATAAGTTTTACTAACCATAACAAGTTTTTTTTTTTAATTCCAATTATCACTAATAAGTGATAGTTTGTTGTTACTTTGTGTAAAATTGTGAGTATTTTTAAAGTTGTGTTCTTCGAAAAGGATTAATAAGCTAAAATATACCAGTTCAATACTTAAAGTTCATGTTCATAAATTGGCTTGTATATTGCTAATTTATGTCATTTTCTTTTGAAACTGTCATTGAACTAAAATGAAAACATACGGAGATAATATGTCCAAAAAAACCATAGTTGTTAAGATTCCGATCCTGATTTTAGGATCTTACGATTTTACGATTCTACAAAGCAAAAACGATCCGGATCCTACATAGGATCTTAGAAAGCTTAAGATTTTATAGGATCCCGATCTTGATTATAGGATTTCAAGATCTAATACGATCTGATCTTACTTTTCTCGAAACGCAAACTAAAAAAGTACAAAGTTATGGATTATGTTTTTATATAATTTAAAAAACAGCATGTAATTCTTCTTGAATATAATATATTCACAATTTAGAACAACATTTCCATGAAATATTCATATAATTTTTTGTTTATGATATACAATAATTTGTATATTTGAATAATATTACAAAGAATATTATAAAAATAACATTATAGTAAGATCTTTGAATCCCGATCCAATCTTACAATCACGATCTTGTAAAGACGAAAACGATCCTAGGTAGGCTCCCGATCTTAAAATCTTTCAAAAAACAACTAAAATACGATGATGACCTCAAGAGATAAACTGATAATTGATATTACATTGTTTCTTTGGTAATTGCATTTATTACAAATGGAGCTACTCCCATCTAAAAATTTAAAAGCGTAAATTGCAAATTTAGTCACTAACGTACCGTGAAAATGCAAAAATGACACCGAGACATAAATTCATGCAAAAAAACAACTAACGTTCCATTTTTTTGCAAAAAAGACACCGAGTGTTAACTTTCGTTATGTTCCTCGTTAAGTGCCCTGTTACTGAGGGTATTATCGTCATTTCAATGTTCCGGGGGTACTTTTTATACGTTTCATAATACTATAGATATAAGGACTAAATTTGCAATTGAAGTTTTTACACTCTTTTAATACTATCCAGTAATTAAATATGACCGTTTAATGACACTATTGTCACACAAGTTTTTTTTTACACACTTTCTAATATCTGGTAAAAAAATGGTCGTGATTTGTGACTGTGGGAAACAAGCAACAGTCAAAACAAGCTGGACACACAGGAACCCAGGACGACGATTCTATTGTTGTCCGTCATGTGGGTTTATTGGATGGACGAATCCTCCAATGTGTTGCCGAGCAGTCGATGTGATCCCCTGGCCTCTTGTGTAACAACCGTGATTTTAATAGGTTAGTTTGACTAATAGTCTTGACCCATTTAATTTTTACTTTGTGTGACTTATGTGGTTTGTGTGGTATATGTGTGATATATGTGAGTTTTAACACTAAATCCCTTTGTATGGTTTTATCGTGGTGAGTTGAGTAATATTGATTTTGGGTTAAGTTCATTTTGATCACCTTGGTGGTGTAGAAATGACTTGTGTAGTTTTGGTGTTTTGTGGTTTTGCGTAACAAGTTTTCGTTCAAGCATTTGAGCGTTAGTAAGTTATGTTGAGTTTGGTTTTATGAGTTATATTTATAAAGAGTGTGAAATTCTATTTTTGGAAACTTTGTTTTGAAAATGATAATTTTCCGAGTTGTCGTAAAAACGAAGGTTTATCGCGTAAGACGTTAGGTTTCGATATAGGTTCTTATAAAATATCAAAAGTACAAGGTTTTAAGCAAGGTTTTCAAGATCGGAAACCTACGTAGGATCAATTTTGTCTTTGCAAGATTGAGATCGTAAGATCGGATCAGGATCTTAAGATCCTATCATAATGTCATTTTGTTAATAGTCTTTATAATATTATACAAATATATAAATTATTATATATAAACACAAAATTATAGAAATGTTTCCTAAATTATGATTATGAAATATTTAAGAAGATTAACATTTTTTTTTCTAAATTCTACAAAACACAATCTATAAATTTGTATTTTTTTAGTTTGTGGTTTGAGAAAAGTAAGATCGGATCGTATTAGATCTTAAGATCCTATGGTCAGGATCGAGATTGATTGGCTCCAAACGGTCAACCTAAATTGACCAGGGAATGGTCAACAAGGTCAAACTGCCTAGAGTCAATGCTCCGCGGAATATAGTGATTTCCCCGGGTCGTTATGTCCCGACGAGGTGTGATGGTTAATAAACGGCTTTGTGATCGGGTGAATTCGGACAGGAAAAGGTTTGTGAGATTGATTTAACTAAGGAATCTACAAGGAATAGCTTAAATAAGCTATATGAACAAGACTTGAAATTAGGAAAAACCAGAAACGTTTAAAACTTAAAACGCGCACGTTCACGTTTTAAATAACGCGAACGTACAAAATAAAAAGTAAAAAATGAAATCTGAAAATACCCAGGGGGTGAAAATGACACTTTTACAAACTTAAAATGAAAAGAAAATTTAAAATGAAAATGAAATTATTAAAATGATTATTTTAATATTTAAATACTATTTAATTAATTAAAACTATTTAAAAAGTAAATTAAACCTAATTTAAATAAACTAAAAATGATAAACACTACAAATTAAACTAAAAACTTGCAAAAATAATTTCTAAAACTTAAAATGAACTTGAAGAAAGTATAAAAATTAAAAATAAATATTTTTGTCTTTTTATGGATTTTCTAGTAATTAATTACTAATTAATTATTAATTACCTAATTAAACTATTTTAAATTAAGAAAAATAGAAAATGAACAGTAAAAATTACAAGAAAATTTTTAAAATTATATTACATTATATAAAAGCTAGGAAAAATATAAAAACTAGGTTTTGCTTTATAAAAACTAATTATGGTATTTAATAATTAATATTAATTAATTATTAATAAAACTAAGATTAATTCTAATAAATACTAAATGATAAAATAAAAATCTGAGAAAATTATTAAAATTACTTTAACTTAAAAGGAAATTAATAAAAATATAAAAAAACCAAGTACTTAATAAAAAGCTAAAAATGAAAATTAAAATTTAAATAAAATTAAATATAAACTATCACTTAAAATTAATTTGACTTTTCTGGATTTTTCTTTTATAAAACTATTTTACAACTAAAAACATAAAACTTTTATAAAAACAACTTTTTAGGAAATCAAAAATAAGCAAAGTACAAGCTTTTTGGCTCAACAGTTGACTTTTGTTGACCAAAGAGGGAAATAAGCTAAAATGAGCTTGTGTGGGGTCCACTAAGGTAAATTCTGATCTAGATAAGTTATATGGAGATGGTTAAGCAAGAAAAAGCAAAGAAGTACCACAGAATAAGCCAATAAGCCACAAATAAGCACTTTGATTTCTTGATTCACTCAGAAAATGGGACAACTTTGAGGGCCAAATCCAAGTGGGACCCAGGGGGTTTGAGGTCAAAATTTTGGTCAATATTTAAAGCCTGGTAGGAGGGGGTTGAAGGGACCAAAAGTTGGGTAGTGGGGACCACTGTGGAAGGCAGAAAACCACCACCAAGTGGTGGTGTTGGGGACTGATCTGCTGCAGCAGGGGTATCCCTCCCCTGCAGCTGAGTTTGGTGATGTGTGGAGCCTACACAAAAAATGGTGAAAATAAGAGGGGTGTGGGATCTCAAAGATGAGGTGTTGGACTACCTTTCCTAAAAATTACAAGGCCTAGATCACAATACAAAAATCTAAACAATTCCTACAACTTTTGGAAAAAACTGAAAAACATACATTTTGACTTTTTACATAAACTTGCTAGATTGACTTTTGTGAATTTTCAAAGCTTCTAATTGATTAATACATGTTTTTTAAACCTAATGGGAGCTAAATCAAGCAATCTAATCTAATTTTGCATTGAAATCAAGAGTTTGGAGTACCAAAACTCCAACAGATGGCTGTTGGGGTGAGTGAGGGTCGATTTGGACTTTTTTATGAAGAGGGTGTGGTTTTTATGATTACCTAGGCCTAACTAATCCTAATGCAAGTTATCTACACTAAAACAACAACAAAACAACAACTAGAATAGATGGCACAGTGCTGATCCAAACACCCCCTTATAAACTGATTTTCATAAAGTAATGAAGCAAACCTAGATTCTAACCCATGAACCTGAATTAAAAGCTTATACTAACCTTATATAAACATATACTAACAGAATTTAACCACTAATACCACCTAAAACTATTTAAAACAAAGGATGCACAATAAGTAATAAAAATATGAAATGAGACTTACAATCAATTCCACCGTAAACCTTCTCAATCACTATCTAACCAATCTTACAGCTTCCATAAGCTCTAAACCATGAGAATCCAAAGCTTTCTTCTTCTTCTTTTTGTTATATTTCTTATTCTAATTTTCACTAATTTATTTATGAATTTTTGTATTTGTGAGATTCTAAATGAAATCAAGTGGAAATGCTTTCAAGGCTTGTAAAAGCTTAATGGCAGGCCAAATTGAGTCCAAAGCAATAGAAATAAGCAACTTCCAATGATGTAACAGTTAAAATGAGATTTTCAAGAAATATGGTAAAAGCTAAATTTGTAAAGAAACTTGGAATTACTCTTTAGTTAATTTGATATTACATTAAAAACAAGTGAATTACAATTGGAAAGCTAATATTAAGACTGAAATTGAGAATTACATGAAATTGATTTAAACTAAACTATTCTAATTTTTTCTAAGTTAACTACTGCCTGTTTCTTCCTTCTCCTTGACTTTTATATGCCCTCTTGAGTTCCTTTGTCATTACCACTTTTATTTTGGACCACTGGATGACTTGAAATAATCATGGCCGTTCAAATGGATTTTGGCGTCAATTTATCCTATCCACTGTCTGAGTTAACTTGGAGCAGAGAGAAAGCAATAAATGCTTCTTGTATTTAGTGGTAGGAACAGGGGACATGGGATGTGAGAGTGAGCTGGAGGTGAGGAGTTGTGGAGTGTTGCAGGGAATTTGGCAGCCAAGTAGGGGAGATGGTCAAAGATGGGGTTTGACTGGGTGAAGTATTGAAATTGACGGGGGAGTATATTTTGGTGGGATTGGGCTTGGTGGGCTGGGGTGGTTTTTTAATGGATCAGGGGTATAATTGGATTGGGGTGAATGGTTTTGGTGGTTTGTTTTAATATCAAGGGTCCATTTGGTATTTAAGTTTAATCACAAGGACCATTCATGTAATTCTGAAAAATATAGGGACCTGCTGTGTAACTTTCCAAAATTTACCATAGGGATCATTTATGTCACATGTGAATAATATAAGGACCAAAGTTACAATTTTCTAAAATTTGAAACCCCGAGGACCAAAATTGTCATTTTCCAAAGTTGAGGGGCCTAATGTGTAATTTTCTCAAAACTTTTCAACCCAAGGACTAAACTTGCCACAATAAGTAACCACAAGACCAAAATTGATTTTTCTTCCAAAATTTTCCACCAGGGACCAAATCTGTCAATATCTGAAACTCCAGGGACTAATTTTGTAATTTTCCAAAACTTTTCCAATTTTTCACCAAAGGACAAAATATGACAACTTATGACTTCAAAAGGACCTTTGGTGATAATTTTTCATATTTTGAATGACCAAAGGACAAAATATGACAACTTATGACTTCAAAAGGACCTTTGGTGATAATTTTTCATATTTTGAATGACCAGGGACTAGTTTTGTCATTTTATGAAAGTTGGGGGGACTGAAACTGCCAATTTTGCAAACTTTTTACGTTTTTCATCTGTTTTTGCTCATTTTGCATCTAAAACATATAAAACACAATTTTGAAATATTTTTAGTATTTTGATGCATTACTGAGTGTTTTTGTATGTTTTGCAGTTCAGATTTGACCAAAAATGATGAGTGTTTGAGCACTCATCAATCCCCCACACTAAACTATTGCTAGTCCCTAGCAATAAGCTGTTTTGAAAACTTGATGGATTTTAAACTCTTTACCAAAAGCCATCACTTCTAGAGTAGCCAGGTGTGAGAACTGTAGTACACCTGATAACCGTGTGATTTTGAGCAAACCACCAGCTATCAACGGATTTGATTAGTCTTTACCAAAAGCCGTTTGCTTCTGGACTAGCCAACTCTTGATGGAATAGTCAACATCTTGGTGAGCTGATTACCAATTATGGATTTTCCACTGCCTTTACCACAAGCCATAATCTTGCGGGCTAGCCAACTCATTTGCTTTTGAGGATATGGGGAGTTGAGGAACCATACAATTTTGGGCAAATTGCAAGCCATAAACGGATTTGATGTATCTTTACCAAGAGCCGTTTGCTCCTGGATTAGCCAATCCCTTTGTCGGTTAGACCTGGCGGACTGATTACCACAAAATTTTTGAAGCACCAGTGAATTTTTTTTTTAATTTTTGAAATTTTGGCTAAAAACGGGGGTACTAGATAGTAAAATGTAATAAAATTCGCTAGAATACCCCCCCACACTTAGCATGAATATTGTCCTCAATATTCAAAGTCCCGGCTATTATGCCGACTCTTTGAATGTAAAAGGGCAACATTACAAGCTAAGCGTGGAAAACACCATTTTGTATTTTCACTTCATTTGTAACCATTGTGTGGGTAACTCCCCCACACTTAGGGTGAAAACCCTATAAAACATGCTACTGTTTTTGTTTACCGAGTCGCTAGCTTGACTCGACCCCGAATTCATTTGTCCTTGGGGAAGGATGATGTGGAAGAAACAATCTCAATCGGACTTTCATTCAAGATGTTTGGACAAACATTTGAAGCACGTGAAAGTTCCGCACCGATGAGATATATATCCGGCTCAAGATAATGATACATGAAAATGCCGGGATCAAAGATGGTATCTTCATTCCCGAAGGAGTGAAGAAGAGAGGAAGTCACCTCGAGAGCAGGCTTATTAGCCTGAGTTTGGATTTCAAGGGTTAAGCTCAAAAACATCCCGGGAGGGTGGGTGGGAATTTGCAAATCCTCATGATTGAGTGTATCTCCCCCCGGGCTATCATACTCCGGAGGAGTCATGATAAGGTGATCAATGATGGGCTCAGAAGGTATTTCATCAACATCACTGATGTCTCCATAAGATAAAGAATTTTCATTAGTGGGTGAATCACTAAGCCCGATATTGAGATAGGAATTGAGTGATGGATCATCATCATTCAATAAGCTTTCAAGGAAAAGAATATCCCCCTCAGAATCAAGATAGTTATCATCAACTTCATACAAAGTTGAACTATCTTGGGCAAGGAATGCTTCGACTTCTTCCATATCATCTTTGAAATCAAAGAGATCATCATCACATCCAGATGGAAGTGGATTGGTGTGAGTGAGTTCATCGGCGAACTCCTCGAGAAGAAAGTCAACATTAGAGTGGGGAAAGGATGCATCAACATACTCAATGTCTCCATAAGATAAACAATCATCACTAGAATCAGAGACAGTCTCAATTTGATCATTTGGATTATTAGGGGAAGAAGGAATATCACACACTTGATCAAAAGTCCCCTGTGACTCTCTCGGGATTGGGACAAGGATCTCAACACTAGACTTTATTAATTCGTCCGATTCCTTATTAGGAATAGTGCTAAGATGCTCATCCCCCATGTTCAGAGAGTGAGTGTGAACTTCGGGTGTGATAACAACAGACTGAGGGAGATGAGAGGAGCTAGCATTCATGGATTGTACAAGTTCCATTTGATCTTCTGCTAGTAATTTCTCCGTCTCATTATTTTCTCCCTGATTTCCAATGGGAGGAATCACAAATGATGAATCTGAAGAACCCTTATAAAATTGAAGGATATCAAGGGTGTCCTCATTATCACTATCATCATCACAGTCTAGAAGAGCAGCTTGACGAAATTTGGCACGTGTTACAGCTGCTTGTTCTAAGACAAGTAATTCTTCCATGCTCAATTCATTTCTAGCATCTCGTTCTTCAGCAAGTAATTCTGTCATAGATTTCTCACGAGAGTCTTGAAACGGTGTAGTAACCAACTCCTCCTTAAGTTCTTTCAATATATCAAGAGCCTTTAGTAAAAGGTCTTGCTTAGTATCATGAGGAGTTGTGTGAATCATTTGGTACTGTGGAGGTGGGTCTGAAAATGAATAGTTGTAATTGTTACAAGAAAATGGATTCCTTGTTTGACAATCCGAACTAGAGTGTGGACCTCCACAGTAATCACAACAGTAAAACTGATGTGGTTGTGGGTGGTGTGTGCTAGAGTTATAATTGTTATCAGGAAACTGCTCATAGACAAGCATGCTTCCCGATTGACAATCAGAACTGTAATGTGAACCACCACAGTACTCACAACAGTAAAACTGTTGAGTCTCATGGTGTGGTAACTGATGGAATGAATCAGTCGTGTCATGGTAGGAATAGGGATTCTGGTTATAGACAGACCCGTTTCCTGACTCTACCATGCCACAGCTGGGGCAATTGCCACCATTATAAGGATTACCACACCAATGGCAAATAAGAAGGTGTGGATGAGACATAGAAAGAATCAAATGTGTATAGAGGGGTAGGGATGAAGAATCAAAGTTGTGAGAGGGTAAAGGTGAATATTTTTGGGTTTTTGAAAAGACATTTTGTACAAATGATAAAGAAAATCTTTTTGTGTTTTTGTGTTCGTTGAAAATTGAGTTTAAAATTTTTTCGTGAACGGTTTTGTTTTTATAAGAAAATATGAACAAGGATGGTAAATATACAATGGATGTATATCCCGATTCACTAATTAGAAAAACCGTTTAGAAAAACGCGCACGACCTCCCCGGCAGTGGCGCCAAAAATTGATTGGCACCAAACGGTCAACCTAAATTGACCAGGGAATGGTCAACAAGGTCAAACTGCCTAGAGTTAATGCTCCGCGGAATATAGTGGTTTCCCCGGGTCGTTATGTCCCGACGAGGTGTGATGGTTAATAAACGGCTTTGTGATCGGGTGAATTCGGACAGGAAAAGGTTTGTAAGATTGATTTAACTAAGGAATCTACAAGGAATAGCTTAAATAAGCTATATGAACAAGACTTGAAATTAGGAAAAACCAGAAACGTTTAAAACTTAAAACGTGTACGTTCACGTTTTAAATAACGCGAACGTACAAAATAAAAAGTAAAAAATGAAATCTGAAAATACCCAGGGGGTGAAAATGACAGTTTTACAAACTTAAAATAAAAAGAAAATTTAAAATGAAAATGAAATTATTAAAATGATTATTTTAATATTTAAATACTATTTAATTAATTAAAACTATTTAAAAAGTAAATTAAACCTAATTTAAATAAACTAAAAATGATAAACACTACAAATTAAACTAAACACTTGCAAAAATAATTTCTAAAACTTAAAATAAACTTCAAGAAAGTATAAAAATTAAAAATAAATATTTTTGTCTTTTTATGGATTTTCTAGTAATTAATTACTAATTAACTATTAATTACCTAATTAAACTATTTTAAATTAAGAAAAATAGAAAATGAACAGTAAAAATTACAAGAAAATTTCTAAAATTATATTACATTATATAAAAGCTAGGAAAAATATAAAAACTAGGTTTTGCTTTATAAAACTAATTATGCTATTTAATAATTAATATTAATTAATTATTAATAAAACTAAGATTAATTCTAATAAATACTAAATGATAAAATAAAAATCTGAGAAAATTATTAAAATTACTTTAACTTAAAAGGAAATTAATAAAAATATAAAAACACCAAGTACTTAATAAAAAGCTAAAAATGAAAATTAAAATTTAAATAAAATTTAATAGAAACTATCATTTAAAATTAATTTGACTTTTCTGGATTTTTCTTTTTTAAAACTATTTTACAACTAAAAACATAAAACTTTTATAAAAACAACTTTTTAGGAAATCAAAAATAAGCAAAGTACAAGCTTTTTGGCTCAACAGTTGACTTTTGTTGACCAAAGAGGGAAATAAGCTAAAATAAGCTTGTGTGGGGTCCACTAAGGTAAATTCTGATCTAGATAAGTTATATGGAGATGGTTAAGCAAGAAAAAGAAAAGAAGTACCACAGAATAAGCCAATAAGCCACAAATAAGCACTTTGATTTCTTGATTCACTCAGAAAATGGGACAACTTTGAGGGCCAAATCCAAGTGGGACCCAGGGGGTTTGAGGTCAAAATTTTGGTCAATATTTAAAGCCTGGTAGGAGGGGGGGTTGCAGGGACCAAAAGTTGGGTAGTGGGGACCACTGTGGAAGGCAGAAAACCACCACCAAGTGGTGGTGTTGGGGAGTGATCTGCTGCAGCAGGGGTATCCCTCCCCTGCAGCTGAGTTTGGTGATGTGTGGAGCCCACACAAAAAATGGCAAAAATAAGAGGGGTGTGGGATCTCAAAGATGAGGTGTTGGACTACCTTTCCTAAAAATTACAAGGCCTAGATCACAATACAAAAATCTAAACAATTCCTACAACTTTTGGGAAAAACTGAAAAACATACATTTTGACTTTTTACATAAACTTGCTAGATTGACTTTTGTGAATTTTCAAAGCTTCTAATTGATTAATACATGGTTGTTAAACCTAATGGGAGCTAAATCAAGCAATCTAATCTAATTTTGCATTGAAATCAAGAGTTTGAAGTACCAAAACTCCAACAGATGGCTGTTGGGGTGAGTGAGGGTCGATTTGGACTTTTTTATGAAGAGGGTGTGGTTTTTATGATTACCCAGGCCTAACCAATCCTAATTCAAGTTATCTACACTAAAACAACAACAAAACAACAACTAGAATAGATGGCACAGTGCTGATCCAAACACCCCCTTATAAACTGATTTTCATAAAGTAATGAAGCAAACCTAGATTCTAACCCATGAACCTGAATTAAAAGCTTATACTAACCTTATATAAACATATACTAACAGAATTTAACCACTAATACCACCTAAAACTATTTAAAACAAAGGATGCACAATAAGTAATAAAAATATGAAATGAGACTTACAATCAATTCCACCGTAAACCTTCTCAATCACTATCTAACCAATCTTACAGCTTCCATAAGCTCTAAACCATGAGAATCCAAAGCTTTCTTCTTCTTCTTTTTGTTATATTTCTTATTCTAATTTTCACTAATTTATTTATGAATTTTTGTATTTGTGAGATTCTAAATGAAATCAAGTGGAAATGCTTTCAAGGCTTGTAGAAGCTTAATCGCAGGCCAAATTGAGTCCAAAGCAATAGAAATAAGCACCTTCCAATGATGTAACAGTTAAAATGAGATTTTCAAGAAATATGGTAAAAGCTAAATTTGTAAAGAAACTTGGAATTACTCTTTAATTAATTTGATATTACATTAAAAACAAGTGAATTACAACTGGAAAGCTAATATTAAGACTGAAATTGAGAATTACATGAAATTGATTTAAACTAAACTATTCTAATTTTTTCTAAGTTAACTACTGCCTGTTTCTTCCTTCTCCTTGACTTTTATATGCCCTCTTGAGTTCCTTTGTCATTCCTACTTTTATTTTGGACCACTGGATGACTTGAAATAATCATGGCCGTTCAAATGGATTTTGGCGCCAATTTATCCTATCCACTGTCTGAGTTAACTTGGAGCAGAGAGAAAGCAATAAATGCTTCTTGTATTTAGTGGTAGGAAGAGGGGACATGGGATGGGAGAGTGAGCTGGAGGTGAGGTGTTGTGGAGTGTTGCAGGGAATTTGGCAGCCAAGTGGGGGAGATGGTCAAAGATGGGGTTTGACTGGGTGAAGTATTGAAATGGACGGGGGAGTATATTTTGGTGGGATTGGGCTTGGTGGGCTGGGGTGGTTTTTAATGGATCAGGGGTATAATTGGATTGGGGTGAAAGGTTTTGGTGGTTTGTTTTAATATCAAGGGTCCATTTGGTATTTAAGTTTAATCACAAGGACCATTCATGTAATTCTGAAAAATATAGGGACCTGTTGTGTAACTTTCCAAAATTTACCATAGGGATCATTTATGTCACATGTGAATAATATAAGGACCAAAGTTACAATTTTCTAAAATTTGAAACCCCGAGGACCAAAATTGTCATTTTCCAAAGTTGAGGGGCCTAATGTGTAATTTTCTCAAAACTTTTCAACTCAAGGACTAAACTTGCCACAATAAGTAACCATAAGACCAAAATTGATTTTTCTTCCAAAATTTTCCACCAGGGACCAAATCTGTCAATATCTGAAACTCCAGGGACTAATTTTGTAATTTTCCAAAACTTTTCCAATTTTTCACCAAAGGACAAAATATGACAACTTATGACTTCAAAAGGACCTTTGGTGATAATTTTTCATATTTTGAATGACCAGGGACTAGTTTTGTCATTTTATGAAAGTTGGGGGACTGAAACTTCCAATTTTGCAAACTTTGTACGTTTTTCATCTGTTTTTGCTCATTTTGCATCTAAAACATATAAAACACAATTTTGAAATATTTTTAGTATTTTGATGCATTACTGAGTGTTTTTGTATATTTTGCAGTTCAGATTTGACCAAAAATGATGAGTGTTTGAGCACTCATCAGGATCCTATAAGATCTTAAGCTTTTAAAGATCCTATGTAAGATTCGGATCGTTTTTGCTTTGCAGTATCGTAAAATCATAAGATCATAAGATCAGGATCGGGATCCTGACAACCATGGTTTTAAGAGTAATAATTAAAATTAATAAAAAAATAAAAAAATATAATTAAGGGGGGAGGGGCAAGGTGTAGGGGAAGGGAAAAAGGAAACCAATTTGATTCCTAATACAATTCCTAAAGATAAGGATCATCTAGAATTATCCATAGGGTATTATAAATACAAAATCAAAACCCCTCACCCCGTTTTTCCTGGATATTTGATCGACCAAGGGGAGAAACATGAAGAAAAATTAGGGTTTTATTATTGAAGCCTAAAAATCAAGATCAAAGTATAATTTTCCATACTTATATCCAATTAATTAATATAATTCATGTAACAAGGATATGATGAATTAGGGTGTAACAACCCACAAAATCTCATCACTATCATTCCAATTACAAATACCTATAATAGGTATTTTACAGGTAAATTTTTGTTTTTTTTTGTGCATTCATTACTTGCATGACTCTCTAGACCTGCTCACGTATCCACACAAGCCAAATAACTCAACACTCACATCCTATAAACCCCTGGTATGTCAAGCATAAGATCACAACAACACCATAATAAGTAATCTACCAATCTAATACACTAAACATATCACAAAACCCTAATGAACTCTAATTAAGCCCTAATTAGGTTTATGTGCTTACTAAACCCTATATGCTTAACTAAACTAGTTTGAAAGTGTCCAAGGCTTAAGTATGAGTTACCTTAGGAACATTAGGATACCTTAGGACCCTTAGGAACTAGTACAACCCATTAGAGCTTAGGTACAAGTCCCTTAGGCACAAAACCATAACTAGGTTATAACTTCTCGGAATTAGGTCTAAACTATCCCAAAACTTTCCTATAAGCTACTACCACTTAGTATATGCCTCTTAGGACATTATATTAGTTACTAAACACCCTTAGGACCATGAATTAGACACTAAACCCTAGGCAAAACCTTAAACTCTCACTAGACAAAACTAGGTTAAAATTTGACCTAAACACCTAAACTAAGACACTTAAGCACCTCAAATTAACCAAGCAACCACCCTAGCACCTACCTAATAGTAAGAAACCACCCTAGCACCTCTAACCACCCAAGCAAGTAGGTGAATCACCTACTTGTCACCACCTTCTTCCTCTCGGATCACCACAACCACAACCGGCCTAGCAGCCCACTAACTACACCATAGCTCGTCTTTGTCACACCCTAGACCTGCCACAACCCCCTCTAGCTCAGCTTACTCATCTCCCCCTCCTCGACACCTCCTACTTCCATTTCTTGGTCGCTACTCCTTGTAGCACTATAAATACCCCGTACCCCTCTTCCTTTCAACCTCACACTTTATCTTCTTTCTCTCCACGCATATTCTAGTCCTAGTGGTTGTACACGAGCTGTAGTAGGCCTAGGAGTTGAGCTAGCTAAGCCTTGCCCTTGTCGAGTTGTGATTTGAGCCGAGAAAACCCTAGAAACCCTAAGAAACCCTCGTTAACCCTTCCCTAGTCACGTAAGCTTTTATACTTGCTTCCTTTAGCTTTATTTTAGTTTTAGGATAGTATTAGATTGCCTTAGATCCCATTAGGACCCTTGCCTAAGCCTGGATCACTAAAACATACTAGTTTTCTTTTTAAAACCCTAAATATACACTAAATACTAAATATATACTATAATACCTTATAATAAGCTATAAGCTAGTTTAGATAACTTAGATAAGCTAATATTAGTTAAACATAAGCTAGGAAACCTTTTTCATTCATAAAAATATAGTTTGCATGGAATTAGGACTAGTTTTGCAAAGTTTTCCATGCATAGGGGTATATATGGTAGCTTTATGAAAATATTAAGTCTAGGGACTATTTTTGACATTTCTTAGAAGTTATAAGTATAAGGACCCTTTTTGCAAAGTTATAAAACCCTAGGATAAAAAGTTAAATAGTTATAAACTTAAAAAGACTAGTTTTGCAAAAGTTATATAGTTAAGGGTATCAATGGTGAATATAGAAAACTTATAAGTCCAAGGGTTATTTCTGTCATTTTCTCAAAATATAGAAGTTTAGGGAGTAATTGTGTCAAGTATAGATAGTTATAAGTATAAATAATATAAGTAGTATAAGTTTAGGGTAGATTTTGTAAATATATAAACTATAAGGGTATAAAGTGAAAATATTAAAGTTAGAAGCATAACACAATAGTAGGGAGCTTCATGTGAGGAGTACTATGTGGATATTTCATTTTGACGAGTTTGCTGGGTTTACGATTTAAAGTGCCCTGGCTGCTCAAACGATTATTGCATATAATTCTGAATTATGATGGCCCGAACGGTGATATGTTATAACTAAACTCTAAATAAATACATCATGTGAGGAATATTAACTTCTGAATTATGATGGCCTGAACGGTATTATGTTGATAACATAATATAATAGTAGGGAGCTTCATGTGAGGAGTCTTGTATTTCTGAATTATGATGGCCAGAACGGTGTTATGTTATACCTAAAACTCTAAAAACCCTAAGAATGATTACTTAAGAAACTTAAACAAGATAACTAAAGCTTGACATACATCCACACCAACAAAACCACCAGGATACGTGAGTAGGCAGTCTAGTTTCCGAGTCACTTTTTGCATCAATTAGATTTCCCTAAGCCCAGGTGAGTTAATAGCCTTACACTTTTTAAATTCCGTGAGTTTCGTAGCCTCACATCTTTTTAAACTTTCACTCTAAATGCTTTACAAACCCTGTGAGGGGGATACATGCTACTTGCTTTACTTAAAACCGAATACAAGTCTTTTTCTTTGGTTGTTGCACGAGTAAACTATCTGCCACCACTACATAATTAAAATTCATGAATCTAATCGTTTGGGATATTTTACCCACGCGAACGCGAATATAGTTGATAGATCTATTGGAGTTTGACAACTCCCGTTGATATTACATCTTTCTGGATGGTATCAATAAGTACTATATTTGAACCCACTGAAGGATTAACTTTGGCAAAGTTATTCTTCCCGCCCCCTCATGGTTGGTCTGCAGACCCCATGACCCAGACTGTTAACGTGTGGTTCATGAGCTTAGTGCAACACACCCCACTCTTGATAATTATGCATGCATCACAATTATCACACACACAAAACATTTTCCTAAATGGGTGTAACAACGGAACTCAGGGAACTTGTATTCAGTAACACTGAAACCTATGACTCTCACTCAACACCTAGTGTTGACTTTTAAGCATGTATTCTAGGTATATCACTTCTACGGAGATATAGCAGAAGGAGGCACTGAACTCGGAAGACTTTCAAACCGGTTATCATTCAAACATAACTTAACACCTAGAGTTTGGGACCTCATCAATAATAAAAGTATATCTTTTACTATAAAAACTCTGATAATTAAATGAATGATAACTAAATTTCAAAAAATGTCTCTTTTCGAGTCGTTTTCTATTACTGTAACGGTGATTCCATGAAGTAATACCCCAACCCTAATTTCGCTGAGAACCTTGAAAATGAGGGTGTTACATAGGGTTTATGTATAATTCTGTAAATTAATTATATAAAACATGTTGGGATCAATAATTAGTAATATTATGATGATTGGTGAAGAGATTAGGGCATAAAACATGTTAGTTAATGGGTTAGGGTTTGGACAAGTTAACCTTAGAGAATGTGGATGGAGAGGGGATAGAAACGTACGAGACGAAGGTCGCTGATAAGGAAGGTTTCACCACTAGGTACCCTGGAAAGTGTCTCCAATTCCTAGAAGATGGAGTAGTGGTTTGGGGCTAGACCCCGAAATTTGTATGCGTTGTAGATCGTGTAGAGGAGGGAGAGAGAAACTTCAAGGAATGGCTTTGCTAGTCGTCCACTACCACAGTTCGAGGGAAACTGGAATGGGTGGATAAGTGAAGAAGAAGAGTACGAGGTGGATTCAGATCTAGAGTCTACGACGAGTAGTAGATTTAATCCAAGTTGAGTAAGAGGGCAAAGTGCTAGGGTAGAGCTTGAGCCATTGTGCGACGTCTTTTGTTTTATGTCATATTTTGGAATTCTTATATTGTCTTTTGCCGTATGGAGCCATGTTGGAGCGCGATCACTCCTGAATATTGGATCGATCTTATCCAAGTGATTTTGATTATGGAGTTTAAGTGATAGTTGGAATTGTTCCATGACTTGCCCCAGATTAACCAATCAACCATGGGTGGTCAATAAGTCAAACCTGAGTGTGTGTGCAAGTGTGATCCGGTGTAAGCACAGTGTTTTCCCGGGTCATTATGTCCCAGCGAGGATTGAATTTGAAACTGTATTTTGGAAAACGTTTATTGATCGGGTGATTTGGACAAAGTAACAGGAATATGATTTGGATGATTACACTAAGCAAATAATAATTGAAATAAACCAAATAAGCATTATTAACAAATACTGGAAACCAAATAATCCTAAAACGTATTTAAAAATAAAAAACGTAAACGTGTACAGGAAAAAGTGAAAATAAAGCATAATTAATCCTACGGGGATGAAAATTACTTTTTTCTAAACTTAATAATAAAAGAAAATTTTAGAAAAAAAGAACATTATTTTTTTTTTTGATTTTTTTAATTTTTTATTATTAATTAAAAACTATTTATTTACTAATTAAACTTAATTTAAATTATTAAAAATACTAAAATAACTTGGAAAATTATGAAAATTTTTATAAAACTTCTTGACCATCACAAGAATCCTAAAAAATTATAAAAAAGCTCTTACAACTTATAAATAAGCTGTTTGAGAAATTATTTACTTATTATTAATTAAAAGCTAATTAAACTAATTTAATTACGAAGAATAGTAAATGAACAGTAAAAATTATGAAACTTTTTTTAAAAATACTTTAAGATGACAGAAGGCTAGGAAAAATATAAAAAGATGCAAGTGCTTATAAGTAAGCAGTAAAACTATTATTTATGGATTATTAATTAAAAACTAGTTAAACTGATATTAATTATTAAAAATACTAAATGAAAAGTAAAAATTATGAATTTTTTTCTATAAATACTAAATAATAGCAGAAACTTAGGAAAAATATAAAAAGACACTAGAGGTTATAAATAAGCAGAGAAATAAGCTAAAAAGGGGAAATAAGCTAAAAAGAGAAAAAAGGTGTTATAAAAAAGGGTGCAAAGTGTTACTGATAAAGGACCCTAGGGCAGTTGGTATTGGCGTGGTGTGCTTGTGTCTATGTGTGCTTGAGGTCCCAAGTTCGACTCCCACTTTTTAAGCTTTTTCCGTTTTTATTTTATTTTGGTTTTTCTTTTTACAAAAACACTTAACAACTGAGAATAGGCAATTTTTACAAAACAAAGTTTTAAGAAAAGCTTAAATAAGCTCTGTGTGAGCTTATATTCTTATCAGTGAGCAAATAAGCTAAAAATGGATTTTTGTTTTGAAAAGCTACCAAATAAGACAATAAGCTGAACTTGGGGTTAAACAAGCTAAAGGGACCTGAGTCAATCTTAAAATAAGCTAAAGCAAAAAAATATGCTACTGAGATAAGCAAATAAGCACAAATAAGCTTAATACCAACACTGCTCAATATAGCAGTCCAAATGGCTTAATGCAGGCCTGATTTGGGCCCGCCAAATAAGCTCAGGGATCCAATATAAGCCCTAAACTAGCAAGCCAGCTAGTTGAGCTTCTCAAAAAGCCAAGAGGCTTAGGCTGGGTCCCACAAATAAGCACCACAACAGCTTGTGAAATTGGCTTGTGTTTCCACTAATGAATCAGTGGAAATGAGGCAACCTTAAGGTCCAAAATTAAGCACTTGAATAAGCTCTGAATAACCAAATAAGCACAGGTTCTTAAAGCTGGTATGAAGGGCTTTTCAAAAAGCCAAAAGCCAAGGGCTGAAGTACTCAAATGAATAAGCTAGAGGCTATTGAAAAAGGGCTTATTGGACAGGTCCCCTGGTGCAGGGCACTAGCTTGCCCTGCAGGTTACTTTAAGCTACTAAATAAGCACTTAGAAAAATTCTAAAAATTAAGCAAAAATTATTTTTGAAAACACAAGCTGACAAACTTTTAGAAACCTGAGTTTTGTGAAAATAAGTTGAAAAATGAAGAAATTAAAAATCCAACTCAAAACAGGTTTTTCAAACTAGTGCACTTTTTGACTTTTTGATTTTATGAACTAAGTTGACCAATATGAACTTCTGATGACCCTAGGCTACTGATTATGTTGTAATAAGCTAAAATGAGACCAAAATAAGCTATCCTAACTACTTATGCAACTATTTGATGGATTATGGAACTAAAAATCCTAACAATGAATGAAAATGAAGGATTTAAAGTGGATTTTGACTTTTGATCAAATGAGACCTGGTTTTTATGGTTGAACTACACTAATATGACCTAATGCAAGATGTCTAAACTGAAAATAACAACAATAGCAACCTCTGAGTCCAAGAACTATGCAAATCCAAACACTACTGATTAACACTAGATTTTTGATTTTCTAAGGAAATGGATGAAACAAGCTATGCTACTTATCTAGGATTGTCTTATAAGCTATCTTAACTGATTTAAAGCTAAAATGAAGCACAAACAAACCTTAAGGAAGGTTATGTAGTGAACTTGAGAAAAGCAATGAAAGTTTGGTTTAAATTGAACAACTAAGATTACACAAGTGAATAAACAACTACACTACACTAAATGAACTTAGATTAAGCAAATGGGAGTATAACTTAACTAGAATAAGCTAATAAGCAGAAGCAAGGAAAATAAGCTAAAAATGGAAATTTGAAGCTTACAAGTACTACCCTAGCTGAACAAGGGTAACTCTTGATCTAAGCCTATATTTAAATAGGCTTCAAGCTCAGGTACAATGGGCCTTCACCCTTTCTGATAAGCTCAAGTGCACTTATTGATAAGCATAGTTGACTTATGTTGACTTTTTGGAACAATGGATCTTTTAAACTAATGCTACCTATATAAGACTCACATAAGCTATAAAAAGCTAATATGAGCTTAAGCTAACAAAAATCTAGCTTATTGAAGCTAGGGATTTCAATGGAAAGCATATTTTTGATTTTTTATATATATTTTCTGATTTTTTTTGGATTTTTGATATAAGATAAACAAAGATGAAATATTAAGGTTTCTATAAGCTTAAATGTACTAATGTAGGTAAATGGAGCAGTAAACAAAAACTTTTAATATGTAATAAGCTAAAAAAACATTTAAGCAATTTAAAGTGAAAACTGAATTGAGGCAAAAATACTTGAACTTTTGATTAAAACACTTGTGAATTACACTAAGAAGCTTGAAATTACACTTGGAAAGCTGAAATTACTATTTGAAAAGCTAAATTAAATTATAACGACAAGAAAATTAAGCTAAAAACTACTTATGGTCTTATCTCCTTCTTCTTCCTTTTAGAGATGACATTTAGGGTTCCTCTCGAGTCTCTGCAACTTTCCCACTTCATTTTAGACCATTGGATGAGTGCAAATTGATCCTAGCCCTTGATTTTGTTTTTGGCGCCAAAACGGATTATTGCAATTTGGTCTGTGATTGAGTGTGGGGGAGGAGAAGCATTTAATGCTGTTGTTTGGGAGTGTTTGGAGGTGATGGGAGAAGTGGAAGCAAGTGGAGATGGTGGGGGTGGTGAGGTGATGGGTTGAAGGTTCAAGTGGGGTGGAGGTGATGATGAAGGAGGGAAATGGGTCGTTTGACCCTGGGGTTTGACCCTGTTTTATTATAAAAGGTGGGTTGGGCTTGTTGATGGGCTGAGGGTGTTGGCCGGGTTGTGTTTGTTTTTGGATTGGGTTTGTATTTTGGGTGTAAGGGTAAAAAGGGATCCGTTTGGCTTGTTTAAGCTTATAAATCACAAGGACCATTCTTGTAATATTCTAAAAATCCAAGGTCCTACTTTGCCAAGTTTCCAAAGTAACTTCAAGGGTAAAAATTTCCAAGCTTTCTATTTCCCAAGGTTCTTTGATGAATTTTTCCAATTTGAACACTAAGGACTAATTTTGCCAATGCTTGAAAGTTGAGGGACTGAAACTGCCAAATCTTCAAATTTTCATCCAAGGACTAATATTGACAACTTTTGATTTCCTAAGGACTTTGGTTGACTTTTCTTTCAAAAATGAATGCTCAAGGGCCACATTTGTCAATTTTCAAACTTGAGGGACTGTTTCTGCCAATTCTTCAAACTTTTGCTATAAGGACTATTTCTGGCATTTTGTGACTCCCCAAGGTACATTTTGACAATCTGAGTTCAAAAATGGTAATTTTCTTCCCCGGCTCTGGCTTTTGACACGTTTTCCAATCTCGTGCTCGTTTTTATCGTTTTTGGCCTGTTTTATGCTTGTTTCTGAAATACCCGTACATGCATGATCACAAACACAAAAACACAATATCTTTGGCATTTATGGTTAATTTGTGTCTGTTTTGGTCTTAATTTGATCAGAAAAAGGTGTGTGAATAAGCACACACCATTCCATGTGAGATGATTGTTTACATGAAGTGCGGTCATAGGAGGGAGTACACTTGTGAAAGGGGGCATAGATAATTATGGTGTCCAACATAATTATACATGCGTCACAACACAAGTGGACTTGCAAGTATGATAGCATGGATTGTGTTGTGTAATAGGTGTTATGTGGTATATGTGCGTTATCATTTAAGTGTGTGGTTTTGGAAGTAAGTATGCATGTGGAATAGGCCTTATAACTATGGTCATGAACATAATTATAATTGTATCACACACGTGGACTTGTCACCATGATTACATTGATTGATGTTTGTTGTTATATGTTGTGGTAGATGTTATGTGATATCATGTTGATGATGGTTGTATGGTTAGAAAAGTATTCTCTTAACCGTTTGGGCAGTCATCATATGTTGGAATGTGCAGAGGGTAAGATTCTATTCTACCTATCATATGCAGATACCTCGATTATTTGTTGGTACTAATGTGATGATATTTAAGTTGGTTCATTTACTAGACATTCCGCTCGCATACCTAATTATCTGGTTAGCATTCCTATTCGTAACATGTTGGTACGGATGTCATATCCGTCCTATTCGACGTCGTGATAGGTTTTGGTCATTTGGATTTGTTTCTGTTGGATACTGGTTTGTTTCTTTGGTTATTCCTTGCATTCGTTCCTCTAATGAATATTATATTATCCTTCGAGTATTGTTGGTTCGTGACAAGTTGGTGCGGATATTTAATCCCTCATATATACACCAATTGGATTTCGTGACATGTTTTGCGACCTGTTAGTATTGATGTTTTTTTTATGATCTTAATTTGATCGTTGTATGAATGAGTCTTTACGTTCTTCTATTGGTTTGCAATGAAATTATGTGAGTGTTCACTGGTGTGAGTTCGTTTGATGATTATTTTGATTTTGTGATTCTTTTATGTCTTTCGCATTCGATTAAGAGGTTGTGTTAGGAACTATTATTTTTATGGTGAAAACGAAGTGTGGAAAAAAAACTGTCTCTTAAAAATAGTGGTTATAATGATGTTATAAGTTCAAGGTGTTATCCTTCTATTGTCAAAACTATTTATAACATAACCATTAAGAATAAAACATCCTACAATTCTGATATGAAAGTCTATTTATTTTACTATCTTAATAAGCATGATTTAAATATCTTAAACAAGTAAGGTGAGATACTATGTTTATAGAATTCGCTCTTGATGTCATAAAAACTATGTCTAATATGGAATTTAAGAAAATTATTCTGAAAGTGACTTAACATATCTGAAATGATTTTCTTACATAAAATGATTTGTATATTATACAAAAAAAAAATGTGTATAAGTTTAAGGTATGTCCTGTGAAACGATATTCATTTTTTTTGGGGTAAGGTCGAGTACTAGAATAAGCACTATATATGATTCTCATTTACCAAACTTGATATGTATTTTGTTCATCAAGTTTTCTTTCGTTGTGGTATGCTTGCGAAATTTTCTATGGGTACGTGTATTCTATCTTTTCTTGCATGGGTTTTCATGAACATTTGATCCGTGTCTACTTTTATTGGTGAAATTCCTCATTGTGTTTTCTAGTTTTGATTCAATATTCATTTACTACATTAGTCGATAATTTGTAATCCTTTGAGTTTGTTTGATATACGTTTTGGTTCGAGCGGTCGTGGTTCGCGTCGTTTCCTTAGGATAGATTGTCGATTTAGTTATCATTATATTGTTGAAGAAGAAGAGGATGTTTGCCAAGTTGTCCAAGTGAGAGGTTCAGTTTCAAGGTGTACGTTTTTCAGGCATGTGGTCATCAATAGCGAGTTTTAGTGAACGCTAGTAAGATAAAAGTAGTGAAGAGTGGAAAGTACCTAAGACACCATCTAAGATACGAGTGCTCTTAGGATTGGCAGGGTACTATAGAAGATTCATCGTGAATTTTTTTAAGATTGCTAAACCCCTCACTTTGTTGACTAAGAAGAATAAGAAGTATATTTGGGGAGAAGAACAAGAGTTGGCTTTTCAGTCACTAAAGGATAGTTTGTGCAATGCACCTATTCTGGCGTTACCTGATGGGCCAGACGATTTTGTTGTGTATTGTGATGCGTCGAATCAAGGTTTTGGGTGTGTACTAATGCAGAGAGGTAAGGTGATAGCTTATGCATCCCGAAAACTCAAGATCCATTACAAGAATTAAACTACTCATGATTTGGAGCTTGGTGGGGTAGTATTCGCTCTCAAGAATTGGAGGCATTATCTGTATGGCACGAAGAGTGTTGTCTACACAGATCATAAGATTCTTCGGCATATTTTCACTCAGAAGGAGCTGAATATGCGACAGTGAAGATGGATTGAATTGTTTAGTGATTATGATTGTGAGATTCGCTGTCATCCTGGAAAGGCGAATGTGGTGGCTGATGCGTTGAGTAGAAAAGAAAGGATTAAGCCTAATCGTGTGCGAACTATGTGCATGACATTGCAATCGGGCATTAAGAGTAAGATATTTGCAGCGCAAGAGGAATCTCTCAAGGATGAGAACACGACAGCTGAGATGCTGCGTGGGTTGGATCAACAAATGGAGATAAAGGAGGATGGTGGACTATATTTCTTGGATAGAATATAGGTTCCGTTGGTTGGAGATGTAAGATGGTTGATCATGGATGAGGCTCATAAGACGAGATACTCAATTCATCCAATATCTGACAAAATGTATTATGATCTTAGAGATGCGTATTGGTGGCCAGGAATGAAGAGGGAAATAGCTGAGTATGTTAGTAAATGTCTGACTTGCTTGAAAGTTAAGGCTGAACATAAAAAACCCTCTGGATTGCTACAACAACCACCAATCCCTGAATGGAAGTGGGAGAATATAACGATGGATTTTATTACCAAGTTTCCTCGAACAAGTAATGGGAATGACACGATATGGGTCATTGTGGATAAACTGACGAAGTCTGCACATTTTCTGGCCATTCGTGAGGACTATAAGATGGAGAAGCTGGCAAGAATTTATATTAATGAGATTGTGGCATGATATGGCATACATGTGTCGATTATTTCTGATCGTGATAGTAGATTTACCTCGCGGTTCTGGCAGTCATTGCAAAAGGCTTTGGATATACGTTTGGATATGAGCACTGCTTATCATCTACAGATTGATAGGCAAAGTGAGCGAACGATTCAGACTTTAGAAGATTTGCTTAGGGCATGTGCTATCGATTTTGGAGGAAGCTGGGATACTCATTTACCTTTAGTTGAGTTTTCCTATAATAACAACTATCATTTTAGTATTAGGTGTGCACCGTTTGAAATATTGTATGAAAGGAAATGTAGATCACATGTTCTGTGGGCAGAAGTTGGGACAAGCCAACTCATTGGTCCTGAACTGGTGTAAGAGACTACAAATATGGTTTTTCGGATTAAGGAAAGACTTAAGGCAGTAAGAGATCACCAAAAGAGTTATGCAGATAAGCACCGTAAGCCTTTAGAGTTTAATGTTGGTGATTTTGTGATGCTAAAAGTGTCTCCTTAGAATGATGTTGTGCGTTTCGGTAAGAAAGGCAAGTTAGCACCGAGATATGTAGGACCTTTTGAGATTACGGTAAGGATTGGACTTGTGGTATATCGTTTGAAATTGCCTGAGGAGTTAGGTAGTGTGCATGATACGTTTCACGTATCTAATTTTGCAGAAGTATTTGGCGGATGCTAGTTTGCATGAGCCTTTAGATGAGATTAAGGTTAATAGGACCCTTCATTTTGTTGAGGAGCCTGTTGAGATTATGGACCGAGAGGTCAAGAGTATGAAGTGTAGTAAGATAACATTAGTAAAAGTACGTTGGAATTCGAAGCGTGGACCTAAGTTTACATGGGAGCGCGAGGATCAGATGAGATCTAAGTACCCGAATTTGTTTGCTGAGGTGGTTAGTGAGACAAGTAGCTAAATCTTGGGACGCGATTTCCCTAAGTGGGGGATGATGTAACAACCGTGATTTTAGCAGGTTAGTTTGACTAATAGTCTTGACCCATTTAATTTTTACCTGGTGTGAATTATGTGTTTTGTGTGGTATATATGTGATATAGGTGAGTTTTAGCACTAAATCCCTTTGTATGGTTTTATCGTGGTGAGTTGAGTAATATTGATTTTGGGTTAAGTTCATTTTGATCACCTTGGTGGTGTAGAAATGATTTGTGTAGTTTTGGTGTTTTGTGGTTTTGCGTAACAAGTTTTCGTTCAAGCAGTTGAGCGTTAGTAAGTTACGTGGAGTTTGGTTTTATGAGTTATATTTATAAAGAGTGTGGAATTCTATTTTTGGAAACTTTGTTTTGAAAATGATAATTTTCTGAGTTGTCGTAAAAACGAAGGTTTATCGCGTAAGACGTTAGGTTTAGATATAGGTTCTTATAAAATATCAAAAAGTTTTAAGTGTAATAATTAAAATTAATTAAAAAATAAAAATATATAATTAAGGGGGGGGGGGGATGGTGTAGGGGAAGGGAAAAAGGAAACCAATTTGATTCCTAGTACAATTTCTAAAGATAAGGATTATCTAGAATTATCCATAGGGTATTATAAATACAAAATCAAAACCCCTCACCCCATTTTTCCTACATATTTGATCGACCAAGGGGAGAAACAAGAAGAAAAATTAGGGTTTTATTATTGAAGCCTAAAAATCAAGATGAAGGTATAATTTTCGATACTTATATTCAATTAATTAATATAATTTATGTAACAAGGATATGATGGATTAGGGTTTATGTATACTTCTGTAAATTAATTATATAATACATGTTGGGAATATTATGATGATTGGTGAAGAGATTAGGGCATAAAACATGTTAGTTAATGGGTTAGGGTTTGGATAGATTTATAAAGCTGTAAAGATACGAGTATATTTAATAGATGGTGATGAGTTATTACATGAATTTTGAGTCTAAATTGTAGTTCAAAGAAAGAGCTTTCCAAAAAGTCTGGCCACGATCGATTTTGAGGTCCGGAAGTCAGTCTAATGATTTTTGCGAGAAAAGGTGTCAAAGCTGTTAAACCAGGACAGATTTAGGGTAAAAGTATTGAGGTCCAAGGTGGGTTAGAAAGTGGAATTAGAGTTAGCCCTTATGTGATAATTAACTTATATATGCCCTTTGACTTCCACGCGAAGGGGAGACGTTAATAAGTTGTAAAAATATGATTCTTAGGTCAAAACAATTTGGTGTGCATTCAGGTCCGAATCTGGATAGTTTTTATGTTTGATTTTTTTATGAGTACTTGTATATGTTTTAGTGAATTGCCTTTTGGGAATCGCTTGTACACTCATAAGAGACCATGGTGAATTTTTGGTGTGAGTTATGGAGCTTATTTTGTCATGATTTCATGTGGGTAGAAGTACCCCAAAAATATGCGTATTCTGAAAAAGTGTATGCAAGGGATTTAGTGAGTGTAAGTGATTGGTAGTTTTTAGTATGGAGTCTAGGTGAACCATAGTGGTTTATATGACCTTTAGACATCCATCATATGTGTGTTACATGGACTATGGCTTTTAGCTTGGTCGCGTGTAACGTGGATTTATTTTTGTTGTTTAGATTTGTGATTATTAATTTGAAAGCTGCAAAGACTAAGGTGAGTTTCATAGTCCCATTTTTACATTGTTTTAAACTTGGGATGGGAATGTGTTATGATCAAGAAACACCTTCGGGAGGTCGGGGATGCTCGAAATAAAGAATAGACATGGTATTATTAGAATGAAAGAAAAGGGAATGTGTGTGTATTTTCTAGAGGGAGAAAAAAGGAAACCACACACACCTTGAAATACAATGAGACATCCACCCTCCTAGTTGAGACTAGGAGTGGTATTTATACTAGAATACAAGCCTAACTTAGCACTTTTGACTAAACTAGTCCTTGTACATAGAAAGAGATGCAATTCCCGAATATAACATAACTTTAAAGGCTAACAATCTCTCCCCAAAGTGATGTTATACGGGAATTTCTTACAACGTTCCATACAAGTAAAATTAAATACAAAACATAAGCGCAGCAGCTCTGAGAGTGGTCTTCAAACTTCATTACTTCATTCAGCTTCCTGAATCTTCTCAGCTGCCATCTGTTTACTTGTAGAAGAACAATGTGAGCAAATCTAATTAGGGATTAAATCTGGCTTTACACTCTCCCCTAATTAGAACTCTCCCCCAAACTGACAACCGTTCTGATGAATGCCCTAAATCTGAAGAAGTCTTTTGATAATTAAATGCAAACCATCTTTAGTCTTCTAACACGCAGAAGAAAATGTAGAACAGACGGTAGACTCGACCTTCTTCAAGATTGTCCATTCGGGGGAATAAAATATCAACATCTTCATCTCACCAAATGCATTCCAGTTATCTTACATATACCAAATCATCCCGGAATGTACACATGACATGATAACACCAAAGTAACAAGTTGAAACACTGATCATCTTGAATTTGTTGCCCGAAATTGGTGAAGGTGGATAAGGTAGAAGTACGTAGAAAAAGTTGAGAAGATAAGGATATAGAATCAACCAATCTCTGACACAAATCATTTCATAAATCATTAAGCCCGATCACGTGAACTTGTTGTGCTTCCTCGATGTACACATTTCTCTCCCCTGATGGTTACAATTTATCGGAATCAGCATAATGATGTGTACATGAAGTATTAACTGAAAGCACTTTATCATTAATAATATAAGCCTGTGAGAAGATGTCGATAAACCCAATCTACTAACAATACCATTGGAATTGTCTTACTCTTTGTCAACCCCCTGTATCAACAACGACGGCTATTTCTAGTAATCCCATGTGAGGAAAAACCCGATATGACGAACTTGAGAATGAAGTAAAATCCCCCAGACTTGTAACCAAAACTTGTACTATCCTTGTGACTAAGAATGGTGTACCCTATACCCCTAAAGAAGTGTAATAATGTCACACCCCCAAAATACCTGAATGGCAGCGGAATGGAATACCTGGGGGTGACTGTCATAGCACCACAGTTACAGTTATATTGAACGACCTAAAGTGTCGTTTTGAAAATACATCGTTTGATTTATTTAAAAAAAACATTCAGAGTTACAAAACATAGGTCCCAAAGTCTTGAAAAGTTTAAGGAAATAAGTTTGGTACAATCAAACGATAATATATAAGTGCATGAAAATCCAAAATGAGACGCGTCATCCTTGCTACTCAATAAAATGACTCCATGCATGCCATGAAGGATAAACCTTCGTTACCTGAAAATACATTGCTAAAACGGTCAACATAAAGTTGGTGAGAAATCATAGGTTTATAAGTTAAATCGGGTGTACATCAGCCATAAGTAAAGTAAAGTGACAAAATGTCATAAAGAAAGCTGCATTGGCTCTTAAGCTCATGACCCCGAAGCTAGACATAGTTACTTGGCCCCAAATGAGTGTTTACCAGACACTCTAAATAAATTAGACATGAAATGCATCCGTAATTCCGTTGGAGCAACCCAAACACGGATGGAGGAGTCACGCTCAATAGATCTATTCACTCACTCTCGCTTGTAGATTAATTAACGGTCCATGATAATAAAGGGGACTTGTCATGACGTGGTAATAAGGCAACTTAAGCAATGTAAGGAATTTAATACTTTGGCGTGTACAAAAATAAGTGATGCAATGTATTCTCCCTCGTGGGATTTGAAATCAAAATATTGAATTAAAAACGGGGCTATGAAAACTCACCTCGAAGTGATGATACTATGAGATGAAATGATAGGGACAACAAGGAACGAATATCAACCGCAACCTAAGATGAATGATAATGATCTATTTTAGATCATGAAATGATGTAATGAATGTACATGCACGTGATACCTATACCACTCATAACTTGAAAATACTAGTTATTGTCAAAATAAAACATTTTCCATACTTAGGAAAAATAAGTCTAACTAGACTTATAAAAACTAGTCGTAGTATATCATATATAATACGTTAGTGTTATATTCATCGCCTTGAAAACCTTGAAATAACGTCTAGTAGTCGTATAAATAAGCTTGTGGTCATACGTACTTCATTTGTTAAGATTATAGCTCTTGAACAATATATCTAGAAAATATAGTATTTAGTACGAAGTTTATTATTTCTATTAGTGACTACTAATATATATATATAGTTTTGACGATTTTTGAAACGTGTATATCTTTGTCGTTATAAGTTCATTTTCCTCGTTCTTTATATCCACAGATTCGTCTTAGTATGTACTAATATATTTTTGATAGCTCGGCTTCTCTAGGTTACGTCTAACGCCTCTTTTTGTCCGACGAAAATCGTCCAACAACATGAATATTTTCAGAAAAATAGTTTTCGTCGTTAAACTTGCAAAAATCATATCTCCTTCGTTATAAGCTCGTTTTAATTCATTCTTTCGCCAAAAGTTTCATTTTTGAAAGTAGTTTCTAAATCTTTGGTTAAAAATTACCCCTGAGTTCTTGAGTTTTCTGGGTTTGGCGTTTTGGGACAGTAGGTTCCTAGATAGGTTCTAAACTCATTTCTAATGTTCCAAACTAGTTTCTAATCCACCCAAATCACTTCCAATCACCACAAATCTAGTCTATTCCTACCATACACCTTCTTAAGGTGTCATGGGTTCTTAAACATCATCAATCAAGTAGATCTACCAACGGTTTCCATTTCTAGGGTTTCAAAGTTATAAATATATAAAAATGAGTGGTATAAACTAACATATGCATGTAATCTTGTATAGAAATCATATGATCATAAAAATAACTTGAAGAAATTATGAAAAAGAGTTTGACAACTTACTTTGAAAGATTATAGAGCTTGGATGAGTAAAACCTAATAAACCTTGAGTTTTTATTTCAAAACTCTAACAAGGATCACCAAAGGAACTTAAATGTAACTTGATCTTGGAAAAATGATGGATTTTGTTCTTGGTTTGGTTTTGGCCGTGGGTTTGGATAAGAGAGGAAGAAAGAAAAGTTTAATTTTTGCTCCAATGATTTATGAGGTGTATATGATAAGTTTTAGCTAGATATTTACCTAAGGTTATTATATATTAAAGGTAATTAATGCTAGAGGTTAAGGGGGGGGGGGGTGTTGTGTGGCCGGTTATACTAGGAAGAAAAAGGGCAAAAGCAACTTTGATTTAATTAGAAATGTTAGTGTAGTGTAAGTGTAGTTTTAGTTGTATGTTTTAGGTAGTTTTGTTATAATCGGGTACCGGGTTTGCTAGAAATAAATTTTAATGAAGTTAACCGGGACTTGATAAAGTCATAAAAATGATAAAAATATGTTGGGTACAAAAATTGAGCGTTTGGACAATTATTATTTAGTTTTCACGAAAACCGTCGTAATTATCTTAAACTTACGATGTAAATTAAATAAATTCCCAAAATACCGGGTAAATGAATTTTATAATTTTGTGATGTTGTAAGGGGTTTAAAAATATATCGGGACCATTGTGGAAATTTTTAGATATGTTAGTTATATTTATTAATCGCGTGTTAACATTTATTTAAAAGAATAAATATACGTAAAACGTTAAATATATCAAAAATGTTAATATGAATATTCTACGAGTGGTATAGTATGCAAATGCTATTATGATGATATGTAGACTATTTCTATTCCGTATGAAATGTCTCTACTGATAATGCATGAATTCGCACCTGAACCAATTCGGTTACGCGAATTTAAAAACCCGTAAACTAAATTTACGATGAAATGAGCAATGCACATGAATAGTGTTTTCTTTCCGGAAATGAATAGTGTTTCGTGAATAGTAAAATTTTTGAACGCTTTTCGGAATATCAAACTGACCTAAAAAATGATGAATAGTGTTTTGATGAATAGTGATTTATGAATAGTAAATTGTCGAAGTTTGGAAAATGACCTAAAATGATGAGTTGTGACAGTCGCCCACCCAAAAAGGAATCCAGTCCCTGAATTCAGCTAGTGTTAGTCTCTGTAATAGGTTTGGTGAAAAGATGTGGATACTTGCGTCGCATTTGGTCTTCTCGTTCCCAAGTAAACTCGGGTCCTCTTCGAGAATTCCAGCGAACCTTCACGATCAGAATTCGATTCTGCTTCAACTGTTTGACCTCTCGGTCCATGATTTCAACTGGTTCTTCCACAAAGTTAAGCTTGTCATCTAGTTGAATCTCTTCTAGTGGTATAATGGAAGACTCGTCCGAAAGACATTTCTTGAGGTTTGAGACATGAAACGTGTTATGTACGTTGCTGAGTTCTGATGGAAGTTCAAGCTTGTAAGCTACTGGACCAATCCTTTCCAGTATTTTAAATGGACCAATGTATCTCGGGTTTAACTTTTCGCGTTTCCCGAATCGTATCACGCTTTTCCAAGGCGAGACTTTCAACATGACTTTGTCTCCGACCTGAAATTCCAATGGTTTGCGTCGAACATCTGCGTAGCTTTTCTGTCTACTTCTAGCTGTTTCGAGTCTTTCTCGAATCTGGATTATCTTTTCTGTTGTTTCTCAAACCATCTCCGGGCCAGTACATTGTACATCACCGACTTCGGCCCAAAAAATTGGAGATCGACACTTACGACCATAAAGTGAGTCGAATGGTGCTGTTTTTATGCTTGAATGGTAGCTGTTGTTATAAGAAAATTTGATCAACGGCAAATGGTTAGCCCAACCATTTCCAAAGTCAATCACACATGCTCGCAGCATGTCCTCAAGTGTCTGAATAGTTCTCTCGCTCTGACCATCGGTCTGAGGATGGTAAGCAGTGCTCATGTCCAATTTGGATCCGAAAGAATCTTGTAATGACTTCCAAAAGTTTGAAGTAAAGCGACTATCTCTGTCAGAAATAATGGAGATTGGTGCTCCATGTCTTGAGACTATTTCCTTGACATAAAGTCTGGCAAGTTGTTCCATGGAATAAGTCTCTCTAATGGGTATGAAGTGGGCTGATTTGGTAAAACGATCAACAATTACCCAAATAGCATCGTAACCTCCTGACGTCTTGGGAAGTTTAGAGACAAAGTCCATTGTAATACGCTCCCACTTCCATTGTGGAATCTCTGGTTGTTGAAGTAATCCTGACGGTTTCTGGTACTCGGCTTTCACTTTAGCACAAGTAAGGCATTTGCTGACGTACGTAGCTATTTATGCTTTCATGTTCGGCCACCAATAAAGCTTTTTGAGATCCTGATACATCTTATCAAAACTTGGATGAATAGAGTACTTCGACTTGTGTGATTCATGCATAATCAATTCTCGTACTCCACCATAGAGTGGTATCCAACTTCGGTCCTTGAAGCATAACACTCCATCTGCTCTCTTTACAAAGCCATTTTTGTTCTCTGGCATACCATAAAGTTTCTCCTGTGGTTGATTTTCTTCCTTGAGAGCCTCAATCTGAGCTTCTAAAATTTTTGATGGTAATGGTGAAATGATAGTCATTCCCAATGACCTGACTCTCAAAGGTTTGAGTCATTCTTTTCGGCTAAGTGCATCTGCTACAACATTTGCTTTTCCTGGGTGATATCGGATTTCACAATCGTAATCACTCAGCAATTCTAGCCAAAGATGTTGTCTCATATTAAGTTCCTTCTGATCAAGTATATGCTGTAAGCTCTTGTGGTCGGTAAAAACTACGCACTTGGTACCATAAAGGTAGTGTATCCAAATCTTGAGTGCAAAAACTACTGCACCCAACTCCAAATCGTGTGTAGTGTAATTCTTCTCGTGTGTCTTAAGCTGTCTAGATGCATAAGCTATCACCTTATCATTTTGCATTAGCACAGCTCCAAGTCCTTTATGCGAGGCATCGCAATATACCGCAAAGTTCTCAATCCCTTCTGGTAGTGCCAAAATTGGTGCACTACAAAGCTTCTGCTTCAATAACTGAAATGCACATTCTTGCTTATCTCCCCATTCGTACTTTTGATTCTTTTGTGTCAGCTTAGTCAGCGACTTTGCTATCTTAGAAAATCCTTCAATGAACCTTCTGTAATATCCTGCAAGTCCTAGGAATTGATGAATTTCTGTAGGAGACTTGGGCGTAGCCCAATCTTTTACTGCCTCGATCTTTGCTGGGTCGACTTGTAATCCTTGGCTATCAATGACATGGCCAAGAAATTGAACTCTTTGTATCCAAAAATCACACTTTGAAAATTTGGCATACAATTGCTCCTTCTTGAGTAGTTCCAGGATTGTTCTGAGGTGTTCTTCGTGCTCTTCCCTACTCTTGGAATAAATCAAGATGTCGTCAATGAATACGATTACAAACTTATCAAGATACGGTTTGCACACCCTATTCATGAGATCCATGAATTCCGCAGGTGCGTTGGTTAATCCGAAAGGCATTACTTGAAACTCATAATGACCATAACGTGTTCTAAATGCCGTCTTCGGGATATCCTCTTCCCGAACTCTAAGTTGATGGTAACCGGATCTTAAATCAATCTTGGAATAAAAACAGGAACCTTGTAACTGATTGAACAAGTCATCGATTCTAGGGAGTGGATAACGATTCTTCACCGTTAACTTGTTCAGCTCACGATAGTCGATGCACATTCTGAAAGATCCGTCCTTCTTCTTCACAAATAAAACCGGTGCTCCCCAAGGCGAGGAACTTGGTCTAATGAATCCTTTGTCCAAAAGTTCTTGTAATTGGTTCGATAATTCTTGCATCTCAGAAGGTGCAAGTCGATACGGTGCTCGTACAATTGGTGCGGCTCCTGGCACTAATTCGATTTGAAACTCAACTTGGCGTGTAGGCGGAAGTCCTGGCAATTCTTCTGGAAAAACTTCTGGAAATTCCTTAACAATTGGCATATCTTCAAGTCGTTTCTCATCCGACTTCTTCTCCGTGATGTGAGCCAAGAATGCATAGCAACCCTTCTTTATGTATTTCTCGGTTTTAATGCATGATATGATATTGAGTCTAGTTCCACTTCGCTCTCCGCGAACAACTAAAGTTTCACTGCCATAAGGAAGATGAACAACTTTCTCATCACAAATAATTCTCGCACGATGTCGGGACAACCAATCCATACCGATAACAACGTCGAAACTTCCAAGTTCTACGCGCATGAGGTCTATATTGAATGGATGGTTTAGGAAATTGATTGTGCAACCACGGACAACGGTGTTGGTGTTAACTAAAGACCCATCGGCTAGTTCAACGATATAGGGAATGTCTAAGGTGGTTGGTTCTATGTTAAGTAAAGGTGAAAATGCAATAGAAACAAAACTTCTATCCGCTCCTGAATCAAATAAAATGGATGCATAACGATTATTAACGAGGAACGTACCCGCAACAACATTCGGGTCCTCTCTGGCATCTTCTCCTCCCATAACATAAGCTCTTCCTCGAGCCATTCCACCTTGGTTTCCAGTTCCTTGATTCTTCTTATTTGGGCACTCACTCCTATAGTGTCCAATTTCTCCGCAGCCAAAACATGTTACTAGTGGTTTCTAATTGTCACCCAAGATTGGAAGCCTGCAATCTTTGGTGTGGTGACCAAACTTCTTGCACTTTCCACATAGATCTGGGCAGCGTCCTGGGTTATGATGTTTCTGACACTTTTCACACTTGGGTAGATTACCCGTATATCCTTTCCCTTCAATTGGCCCTGCAGCATAGGCCTTAGCCACTTCCTGTCTCTTAGGTGGTGTCTGAATAGCATTCCCACCTTGGTTATAGTCAAACCTCCTCTTGTTGTTGTTATTATTGTTTGGGTTGTTGTTTCGGTTATTGGGATAGTTGCGGTTTCGATTGTTGTTATAGTTGTTGTTGTAGTTGGTGTTGTTTGAACGGTTATTGTTGTTGTTGGCAGCATATTTACCCTTTACCACCTGAACCATAAGTTTCTGAGTTATTCGAATAGCCTCTTCTGTTGATTGTGGATCAAAAGAAATCACATCCCCTCGAATACTTTCAGGCAGTCCACCAGTGAAGTTTTCCATCTTTTTCTCATCGTCAGGAACCATAGTTGGACATAGTGCAGCCAACTCTTGAAACCTCCTGATGTAGGTCTCGATGTCATCACCTTTTGTTACTAGCTCATAGAATTCTGTTTCCAATTTCTTTACCTCAGTACGAGGGCAAAACTTCTTAGTCATCAATTTCTTGAATTGATCCCAGGTGAGCTTGTAGGCATTTTTCATACAAATAGGCTGAGCATGAGAATTCCACCATGACATAGCTTCATCCAGAAGCATACCTGTAGCAAATTTTACCTTGTTGACATCAGGGCAACTGCACATGAGGAACACATTCTCAGTCTTTTCAAACCAACGGATCAAAGCAACCGCTCCCTCAGCGCCCTTAAACTTGATGGGATCACTAATCTTGAAATCCTTCTGTTAGGAATACTATTATACGTATGAAGATTCGGTCACCCCAAGTGTAACTCAGCATAGTGTAGCTCGTGGTATCTATCTTAATTATTTTAATGGTAGCTAAGACTTAGTTAGTATTTGTGGAGTCGGGTCGGGTCTTCACCCACTGTCAGCCCGCTCCACAGCCTTTTTCAGAAGGCGTTTGTGTTGTAAGTATAAATACCCTTTCCCACCCAAGGGAAAGGGTTGGACCTTCATTTGCAATCTAACCTTTCACAAGTTTTCACATACAAGGCTCCCACTTCTCTCATCTCATTCTCTCTCTAACATCTTACTAGAAAATACATATCTAATCATCCTAAATCACATAACCATCCATGTTCTTACATTAGAGTATATTACAATTGATATCAAGAGCCATGGTTCTATCCTAGGATACATGGTATGCTAGAATTTATAGTGTGGTGTGTGTGTTTAGTTTGGTTCGATTGGCTTTTGTAGTTTTCTTACTTGTTTGATCTTGTTAAGCCTTTCTCTTGTCATTCTTGTTATACTTTCTTGTTTAAAAGTAGTATAGACACCTTTTAGTTACCTTGGTTTAGTCATTCCATCACTTGTGTGGACATTGGAGGCATTTCGAGTGTTGTTTCTTGGTAGCGAGTTGGTATCTTCTGGTAGAGAGTTGGCTGTGTTGTGTAGCGAGTTGACATTAGCGTTTTGGCTCTTTACTATTTTAGGACATACGGACAAATCGCTACGAAAGGGACACTTTTGTCTCATTACTAGCGAGTTGTCAGATTTTGGAGTTTTGTGAATCTGGCGAGTTGTTCATTAGCGAGTTGTGAATTAGCGAGTTGACATCTAGCGAGTTGATTTGTAGCGAGTTGATATCCAGCGAGTTGATTAGTTGCAAGTTAACTGTTAGCGTGTTGTTTGCCAGCGTGTTGACTATTAGCGAGTTGCTACCAGCAGCGAGTTGTGTATAGCGAGTTGGGTTGATTGTGCAGTGTCAGACTAGCAAGTTGATCATCCAGCGAGTTAGTGAATTAGAGGGTTGATAGTAGCGAGTTGATTTCAGCATAGCGAGTTAGTGCTGGTTTGTGGCGAGTTGAGGTATTTCAGCGACTTGGTACTTGTAGCGAGTTGAAGCCTTAGCGAGTTGTGATTATCTTAGAGTGTTGACATTTGTGAAATTTTGTGAGCTGTAGCAGCTTAAGTTGTTACATCTACTCCTTCAGTAACTTGACATTGTGAGACTATTCCTACAACTTGACTTGTTATTTGTATAGTAACTTGACGTTGTAAGTTTAATCTTACAATTTGACTTGTTTTCTGAGTAGTGATTGTAATTCGACTTGTTGCAACAAAACACGAAATTCACTTGTGTTTAATAGGTTGAAACGTGCACCTACTAATTCTTCACAACATGGCTAGCACTGCATCAGATGACATTCAGGCAGCAAGGTCGGATACTCGTCCTCCTATGCTGGACAGGACCGACTATGAATCATGGGCACAAAGGATTCGTCTCTACTGCTTGGGAAAGGATAATGGAGTCAACATTCTGAAATCTATCGATGAAGGACCTTTTGTTATGGGAGTCACCAGAGATACGGTTGCTGCTACTGACGACCAACCTGCTGTGTTCGGCCCTAACAGACCTCGCATTTACGATGAGCTATCAGAGGAAGAAAAGAAACGGTATGATGCCGACATCAGAGCCTCGAACATTGTCATTCAAGGGCTTCCTAAAGATGTCTACAAACTCATCAACTACAACACAAATGCCAAAGCAGTTTGGGACAATGTAAAAATGCTCCTTGCAGGGTCTGAGTTAACCAAAGAAGATCGAGAGTCTCAGCTATATGATGAGTTTGAGCACTTAAAAATGAATCCAGGTGAAAGCATCACAGACTATTATGTCAGATTTCACAAACTGGTAAATGATATGAGAATCATCAAGATGACAATGCCCAACATTCAGCTTAACTCCAAATTTGTGAACAACATGGCACCGGAATGGGACAGATTCGTCACTGCTGTTAAACTCAACAAAGGTCTTAGGGACACCAACCATGAACAACTTTATGCCTATCTGCAACAACATGAGAAGCATGCTGCCTATGATCGGGTGATGCGTGAAAAACTAAACTCTCCAACTCCAAATGACTCTCTTGCTTTTGTCTCAAATGTTCAACAACTCAATCAATCATCAAGTGAACCACCTCAACCACAACATCCTTCAACTAGATCTACCTTACAAGCATCCGGTTCATCACCTTCAGCCTTACAAACCCATCTGGACTCTGGGTATTCCCACACTGATATGATGATTGATAATCTATCCAACCAAGTCTCTTTACTGGTCCAACAATTCAGAGCTAATCTTCCATCTACCAATAATCAACTTCGGTCTTCATCCAATCCTCGTAATCAGGCTGTTATAGAGGATGGTAGAGTTGTGGTGCAAAATGTACAAGGAAGACAGAATCTGAATCAAAGGAATGATGGATTTAGGAATGGGAATTATAGGGTTGGCAACGCACTTCAAGGACAAGCCAGGCAACCTAAATGTTACAACTGTGGAGGAATGGGTCACATTTCTAGGAATTGCACTCAACCAAAGCATCCACAAAACTCTGAATACTTCAAAGATAAAATGTTGTTGATGGAGGCACAAGAGAGTGGGACTGTTTTGGATGAAGATGCCTTGATCTTTCTGGCGGGTGATGACGGGAACACATTTGATGCTGATGTAGATGATCAACCGGTTCAAGATCTAGCACTTAATGACCCGAATATCTTCCAGGTTGAAGACTGTGATGCATTTGATTCTGACGTTGATGACGAACCTACTGCTCAAACCATCTTCATGGCTAACCTTTCTGCAGCAGTGTCCTCTCCACATCAGTCTGAATCATCCATCACCTCTGCTATCTCTGAGGTACCAATTTCACCTAACCATGATGACTCTGTCCATCCACAGAGGGTGTGTGATTTTGTACAACTCACAGACATTGACAACACAGATACCATTAATATGGGAAATACCAATACTGTCCCATATGAAAGGTATTTGAATGTCAATGGTCCGCTAGTTTTACCAAGTGACACACCTTCTGTTGATCTTAGTGAGCTTAAACTGCATGAGCACACTGTATATATCCCTGATGATTCCCTGCCCACTAGATTCAATATTCTTAAGGATCAGGTGTCTATATACGAACAGAGAGCTAAGTTTGAGTTAAATGAACGTGAGCAGAAAATGGAATGGCAAATGCGTGCTAACATAACTGAAAATAATTCCAAACAAGAAACATTAAAAAGGGAGTTAATGTCTTTGAAGAAACAATTGGATCTAACTGTTAAACAAAAACAGGAGATTCAAAAGGGGTTAACCTTGATCAAACACGATTATAAAGACAAAGAAACAAGTCTTTTAAATGATGTTTCCAACCTTAAAATGTTGAAAAACAAACTGGAAGAAAAATTGTACACGCAAGGCCAAACCATCCAATCTGCTCAAATGATGGAGAACATCGGAAATTAAGAGATAAGTTTAGTGAACAGGATACCTCTAAACCTAAGGTAAACTACCTTAGAAATGGGATTGGTGCTCAACCCGCAATATATGATTCGAACGTTATGTTTGAACCTGACCATGCCCCTCTTGAGATGTGTTCATATGATGAGATAGATGAGATCGAAGATAGAAATAGGGAAAAACTTGCTGAAAAATTGAAAGATCCCTTGTGCACTGCTAAAAATCTCATATTTCACTATGATTACGAAAATGACAATCATCCGGCCATTTCTGTCCCTAAAAAGAAATTTCTCCCGGAAATTTTTTTTTGGAATATTGACATGGAGAAAATGCAAGCTGAAAGACTTGTGGGTAACACTCGAATTGTTTTTAGGATTGCTGATCCTACCTTGTATCCTCTGACCACGCCCATGCACCTTGTACCCCTCACTCTTCCTACACAGTGTAATACTCTTATTGGTCTTTATGTACTAGGTCAACTGTTTAATGACTTTGACAAAACTTGTAAAAAGAGAATTACACCAACTGGGATTACTGAAGGGGAAAGGGGTTTTGAACAAACAAAACGGTGTTACCTAACAGAAGTCATGCCATTTTTCAAACTTCTTAAAGAACACTTTGAAGGCCTTAAGACTACCATAAATGATGATGTCACTAACATGAAAAAGGTTTTCAAAGATGTCGAAAATGAGGGTAAACAATTGGCAATTGATCTCAAATATAGTGAAATTGACAGAAAAAACACTCGCATTATGAATGATAACTTGATTGCTAATTGCATTGCTCAAGATGTGTTCTACACTGCCACTGACTCTGCCTTATCTGCTAAACAATTTCATGAAATGTCAGTTACGTTGAATGTATTTCAGAATCGTGTGATTGAGCTTGAGGGGGAGAATTTGAGATTAAATACAAAAATTCAAAACGACGACCATGATAACATGGTCAGGCATTTCTCAAAACTAAAAGTTGATAATCTTAATTTACAACTACAATATCAACATCTAGAAGAAAGCATAAAACTCTCAAATGCCAAGACATCTTCGGATGCTCCTGAATTTGATACATGTTTTGAAATGTCCAAAAAAGATGATGTAATTCAAGCTCACTCAAGCACGATTCGGAAATTGAGGGCACAAGTTGCACAATTAAAGTTTAACATGGGGAATGTTGCTAATACCAGCCACCTAATGTCGCTAGATTCTCAAAATTTTCTGAAACAAAACATAATCAACGACGTACAACATGAAAATGAGTGGCTTCGTGCTGAGATGTCAAATGCTAAACAACGTTACAAAGAGCTATTTGAGTCTATTAAAATAATACGTAACCAAAACAATGAAAGAGTCACTTCTTTGTTGAACGAAATTGAGAATCTAAAGACCATGGTGAAAGAGAAAATGCCTGTTGTTTCTTGTGACCATGTTATTTCCAATGTTCATGCTTGTAAGAAATTTGCGAGCAATGCCTTGAATGTCTCTCTTCCCTTTAGGAACAATAAGCTAGTTCATAGCAACTATCTTAGGTATCTTAAGGAGTGTCTTATCATACTTAGAGAAACCATTGAAGATGGTAGGATACCAAATAAACAGGATGATGTCATTTCGGGTGCATGCTTCCTCACTAATAGAGCTCAGGAATGATTAGAATATGCCATAGGAACATGCCCCAAGAGTGACAACAAGGTGGATAGGTCACTTGCATCGTACTCTAACGTTGGCGACAAACATGTTGCATTTAATTATCCCCATGCCATGACTCAATCCACCACCATGTTTACCGGTAAACAAGTAGAAACCAAGCATTCTAATGTTCCCATCATTGCTTCTACAGGAGTAAATGGTATACCTAAAGCTAGCAAGTCACAGCCAAGGTGCAATACAAAGAATGATAGGACTTTGCCAGCTAAGAGTGCACTTATGAAGGAAGTAGAAGAATCATCTAGGAATAATAAAGTTATGTCTGTAAAAAAGAATCGAGTTGAATCAAACATTTGTGTTAACAATGACGTAATTAATTCGAATTCTGGTGTTATTTGTAAGACATGTAACGAATGTTTATTTTTTGGTAATCATGATGCATGTGTTGTGTCCTTCTTAAAATCCTCAATGTGTTCTTCAGTTAAGGATGTTTTGTGCACTAAGCCGGTTAGGCAAATATGGACCAAAACTGGAAAGGTCTTTACTAATATTGGCTATCAATGGAGACCTACAGGAAGGAGATTCACACTAGGAGATAAGTGCCCTTAGACTAGGATCACTAATTCCAAAGTAGTGCTGACTAAGAAATGGAGACCTACGGGCAGACTACTCCCAATAGATGCAAGTAGTACCAATCCTAAGCCTAGTGCATCAAACTGTGATAATTCATGCAGTATCTCCGTGACATATGATAATCCAATGTTTGTGTGTGCTAACCAAACGGACCCCAACTATTTGTGGAGCTCCAGCTTTTTCAGTTATCCACCATTATCTGGTTTCAAATGCAGGTCGTACAAATCGTCCTTTGGTATTTGGACTCAGGCTGCTCAAAACATATGACTGGAGATCGCTCGCGGCTCATGAATTTCGTGGAAAAGTTTATTGGTACGGTCAGATTCGGGAACGACCATTTTGGAGCAATAATGGGTTATGGTGACTATGTCTTTGGAGATAGTGTGATATCTAGGGTGTACTATGTGGAGGGACTTGGACATAATCTATTCTCTGTTGGTCAATTCTGTGACTCTGATCTTGAAGTGGCCTTCAGAAAACACACATGCTTTGTTAGAGAATTAGATGGTGTAGATCTTCTCAAAGGAAGTAGGGGCACAAATCTTTACACCATATCAATTGAAGACATGTTGCGGTCCTCTCCAATTTGCTTGCTCTCAAAAGCCTCTAAGAACAAATCATGGCTGTGGCATCGTCGTTTAAACCATTTGAACTTTGGTACCATCAATGAACTCACTCGTAAAGATCTTGTTCGAGGTTTGCCCAGATTGAAATATGATAAAGACCATCTTTGTTCCGCATGTCAAATGGGCAAGAGCAAAAAGCACACCCATAAACCCAAAACTGTCAATTCCATCATGGAAGTCCTACATACTCTTCATATGGACCTCTGTGGACCAATGAGGGTTCAAAGTATCAACGGCAAGAAATATGTGTTGGTCGTTGTTGATGATTACTCTCGCTTCACATGGGTAAAAATTTTAAGATCAAAGGATGAAACCCCGGGGATCATCATCAAACTCATTAGGCAACTGCAAGTCCGACTCAACAAGACAGTTAGATTTATTCGCACCGACAATGGAATGGAGTTTGTGAACAAACAACTTACTCAATTTTATGAAGGCATCGACATTAGTCATCAAAAGAGCATTCAACGTACACCTCAATAAAATGGAGTCGTTGAAAGACGTAACCGCACCTTAGTTGAAGCTGCTAGGACTATGCTAATCTTTTCAAAAGCTCCAATGTTCCTTTGGGCCGAAGCCATTGCAACTACTTGCTACACACATAACCGATCTTTGATACACCCTCTCCACTGCAAGACTCCATATGAACTGGTTCATGTTAGAAAGCCAGACCTTTCATTTCTACGAGTATTTGGTGCATTGTGCTACCCAACCAATGACAGTGAAGATCTTGGGAAACTCAAGGCCAAGGCCGACATTGGTTTCTTCGTTGGGTATGCTCCTGAACGCAAGGGTTACCGAATCTACAACAAACGTACCAGAGATATAATGGAAACTATTCACGTTACATTCGATGAGCTGACCGAGCAATCGGCTCCTGGACAAACCAGTTCCGGACCCGTGCCCAATCCTTTAATTCCTGGACCTATAAGCTCCGGGCTTGTGCAGTATCCCTCCCCTGCTACTCCTTTTGTGCCTCCCACAAGTGATGATTGGAAGAAACTGTTTGACCCTATGTTTGATGAATACTTTGAACCTCATGCCGGGGCTGCTCCTGAAGCTCCTATCATTCCACAATAGGCGGGTGTAGCAGTTGCTCCACCGCCTATTGAAGGGCCATCCACATCTCTTTCATGGGATCCAGAAGGCCCTACTACCAGTCATTCAGTAAACACATCTAATGTTCAATCTTCATCTGTACCACGAGTAGCTGCTGCTGATAATTCTTTTGAAGTTAATCCGTTTGCCCCACCTAATGAAGAGCCGTTTGTAAATGTCTTTGCTCCTGAACCTTCTTATGATACATCCGTCTCAGATGAATCTAACATGGCTACATCAATCCATTATCCTCAACCCCATGAACATCTCAGGAAATGGACCAATGATCATCCAATTGACAACATCATTGGAAATCCGTCTCGTCCAGTTTCAACACGCAAACAACTGGCAACTGATGCCTTATGGTGCTTCTTCAACTCTGTTCTCGCCAAAGTTGAACCAAAAGACTTCAAAGATGCAATGTCTAAAGTCTTATGGTTCACTGCTATGGTTGACGAGATCCATGAGTTTGATCGCCTTGATGTGTGGGAGTTGGTTCCTCCTCCTGAGTGTGCAATGATAATTGCTCTTAAATGGATATTTAAAGTTAAGCTTGATGAACATGGTGATGTGTTGAAGAACAAGGCAAGGCTTGTGGCTAAAGGATCCGTCAAGAAGAAGGAATTGACTTTGAAGAATCCTTCGCTCCTGTTGCCAGAATTGAAGCCATAAGAATCTTTCTTGCTAATGCTGCCAGCCATAATATGTTGGTATATCAGATGGACGTTAAGACAGCCTTTTTAAATGGCGATCTGAAGGAGGTGGTGTATGTCAGTCAACCTGAAGGATTCGTAGATCCTGAACATCCTAACCATGTTTATCGGTTAAAGAAGGCGCTCTATGGACTTAAGCAAGCTCCACGAGCATGGTATGATACTTTGTCAAAATTTCTTCTCGCCAACCGATTTACCAAAGGTGTTGTGGATCCTACACTCTTTACCAGAAAAACAGGCAAAAACTACCTTCATGTACAAATCTATGTAGATGACATCATTTTTGCCTCCTCTGTCCCTAAAGAGTGTGATCAGTTTTCCAGTGAGATGAGCTCTACGTTTCAGATGTCTATGATGGGACAAATGTCTTTCTTTTTGGGCTTACAAGTATCTTAAAACCCCAGCGGCATATTCATTAATCAATCCAAATATGCAAATGAAATTCTAAAGAAATTTGGATTCGAATTGTGTGACTCTGTTGATACTCCCATGATTGAAAGATCAAAACTTGACAAAGATGATGTTGGGACTCCAGTCGACCAAACCTTGTATCGAAGCATGATTGGCTCTTTAATGTACCTCACTGCCAGCAGACCGGATCTTCTCTTTGTCGTCTGCATATGTGCAAGATATCAATCCAAACCAACTAAGAAGCACTTAGAAGTAGTCAAGAGGGTCTTTCGATATCTTAAAGGTACAATCCATCTGGGTCTCTGGTATCCCAAGGACACCGCAATGGCACTCACAGCTTATTCCGATGCTGATCATGCGGGATGTCAAGACACTCGTCGAAGCACATCCGGGGGTGCATAGTTTCTGGGTGATAAGTTGGTTAGTTGGTCCTTAAAGAAACAAATGAGCACATCAATCTCTTCCACTGAGGCTGAATACATTGCCATGTCCTCGTGTTGTGCTCAAATTCTATGGATGAGATCTCAACTCTCGGACTATGGATTTGTATTCAACAAGATTCCCATGTACTGTGACAACAAAAGTGCAATCGCCCTGTGCTGCAACAACGTCCAGCACTCAAGGACTAAGCACATTGATATTCGCCATCACTTCATCAGGGAACAAGTTGAGAAGGGAATTGTGGAACTCTACTTCGTAAGAACTGAGTTCCAGCTGGCTGACATCTTCACCAAAGCACTTCCTAGGGAAAGATTTCAATTCATCATCCCTCGCCTTGGCATGAAGAGTTTCACTCCTGAGGATCTCACATGTCTTCAGGAAGATCAGGAGGAGTAACAGGTTACTTCACATATCCTTATATATAGTCTATCGCAAAAAGGAAAATAGAAAAATATAAAACCACAAAAAAAAAAAAAAAAAAAAAAAAAATCTGAAAAATCATAAAACTCAAAAACAGTCTTCTCTCGACATGTCTCATGTGTAATCAATAGTATGTACGCTTCTAGAAATGTCATTCAATAATGGCACAGAATCATACATATGCTTGAACATGAGTTTTTCACACACTCAATAATGTTTTCTCTAAAAACTTGTCGTCTCCAACTTCTTTTAATTATGGTTTGCTATTACTTCAGATAGCAACCCGGTCTTAGTATTGGGGAAAGTTCGTCGCCAACAAGATGACTGTTCCTAACAAAGGCATGAATTACTTTATATTCGTGCCTTTCCGATCTGATGTACGCTTAAGTGCATCATTTCTGGCAAAAGAAGAGAAGTCTTCTTCACATCTCAAATACTTTTCCTTCAAAGATTCTTCGGGAAAGTATTTGCTCCAAAGTTGGTGGTACCATGGTTTTTGAAGATCAAACAAACCTGAAGAGTTGTTTAAAATTACCACTCAATCGATGCTATAAAAAAATTAATGCTTTATGCAAAATGTTCAATTTTTAAATGTGTCATCGATTGAGGGGGAGAATGATTTCAAAAACTATACATCATCAAAACAATGATCTTTGTGCATAAATACAAGTAGATTAAATGCAAGTGTTATGTGTTAGTATATGAATTTTTCATGAGTTTTTCGCTAAACTCTAAATCATTTATAAACTCATCATCTCTAACACATAACATACTCCCTCAAGGTTTGAGGGGGAGCTTAAATGTCGTCTCAAAATCAGTCATTCTTAAAAAATGACACATCTTTTCTACCAAAATCTTTAAACGTATTTAAATCACTTGGGATCATAAATCTCAATTGGTTTGAAATTTTTGATCAGGGGAGAAGATGTGATCTAAATATGAAAAAAAAACTGATTAAAATGTGATGTTTTGAACCCAAACCCAAATATATGCTCTTCCCTATGTGCTAAACTCTTTTGGTACATCAATGCACATATTGAGGGGGAGCAAATGATTTGTGAAAAAGGATCCTTGCATCTTACGAGATCGAGACTCAGACATGACTCATGAATTGACGAAACACAAATGTCCTGAATCGAAAGGACTAGTCCTGGACGGGTAATAACTTCAAGCTGGTTCAACCAGTGATGTAAGCGTGTCTCGAAGAGGGCTAGTTTAAGTAGAATGTACCGTTTCGAGAAACCTTGGGTGAACCTGATCGGGCCGAGTAATAACTTCAAGCTAGTATATCTAGTGATGTAAGCGTGTCTCGAATGCCCGGTCATGATCATTTAAGGTATATCAATTCAAAAAGTGCAACTCTTCCCGACATGTGCAAATTTTCAAATCAATACATATGAGCACATGTTAAGGGGGAGCATTTGAAAATGATAAAACTCTCAATGTGTTAACAAAATGTGTTTCTCAATCATAAACACGTTGAGAGAATTTTCAATGATTTGGTGTATGGCAACATAGGATAGTCATGAAGTTATAAGGTGGCTAAGGTTAGGAAAACTGTCCTATGATCCGCCAAAGCTGGAGGGATCTACCCATTGACAATACCAAATAGATAGTATTAGAAAGTTTGTAGGTATGATTATGGAAAAAGGAGAAATGTGAGAATGGAGAAAGAAGAGGTTGAAGAATTAAAAAGAAATGAAATGAGAAAAGGGTGAAAAGAAATAGCCCTCCTATTATTCAACCTTAGGGCAGAAACCGGGTTCAATTCATAATCTACTGATGGTTGCTAAGGCGACATTGGTATTGAAGACAAGACGTCATGGACCCAGTGACGCACTGCACTAAATCTTCTAGCCACTCAAGTTCTCTTAAAAGAACTTGTTTCATTCTCACGGGGAACCGGTGTAATCTATCGACTTATCTCTTAGAGATGGTTGATATTAAAGCAGGAGACCTCTCCCTAATCTCTGCATAGGAAAACCAAATGCACCTATTGAGTCTAGAGCCTCGAGATACATAAAAAGATCTCATAGGAACACGTGCTACTTCTACCCTGGTTGTTCAACATGAAGGACACCAGTGGTAAACTTATGAGTCCTACGCAGATCTTAGCAATCTGCCTGAACATTTATGCGGGAGGTTGCTATTGTAACTCCCAGTGATTGAATGGAAATTCCTGCCAGGGTCAACATCAAGCAGCCCTGAAAGCAGGTCTCTTAGGTAATTCTTTGTGAATTACGCTTAGTGGTCACGATGGTTACTAACGGTCAACAGTCGTGGAGTGATCTCCAGCGACTCACCCATTTGTTGATCTACCTAGGTAGTTCGTGTAAGTCCTCTCGGGGGCTTGCCGATTGAGAACGGTCTTGGTGAGGATTAGAAGGAGTCTTCACACTATGCTGTTGACAATCTCTAATTCCAAACCTGTAAGTACCGGATGATTTGTTGCTAACTGTTTGCTTGCAGGAATTTCTGACGGTTGCGGTTGATTGCTGAAAAGATGCTGATCCATCATCACATGCTCACACTTCGACATCACAATCTAAGAAATCATGATCATTGATTGGGCCTCATATATGCTTCCACAACTCTGATGCAGAAGATCATGATCCTGAAAAGTGTGAGCATGCCAACATAAAGATGTTCATATCACATGGAGACATTACTACTCAGAGATGACCCTCAGATACTCATATGGATGATGAAGTCGAAGCCATTTCCAAAGATCATCCAACACAATGAAGGTGTCATCAAGAGTCTACCACTCGATGCATAAAGATCTCAACTATGAAAAATCAAAAGGCCACGAGCTATAGAGATGTCATCAAAGACTTGATTGCTTTGACTCAATATCTATTTTCTGGGGTGACCTCCCTTAGGGGGAGATTGTTAGGAATACTATTATTCGTATGAAGATTCGGTCACCCCAAGTGTAACTCAGCATAGTGTAGCTCGTGGTATCTATCTTAATTAGTTTAATGGTAGCTTAGACTTAGTTAGTATTTGTGGAGTCGGGTCGGGTCTTAACCCACTGTCAGCCCGCTCCACAGCCTTTTTCAGAAGGCGTTTTTGTTGTAAGTATAAATACCCTTTCCCACCCAAGGGAAAGGGTTGGACCTTCATTTGCAATCTAACCTTTCACAAGTTTTCACATACTAGGCTCCCACTTCTCTCATCTCATTCTCTCTCTAAAATCTTACTAGAAAATACATCTCTAATCATCCTAAATCACATAACCATCCATGTTCTTATATTAGAGTATATTACACCTTCCAAGTGCATTCACGCCTATTAGTGGGTGGTTCAACCGCCCCTGTATTAGAAGCAGTCTCAGCAGCCCTAGCAGCAACCTCAGCTCTCTCAACCTCTAGAGCTTCTGCTATACTATCCCTGACCAACTTGCGGATAGCGGCTTGAGTCATAGCTGGTGTTTCTGGTGCAGCCTTACCTTTCCTTGGCGCCATACTTCTGATACATCACAATGGAAAACAACCATGAGAAAAATCATAATAGAAATAGTCATCGTACCAAAGGTATACACCCACAACATGTATATATACAACCACAACAAGTATAAATACAACCACGACATGTACGAGTACAACCACAACCTGTATGAATACAACCACTACATGTATAGATACAACCACAACAAGTATAAATACGATAACAATAAAGAGCAACCACGAAACATCATAAATATAATCACAACACATGAATATAATACATGAAAATTTCGGCCTACATGGACCGATATTATATATAGCACAACCATTCCAACATAGTAGAGTCATACTTGATACATTTGTTTGTACAACAACCAAAAGACTACAAGTTCTTGAACTATGTCCCACACCTCGGGACTAGGAAAATAGTAAAAGCTAATATAATAAAAGTCTATGCCTAGGCTCCTCCGGGTGCTCTAGATGCTCCAGGTGCTCTACGTCCTCCAGGCCCTCCCCTAAGGCGGCGGATCTCCCGATCCATCGCAACAACAATCTCCTCCAAGTGCTCAACTCGGAGCTGGAGGGCAGCCTCCCTGGTCTCTGCAGACGTCATCCTCTCCTGAGCTAATGCCAACTGATGTGCCTGATCTCCCTGCGTCTCCTGAGTCATCTGCGCTCTTTCTCGTATCTTAGATAACTCATCCCTAAGCTGATCAATCAGCTCCTGGTGCCCCACCTACCGTGCCTCCAATCCGTGATAAGACACGTCAATGCTAACCCTGCCTAAGAGTAATCCCTCAACCTGCTCCTCGACCTCCTCAAGTCGACTAGTGAGGGTCTCATCTACTCTATAACCCAACCTATTAATCTGCTCCTGTTGATCCCCTATCTGGGCATCCAAAGTAAGTGCTGTAGGCCCTCTAGCGGCAGATGCTCTAGAACTCTCACCTATATGATATAGTGGTGGTGGTGGAAGGTCTGAAGTCTTAGTAGTAGGTGATGCTGGGGTAGTAAACCTTGCATGCTTGCTGAGCGGCAAAAGTGAAGTAGGTGTAGAAGTAGTAGTGGGCATAGCTGGTGGTGTAGGTAATGTAGGAACAGTAGGAATCCTAAAAGTAGAGGTAACAGTGCGTACAGTCTTTCTAGCACCTATGGTTGTCTTGCTACGAGGGAACATAAGTGTCGGTTCTGGGGAAATAGAAGTAGCAGGAGATGATATATCTGTAGGTGTACGTGTAACATCTAGTGGTGCAATGGGAGGAATATGAGGAGTAGGAGCAACCTCGTCCTCCTCGAAAGGCTTAGTATCCTCACCTGATGCCAAAAGTGACAACACAGGTACTGGAGGAATGGGTGGTAAAACAGCAGTGGAAGACATAGCGTCCTCAATGTAAGTGTCTGAGGAAAGTATAATCAAGTTCGGATCTGAAGACATGTCTATGTGATAATCAAGGTGAAATGAAATGAAATGAATAATCTATGTAATGAAATCACCTAAAACAATAAATATGCACTTTTGATGTAATGATGAGATGCTATGATGATGTGGTTATAGTCTATGGTCTAAGATACATCCTAGTTCGCTATAACCTTAGCTCTGATGCCTATCTGTCACACCCCCAATATACCTGAATGGCAGCGAAATGGAATACCTGGGGGTGACTGTCATAGCACCACAGTTACAGTTATATTGAACGACCTAAAGTGTCGTTTTAAAAATACATCATTTGATTTATTTAAAAAAAACATTCAGAGTTACAAAACATAGGTCCCAAAGTCTTGAAAAGTTTAAGGAAATAAGTTTGGTACAATCAACCGATAATATATAAGTGCACGAAAATCCAAAATGAGACGCATCATCCTTGTTACTCAATAAAATGACTTCATGCATGCCATGAAGGATAAACCTTAGTTACCTGAAAATACATAGCTAAAACGGTCAACATAAAGTTGGTGGGTTTATAAGTTAAATCAGGTGTACATTAGCCATAAGTAAAGTAAAGTGACAAAATGTCATAAAGAAAGCTACATTGGCTCTTAAGCTCAACCCCGAAGCTAGACATAGTTACTTGGCCCCAAATGAGTGTTTACCAGACACTCTAAATAAATTAGACATAAAATGCATCCGTAATTCCGTTGGAGCAACCCAAACACGGATGGAGGAGTCACCCTCAATAGATCTATTCACTCACTCTCGCTTGTAGATTAATTAACGGTCCATGATAATAAAGGGGACTTGTCATGACGTGGTAATAAGGCAACTTAAGCAATGTAAGGAATTTAATACTTTGGCATGTACAAAAATAAGTGATGCAATGTATTCTCCCCCGTGGGATTTGAAATCAAAATATTGAATTAAAAATGGGGCTATGAAAACTCACCTCGAAGTGATGATACTATGAGATGAAATGATAGGGACAACAAGGAACGAATATCAACCGCAACCTAAGATGAATGATAATGATCTATTTTAGATCATGAAATGATGTAATGAATGTACATGCACATGATACCTATACCACTCATAACTTGAAAATACTAGTTATTGTCAAAATAAAACATTTTCCATACTTAGGAAAAATAAGTCTAACTAGACTTATAAAAACTAGTCGTAATATATCGTATATAAAACGTTAGTGTTATATTCATCGCCTTGAAAACCTTGAAATAACGTCTAGTAGTCGTATAAATAAGCTTGTGGTCATACGTACTTCATTTGTTAAGATTATAGCTCTTGAACAATATATCTAGAAAATATAGTATTTAGTACGAAGTTTATTATTTCTATTAGTGACTACTAATATATATATATATATATATATATATATATATATATATATATATATATATATATATATATATATATATATATATATATATATATATATATAGTTTTGACGATTTTTGAAACGTGTATATCTTTATCGTTATAAGTTCATTTTCCTCGTTCTTTATATCCATGGATTCGCCTTAGTATGTAATAATATATTTTTGATAGCTCGGCTTCTCTAGGTTACGTCTAACGCCTCTTTTTGTCCGACGAAAATCGTCCAACAGTATGAATATTTTCAGAAAAATAGTTTTCGTCGTTAAACTTGCAAAAATCATATCTCCTTCGTTATATGCTCGTTTTAATCCATTCTTTCGCCAAAAGTTTCGTTTTTGAAAGTATTTTCTAAATCTTTGGTTAAAAATTACCCCTGAGTTCCTGAGTTTTCTGGGTTTGGCGTTTTGGGACAGTAGGTTCCTAGATAGGTTCTAAACTCATTTCTAATGTTCCAAACTAGTTTCTAATCCACCCAAATCACTTCCAATCACCACAAATCTAGTCTATTCCTACCATACACCTTCTTAAGGTGTCATGGGTTCATAAACATCATCAATCAAGTAGATCTACCAAGGGTTTCCATTTCTAGGGTTTCAAAGTTATAAGTATAGAAAAATGAGTGGTATAAACTAACATATGCAGGTAATCTTGTATAGAAATCATATGATCATAAAAATAACTTGAAGAAATTATGAAAAAGAGTTTGACAACTTACTTTGAAAGATTATAGAGCTTGGATGAGTAAAACCTAATAAACCTTGAGTTTTTATTTCAAAACTCTAACAAGGATCACCAAAGGAACTTAAATATAACTTGATCTTGGAAAAATGATGGATTTTGTTCTTGGTTTGGTTTTGGCCGTGGGTTTGGATAAGAGAGGAAGAAGGAAAAGTTTGATTTTTGCTCCAATGATTTTATGAGGTGTATATGATAAGTTTTAGCTAGATATTTACCTAAGGTTATTATATATTAAAGGTAATTAATGATAGAGGTTAAAGGGGGGGGGGTTGTGTGGCCGGTTATACTAGGAAGAAAAAGGGCAAAAGCAACTTTGATTTAATTAGAAATATTAGTGTAGTGTAAGTGTAGTTTTAGTTGCAGTTTTAGTTGTATGTTTTAGGTAGTTTTGTTATAATCGGGTACCGGGTTTGCTAGAAATAAATTTTAACAAAGTTAACCGGGACTTGATAAAGTCATAAAAATGATAAAAATATGTTGGGTACAAAAATTGAGCATTTGGACAATTATTATTTAGTTTTCATGAAAACCGTCGTAATTAACTTAAACTTACGATGTAAATTAAATAAATTCCCAAAATACCGGGTAAATGAATTTTATAATTTTTGTGATGTTGTAAGGGGTTTAAAAATATATCGGGACCATTGTGGAAATTTTTAGATATGTTAGTTATATTTATTAATCGCGTGTTAACGTTTATTTAAAAAAATAAATATACGTAAAACGTTAAATATATCAAAAATGTTAATATGAATATTCTACGAGTGGTATAGTATGCAAATGCTATTATGATGATATGTAGACTATTTCTAGTCCGTATGAAATGTCCCTACTGATAATGCACGAATTCGCACCTGAACCAATTCGGTTACGCGAATTTAAATACCCGTAAACTAAATTTACGATGAAATGAGCAATGCACATGAATAGTATTTTCTTTCCGGAAATGAATAGTGTTTTGTGAATAGTAAAATTTTTGAACGCTTCTCAGAATATCAAACTAACCTCTAAAATGATGAATAGTAAATGATGAATAGTGTTTTGATGAATTGTAAATTGTCAAAGTTTGGAAAATGACCTCAAATGATGAGTTGTGACATATAAGCACAATCTATCTTGACATATCCTCAACTACGTGAGACACTGAGCAGTACAACGTAACTCCTTAAAGTGATAGCTACTTTGTGAGTATAGAGAGAAAGAATCACAAAAGTAACTAGATATCCAAGTCTTCGTCACCATTAATATATGCCCAAACAAGTCATCTTCGCGGAAGTGAAGAAAGAAAGAAGACGAAATCAGTATACGCATCCATAAAATGTTACTTCAAACCCGATTAATAATAACGAATTATCCCCATAGTCACAAACATCCGATACTAACCGTTGTCATTTGATAGTGATTCTTGATCAGGGTCTTTTAAGCAATACGTGGTGTGTTTTTGGTGAAGTATGAAATTCTATCTCGTTGATCTTAGTGATTTCGTATTTTCCCTCCAAAAATAGAATTGGAAAATTTTCTCTCTCAAAATTTGGAAATCACTAAGAAATACAATGCTAAGGTTACCAGAAAAATTTGAGTTTTAAAATTTTTTACGCCAAATTTTACCGAAAAAATTTGAATTTTGGCCTAAAAATTTGAATTTTGGGCCAAAATTTTCAATGTTATACCAAAATTTGAATTTTGCGTTAAAATTGAACGTTTAGTGTCCCCTAGAAAATAAATTTTACTCAAATTTTCCCGCCGAAAAACTTTTTATTTTATTTTTTATTTTTTTCCCTTAATGATGAACAACCAGTGTAGAAATATCATGTGTTCCTATGAGATCTTTTGATGAATCTCGGGGCTCTAGACTCGATAAGTGCACACTTGGTTTCCTATGCGGAGATTAGGGAGAGGTCTCCTATTTCAATATCAACCATCTCTAAGAGACAGGTTGATAGATTACACCGGTTCCCCGTGAGAATGAAACAAGCTCTTTTGAGAGAACTTGAGTGGCTAGAAGGTTAAGTGCAGTGTGTCACTGTGTCCACGACATCTTTCTCTTCAATACCGGTGTCACCTTAGTAACAACCAGTAGCATATGAATTGAACCAGGTGTCTGCCCTAAGGTTGAACATATGGAGGGCTATTTCTTTTCACCCTTTTTCATAACTTTTCTTTTTAATTCTTCAACCCCTTCTTTCTCCTTTCTCATTTTCTCCTTTTTTCAATCATACCTAAGGAATTCTAATTCTAATCTATTGGATTTGTCCTTGGGTAGATCCCTCCGGCTCTGGCGGATCATTGGACATAAACCTAACCATAATCACCTTATAACTCCATGATTATCCTAGATTTATTGATCACATGCCATAAAACCTTTTGTGAAACTTTCTCAAAGTGTTTATGATAATAAAACACATTGTTGTTACCACTTTGAGAGTTTTGCAATTTTAGAAGGACTCCCCCTTCACATGAGCTCATGGATTTTAAGAAATTTGCACATGTGGGAAGAGTTAGCACTTATTTGAATTGATCCACCTTCAGTGAACAAGACCACTTCGAGACACGTTTACATCACTAGTTAGACTAGCTTGAAATTATACCCGACCTGGTCAAGTCCAAAGAAAGTCTCTCGATACGGTACATTCTACTCAGACAAGTCCTATTCGAGACACACTTACATCACTAGTTAGACTAGCTTGAAATTATTACCCGTCCAGGACAAGTCCTTTTGATTAATGACATTTTAAGCTTCGTCAATTCATTGGTTATATCTGAGTTGAGCTCTTTTGAGATTCAATCACAATCTTTACACATTTTGATCACATTTTAATCACGTCTTCTCCCCCTCAAAAATAGCATATCATGATATTTTTGATATCATCTGATTAATTGAAAATCTTTTGGAGAGATAGACGGATTTGTTTTAGCATGAAATCGGAACATTTTGTTTTTGAAACACTCCCCCTCAAAACTCGCATATGTTTTTTAGAATGTTAAACTTTTTAACGTTTAGAGGGAAGGAGTCTTCTTGAAGCAAAATTCTGAAAGAGAAAGAAGTTTCAGATTTGTTGAATTTTGCATCAAGGTTTTTTTGAAAAACAAAGACTTCTCTTTGTTTGAATATGAATGCCGCACTGAGGCATACAACAGAGTCCATTTTTAGGATAAGTGCACTTTGTTGATGAAAATCATTTTTGCATAGCACTTTCCTTTCTTTGAAAACTTGAGTTGTGCACTGTAAGGTGTACACAAGTCATTTTGATGATGAGCACCGATTTTGATAGATTTTGACAATCTTTTTTAGAAATCTTGAAAAGGTGGTGCTCAGAATGTAAGAGAATTTTGAAAATCTAATTTAACATTAGATCAACAATCATGGTCTTGAGCTTAAAGATTTTGAAAGTTTTTCTTAAAGAAAACTTAAGACAGATAAGTGTTTGGTTCTTGTTTTAGGATAAGTGCTCGAAAAAATATTTGAAATCTTTGTTTTAATTAAGCACTTTCCTTTCTTTGAAGCGCGGGTCCTGAATTGATGTGTTCAGAAGCCATTCGATTAAGTCTGGGTTTCGTACTGACGTATACGAAAGCCATCTAGAAGAAAATTTTGAGAAACGACATGTTTTAGAAAACATTTAAGTGAACTCTCGCTCAAGCATCTGTACATGTTCATATCATTATTGAATGACATTTCTAGATACGTACAGAATATTGATTATACAAGAGACATGTCGTGAGGAGAATATTTTTGGATTTTTGAGGATTTTTTATTTTTGTATTTTGTTTTTGATGGTTTTTCAAATTTTGTATTTTGATTTTCAAAAAATATTTACAAAGAAGATTTGAAGAAAGAAAAAAAATTAAGCTGTGACAAGTAAAAGTGGAGTTAAAAGAGAAAGTAGAAAAGGATTTCCACATGCGATGTTGGCGTAAAGTTCGTCTTTACCACATTGGGTGTATGAACTCTCATCACTTTCACAAGTACCTACATCCACAGAAGAAGAATTTGCACAAATAACAGTGTTAGTAATACATGTTTCCTTACATTGAGGGTGTTCACTTTCAATGGTTTTAGTGGTTGCTACTTCCTTATCCTGATTATTTTCACTATTATTTGTCTTGGTGCAACAATCAAGAATATTTCCTGTGGGAATCCATCTAAGACCAACTGTTTTAAAAACTTTTCCCATGGGAATCCACCTAAGGTAAGATCTAGACGTATTTTTCTTATCAGATGCAGTGGAAGTCTCAGTTTTGGAAAAAACTACATCCTTTCGGTATCCACCTATTAGGTTTCTTAACCGCTTGCTTCTTATCAACGGGTTTGTTTCGATTTGGTGTCTTAGTGGATTGTGTCTTGACACATGACTTTCTTTTCAAGATAAATTGTGCAATACATGCGTCATGGTTAGCTGAAAAAACACATTTTTGACATGTAGGACAGACAAATTCAACATTCTTGTTTAACACAACAACTTTAAATTTATCACTACAGTTTTTTGTAAATTGTTTGTTGTTCGATGAGACTTTGGAATTCTTTGTGTTGCATTCTATGTTCCTAGCATTCTCATTTGTGCCACTACTCTTAGACGCAAGCCAATCCCTAGTATTTTGTTGAGTGTGTTGATATAAATAATGTTTAAAAATGTTATTAATATCTCTCAATAAACCTATATTTTGATAATCACAAAACTCAAATCAAATTAAGTCAAGATTAAGACGTAAACAAGTATTTGGTAACAAATATTTACCTCTACATCTAATATCACTTAAGGTATGCATAAACTAAGCATCTTATGCATTACATGATCAAAGGAAACCTTGTCTTAAGACATAACTTTTTATAAAATGATATTAACATTTTATATATATTTGTAAATCATTTTTGGTATTGTTATATTAAACTACAAAGATATGATTTCAAATTTCCAACCAAAAAGGGCAAATTTTATCCAGAAAAACTTTTCCAACGTTTAGGAGGGCGGCCCCCTTAATTTTACTAGGCGGCCCCCTTAATCATTAAGGGGACCGCCCCCTAATTAAGGGGACTGACACGCTCTAGAACAGTATTTTCTGGCCCTATAAATATTGGATCATTCCACATATTTTTCTCACCTTTTTGCACTAAAAACTTTCTGATCCAACCTCCATTTCTATATCAAAAATCCTTTGATCATATAACTCATAAGTCTTTGTTTCCAAGTAATCCAAAGATTCATCCATTCAAGTGCAAGAAGAAGAACACTCCTTTACATCCATCTAATTGTAGTAGTGTTGTGATTTGCTAGTTTCATATTGTAGTAGTGTTAGATATTTGTAAAAGTGTTGTGTGAATTTTTTGATTGTAGAAACTAGGTGTGTTGTAAAGTAGTTTAGTAGTTGTGACTTAGTTGTGCATAGAAGAAGGTGTGAAGTTGACAAGGTGTGAAGAAGGTGTGAAGTCTTGAAGAAGTTGTGAAGGTGTGAAGAAGGTGTGAAGCCTTGAAGAAGTTGTGAGATTGGTTCTAGCTACGATTACAACTCGACATTTAGCTTAGTGTCGTTAACTCGTGTAAGCCAAGGTGTGTATGGTTTCTCCACCATAAGGAGTTTGTTGACATAGTGAAGAAAACTCTCAAGTGTGGTACTCGGGGAGTGGAGTAGGGCAAGGAAAGTGTCCTTGTAGCCGAACCACTATAAATTCGCGTGTTGTGGTTTGATCTTTCTAACTCTATCTTTTCTTCATTACATTTCAATACTTTCATTATTAGATTAGAATTGCTTATATTGGTTGTTACTTGAATTCACTTGAGATCGAATCGAAAGTTTTAATAAGCTACAAAATATTTTGGTAATAAATTTAAAAGGACGTAAAACTATTCAACCCCCTTCTAGTTTTCCACAGAGTGTTCCTAGGTAATGGTTTACTACTACTAGCATTGCTTTGGAATCTTGTAGAATTCATCACACTAGGTTTTGTGCCTAAAATTCTGTCTTTTCGAAGTTGTGCCGTTTTCCTAGCTTCCTCTAGATGGTGATTTTGGACCATGTCATTAGAACCAACAGACTCATTAACAGTTTTTGTTGTCACATTCGGTGTATTATTCCTAGAAGAGCCATGTGTACTCACATTTGTGTTTCTTTCAACAACCTATTTTTGTTTTTCAACAATCTTTTCAATTTCCATTTTCTTGGGCAAGGGTTTTGGAGTGACTGGTTTTGTCAAATCCATTTTCTCATCGACTTTTGGAGCAAACCGTGAAATTGACATTTTTGGTTTTTCAACCATTTTTGAAACATTTGGTTTCTCCGAAGTCGATGGTTTTGAAAACTTAGTATCCACACCCTTCCCTTTTATACTTACAAGCTGAGCTCTCAAAAGATCTTTTTGCTCTTTCATGTCCTTGTAGGCATGCTCATACGACAATTTGTCATACTTGCATTCCTCTGATTTTCGATCAAGTTGTTTGAAAAATGACATTCTTTTTCAAGTTTTACAAGAGCATTTTCATATTTTGAAACAATTTTAGATGTCTCAGCTCGCAGTCTTTCATCGTCCTCAATAGAATATGATTGTAAAATGACGGACATTATATCAATAGACATAACCGCTTCGAAGAGAGAATCATTTAACCTTTCCAAAACATTCATGTTTTCACGAGTTTCATTAGCTTCTTTTACCAGGGATTTGTGGTCCTTGATAAAATCGACCGTTTCTTTTAAGAAAGCTTGTTCAAAATGGATTACCCTCACACTGATGTTATTCAGTGGGATAGTAATTTCATTTTCAAACACCTTTTTCTGTTCGTTATGAAAACTAGAATGCCAGTTGTTAATATTGATAGTAGTTTTAGATTTAACAATATTTTGAAGTGTTTGAATTCTCTTTTTAACATCATCAAGAATGTCTCTAGCCTCACTTGTATTAAAAGGGTTGTTAGAAGACATTTGTTCCATGTTTGAAAGAGATTTGGAAACAACTACGGGTTTAGAAACTTCTGGGCTTTTGGAAAAAGGTTTGGAAAGCTCATATGCTTGTTTTTGTGGAACAAAAGTAATGCCCAAAAGTTTGTTCAATTTGTTGTAATCAATTGGTTTCAAATCAGGATTCTTTTGTTTCATTTTATTAATGCTCTCTTCGACCAATTCTATTGTTTCCACAGAATCACGAATAGTAGGAGGGTCATGCTTAGTAAACAAAACATTTCCATTAAACAAACTATTCTGTTCTTGCTGAGCTTTCTTGAGATTACAAGGAGTTTTGTTCCCTAGAGCCATTTTATGTTTTGTGTAGTAAATCGGATTAGTTTGATTAGCAATCATATTCATTATTTGACTTGACTAGCCCTTTTTAACCACTAATTCTTCTAGTTTTGCAATCTTGTGTTCTGACTCTATGATTTCATCCAAAAGTTTATCTTCTTTCTTTGCAAAGTCCTTTTTTAACTCATCCCTTTCTTTTGCAAGATTGGTATAAGCTGATTTTTGTTTAGAAAGTTGGTTTTGCAAATAAGAAATTTCCGCGTTTAAAGATTTTATCTTCTTGAAAGAATTAACATGAAGTGTATCAAACTTGATTTGCAAAAGTTTTTTCCTTGAAACGGAATTTTGATAACCAGTTTCTAATTCAGACAAACTTTTGTTATGAAACTCAAAAGCTTTAACGTTTTTCTTGTAACTCTCAAGCTCAGTGGTCAATTTAACATTCGCGGCCTTAACATCGCGATTGATCTTTTTCACTTTCTCAATTTCGATGCTACAATTATTCAATAATGATTCAAAGAAAGCATGGGTTTCCTCATCATTAGCACCATTTTGTGCAACTTGAACTCCATTAGGATCCATATCTGAAATTTCATATTTAACATTGCTATTAACTTGTTCCCCCACATATGTATCATAATTAGGTTCAGGTGGCACATAATGTGGCTTCTCATGAGCAAACGGATTAGCATTATTACCATGATTTGGTACCTCATGGAATGGATCTGAATCATAAGTAGGAGGAACATCAGAATCACTGCTTGATGTTGTTGCCTGTTGATTTGCCATAAAGTTGTAGGTTTCATTAAGATCTGCTGAATTGCCCTTATGTCACAACCCACAATTTCAGGTCATTTTTCCAAACTTCGACATTCTACTATTCACAAATTACTATTCATTGATCACTATTCATCGTTTTACTATTCATCGTTTTTGAGGTCAATTTGACATTCCGAGACACATTCAAAAATTTTACTATTCACTTGACACTATTCATTCCCGAGAGAAAACCACTATTCACGTGCATTACTCATGTCATCGTAAATTTAGTTTACGAGTATTCAAATTCGCGTAACCGTATTGGTTCAGGAGCGAGTTCATGCATTATTATCAGGGACATTTCATACGGACTAGAAATAGTCTGCATATCATCATTAGGGCACTTGCATACTATTCCACTCGTAAGATAATTAAATTAATACTTTTGGTACAATTAACGATTTACGTATGTTTATTTTAAATAAACACTAATACGCGAACTATAAATGTGACTAACATGTCCAACACTCCCAACTATGATCCCAATATATTTTTATATTCATTTTTATAATATAAAAATTATAATATTAATTTACCCGGTATTTTAGAAATTTATTTATTTCGTATCGTACGACTAATTTAATTTCGGCGGTTTTCATAAAAATTAAACAATAATTATCTAAATACCCAAGAATTTTACCCAACCTATTTTTATAATTTTTATAACTTTATTTTATCCCGGTTAACTCCGTTAAAATTTATTTTTAGTTAACCCGGTACCCGGTACACTTTAAAACTACAAAATAACACATAATAATACACAAAGTCACAAAAGTCTACACATTCATCCCCCCCCCCCCCCCCCCCCCCCCTTGCCAATCTCTTACAAATTTACTAACTTACTCCAACTTCATTAATGCCATATACTAACTTTGTATAAAATAATAATAATACTTATAATACATAAAACTTTACTAGACTTTTTCATCTCATTTACAACTAGCTCAAGAAAACTTTTTCTCTCTTTTTCTCATAAGGGTGCTCGGCCTAGGGTCATCAAGAAGGAAGAAAACATCATTTTTTTCAAAGATCATATTGTAATCTTGTTCTTATAGTAGTCCTTGTTAGAGTTTTGAGATAAAAACTCAAGGATTGTTAGGTTTTTCATCATCTAATCACACCACCTTTCAAAGTAAGTTACCAAGTTAATTTTTATGTTTTCATCAAGTATTTACTTATATCTTATAGCTTTCATGCTTTGATCCATGCACAAAATAGTTATACCACTATATTTTTACAAACTTTTGGAACTTACAAGCCCTAGAAGTGATTTTTGGTTAGATCCTTGTTAGATCTTCTTGGTTATGATGTTTAGGAACCCATGACACCCTAAGAAGGTGTATGGTAGGATTAGACTAGTTTTGTGGTGATTGAAAGTGGTTTGAATGAAGATGGAACTAGATTAGAACCCTAGAAACGATTTTTGAAACATTAGAAATACCTACTGTCCCTATTTTTATTTCGTGGGAAAATCAGTGGTTGATGGCTAATTTTTGACCAAATATTTAGAAAATACTTTCAAAAACGAAACTTTAGGCGAAAGAACGGATTAAAACGAGCTTATAACGAAGGAGATATGATTTTTGCAAATTTAACGACGAAAACTATTTTTATAAAAACTGCTTGCTGTTTGGCAAATTTCGACGGGTAATTAGAGGCATTAAACGTAACCTAGAGGAGCCGAGTTATCAAAAATATACTAGTATATACAAAAACGAATCCGTGGACATAAAGAACAAGGAAAACGAGCTTAAAACGACCAAGTTATACCCATTTTAACATTGTCAAACTATATATATATATATATATATATATATATATGAACACAAATAAAAATAATAACTTACACGCTAAATGGTATATTTTCTAGAAATGTTACTAAGGACTATATTCTTAACAAATGAATACGTATGACCCAAGAGAATATTTATACGACTTAACGACGTCATTTTAAGGTTTTCGATACGATGAATTTAACCCTAACGTTTTCATACAAGATAGTACGACAAGTTATATACTTCTATATATGGACTTATTTTTCCTAAGTATGGAAACTATTTTACTATGACGATAACTAGTATTTCCAAATTACGAGTGGTATAGGTATCATGTGCATGTGCATTCATTACATTACGGCTTGATCTTAATTAGATCACGATTATTCATTTAGGTTGCGGCTAGTGTTCGCGCCTCATTGTCCCGACTACTTTTACATCATTGTACCATCACTTCGAGGTGAGTTCTCATAGCCCCGTTTTAATTACTTATTTGATTTCAAATCCCACGGGGGAGAATACATTGCACAATTATTTTTGTACATGCCCAAGTATTACAAATTCCATACATTGCTTAAGTTGCCTTACTACCAAGTTAAGTCCCCTTATATATCATGGACCGTTAATTGTATTGCTAAGCGAGAGTGAGTGGATAGATCTATCAAGGGTGACGCCTCCATTCGTGTTTGGGTTGCTCCAACGGGACGAATGCATTTCATGTCTTAACATAATTGAGTGTCTGGTAAACACTCTGGTGGGGCCATTACTAAGTCTAGCTTCGGGGTCATGAGCTTAAGAGCCAATGTAGCATTTTTGACATTCTTGTCGGTTTACTTATTACTTGTGGCTTATGTACATACGATTTACTTATAAACCTATGATTATTCACCAACTTTATGTTGACCGTTTTCGCAATGTATTTCTCAGGTAACTAAGGCATTTTCTCATGGCATGCATGGAGTCACTTTGTGTATCAAGGAAGACGCGTCTCTTTTGGATTTCATGCACTTATGAACTATCGTTTGATTGTACTAAATTATTTCCTTAAACCTTTTCCAACTTTTGGGACCTATGTTTTATAACTCTGAATATTTTGAATGAATCAAACGATGTATTTTCTAAACGACACTTTAGGTCGTTCAATATATCCTTGCTTGTGTGCTATGATCCGTTACACCCTCAGGTATTCTATTCCGCTGCCATTCAGGTATTTTGGGGGTGTGACAGATTGGTACCAGAGCTAAGGTTATAGCGAACTAGACTATAACCACACCATCATAGCATATCATCATTTCATCATAAGTGCATATTTACTTATTTTTAGGTGATGCCATTGTACGAGTTATTTATTTTTATTTCACCTTGATTATCACAGAGACATGTCTTCGAATCCAAACACTGTCATACTTTACTCTATATCAGACTCTGATGATGAGGGCTCTATGTCCTCTACTGCTGTTTCACCACTTGTTTCTCCTACACCTGAGTTGCCACTTTTGGCATCAGATGATGACACCGAGCCTTTCGAGGAGGAGGAGACGGCTCCTACTCCCCATGTCCATCCTATTGTACCCACTGACATACCATCATCTCCTACTACTACTATTCATTCAGAGCCGAGACTTATGTTTCCTAGGAGTAAGACTATTCAGGTTGCTAGGAAGAGGGTTTGCCCAGCTACATCTACTTATAGGAGTCTCCCTAGTCCTACTGTGCCTACACCACCACCACCAGCCATACCCACTACTACTCCTATATCTACCTCACTCTTGCCGCTCAGGAAGCGTGCAAGGCTTACCACCCCAGATTCACCTATTACCGAGACTGCTGACCTTTCACCACCACCAGTATACCACATAGGTGAGAGTTCGAGAGCGGTTGCGGCTAGGGGGCCTACAGCTGCTACACTAGAGGATCAGTTAGATGCTCAGCAGGAGCAAGTTGATAGTTTGGGGTATAGAGTTGATGAGATTATCACCACTCGACTTGAGGCTGTCGAGGAGCAGGTTGAGGATTTGATTCAGGGCAGGGTTGGTATTGATGTGTCATACCATGGACTCGAGGCACGACAGTTGAGGCACCAGGAGCAGATTGAGCTACTTAGGGATGAGTTACCTGAGATTCGAGATAGAGCTCAGGCGACACAGGAGACTCAGTGGGAGCAGGTAGACCAGTTGGCATTGATCCGAGAGAGGTTAGTTGTATTGGAGCGCAGAGATGCTTCTTTTCAGTTACGAGTTCAGCATCTTGAGGAGATCGTGGTTGCGATGGATCGTGAGATTCGCCGCTTGAGGGGAGAGCCTGGACCATCTAGAGCACCGAGAGGAGCTTAGACATAGACTGGTATTATATTAGCTTTTATTATTTTCCTAGTCCCGAGGTGTGGGACATAGTTCAAGAACTTGTAGTCTTTTGGTTGTTGTACAAACAAATATATCAAGTGCGACTCTACTATGTTGGAAATGTTGTGCTATATATTATATCGGTCCATGTAGGCCGAAATTTTCATGTATTATATTCATGTGTTGTGATTATATTTATGATGTTTCGTGGTTGCTCTTTATTGTTGTCATATTTATACAGGTTGTGGTTGTATCTATACATGTCGTGGTTGTACTGATACAGGTTGTGGTTGTATATATACATGTCGTGGTTGTGTTTATACAGGTTGTGGTTGTATATATATACTTGTCGTGGTGGTATCTAGACAGATTGTGGTTGTATTCGTACCTGTCGTGGTTGTATTGATATAGATTGTGGTTGTACCCATACATGTCTTGGTTGTGTTATTACTCGTTGTGGTTGTATATATATATACATGTTGTGGGTGTATACCTTTGGTACTATGACTATTTCTATTATGATTTTTCTCATGGTTATTTCCATTGTGATTTATCAGAAGTATGGCACCAAGAGTAAGACTGCACCAGAAACACCCGCTATGACTCAAGCCGCTATCCGCAAATTGGTCAGGGATAGTATTGCAGAAGCTCTAGAGATTGAGAGAGCTGAGGTTGCTGCTAGGGCTGCTGAGACTGCTTCTAATACAGGAACAGTTGAACCACCCACTACTAAGCAGGAATGTACATGGAAAGATTTCAAGATTAGTGATCCTATCAAGTTTAAGGGCACTGAAGGAGCGGTTGCTATGATCCGCTGGTTTGAAAAGACTGAGAATGTATTCCTTATGTGCGGATGCCCGGATGTTAGCAAGGTAAAATTTGCTACAGGTATACTTCTTGATGAAGCTATGTCTTGGTGGAATTCGTATGCTCAGCCGATTGGTATGGAGAATGCTTACAAGCTCACTTGGGAGGAATTCAAGAAACTGATGTCTAAAAAGTTTTGCCCTCGTACTGAGATACAGAAATTGGAAGCAGAATTCTATGGGCTTGTGACTAAAGGTGATGACATCGAGACCTATTTCAGAAGGTTTCAGGAGTTGGCTGCACTATGTCCAACTATGGTTCCCGACGATGAGAAAAAGATGGAAAACTTTGTTGGTGGATTGCCTGAAAGTGTTCGAGGAGATGTGATTTCTTTTGATCCTCAATCAATGGAAGAGGCTATTCGTATAACTCAGAAACTCATGGTCCAAGTGGTAAAAGGAAAATCTGCTGTCAACAACAATAACCGTTCAAACAACACCAACTAAAACAACACTCGAAACAACAACAACTATAACAACAATCGAAACCGAAACTATCCCAATAACCGAAACAACAATCCAAACAATAACAACAACAACAAGAGAAGGTTTGATTACAACCAAGGTGGAAACGCTGTTCAGCCGCCACCTAAGAGGCAAGAAATGGCAAAGGCTTATGCTGCAGGACCAACTGAAAGGAAAGGATATGAGGGTAATCTACCTAAGTGTGAAAGGTGTCAGAAGCATCATAACCCAGGACGTTGCCCAGATCTATGTGGCAACTGAATGAAGGTTGGTCACTACACCAAAGATTGCAAGAGTCCAAACTTTGGTGGCAATCAGAAACCACCGGTAACATGTTTTGGCTGTGGAGAACTTGGACACTTTAGGAATGAGTGCCCAAAGAAGAAGAATCAAGGAACTGGAAATCAAGATGGAAGGGCTCGAGGAAGAGCTTATGTTATGGGAGGAGAAGATGTCAAAGAAGACCCGAATGTTGTTGCGGGTACGTTCCTCGTTAATAATCGTTATGCATCCATTTTATTTGATTCAGGAGCGGATAGAAGTTTTGTTTCTATTGCATTTGCACCTTTACTTAACATAGAACCAACCCCATTAGACATTTCCTATATCGTTGAACTAGCCGATGGGTCTTTAGTTAACACCAACACCATTGTTCGTGGTTGCACTATAAATTTCCTAAACGATCCATTCAATATAGACCTCATGCCCGTAGAACTTGGAAGTTTCGACGTTGTTATCGGTATGGATTGGTTATCTCGGCATCGAGCAAGGATTATTTGCGATGAGAAAGTTGTTCACCTTCCTTATAACGGTGAAACTTTAGTTGTTCGTGGAGAGCGAAGTGGAACTAGACTCAGTATCATATCATGCATCAAAACCGAGAAGTACATAAAGAAGGGTTGTTATGCATTCTTGGCTCACATCACGGAGAAGAAGTCGGATGAGAAACGACTTGAAGATGTGCCAATTGTTAAGGAATTTCCAGAAGTTTTTCCGGAAGAATTGCCAGGACTTCCGCCTACACGCCAAGTTGAGTTTCAAATAGAATTAGTGCCAGGAGCTGCACCAATTGCGCGAGCACCGTATAGACTTGCACCTTCGGAGATGCAAGAATTGTCGAATCAACTACAAGAACTTTTGGACAAAGGATTCATTAGACCGAGTTCCTCGCCTTGGGGAGCGCCGGTTTTGTTTGTGAAGAAGAAGGATGGAACTTTCAGAATGTGCATCGACTATCGTGAACTGAACAAGTTAACGGTGAAGAACCGTTATCCACTCCCCAGAATCGACAACTTGTTCGACCAGTTACAAGGTTCTAGTTTTTATTCCAAGATTGATTTAAGATCCGGTTACCATCAACTTAAAGTTCGGGAAGAGGATATCCCGAAGACGGCATTTAGAACACGCTATGGTCATTATGAATTTCAAGTAATGCCTTTCGGATTAACCAACGCACCTGCGGTATTTATGGATCTCATGAATAGGGTGTGCAAACCGTATCTTGATAAGTTTGTGATCGTATTCATTGACGATATCTTGATTTATTCCAAGAGTAAGGAAGATCACGAAGAACATCTCAGAACAATACTGGAACTGCTCAAGAAAGAGCAATTGTATGCTAAGTTTTCAAAGTGTGATTTTTGGATACGAAGAGTTCAATTTCTTGGCCATGTTATTGATAGCCAAGGATTACAAGTCGACCCGGCAAAGATCGAGGCAGTTAAGGATTGGGCTACGCCCAAGTCTCCTACGGAAATTCGTCAATTCCTAGGACTTGTTGGATATTACAGAAGGTTTATTGAAGGGTTTTCTAAGATAGCGAAGTCGTTGACAAAGCTGACACAAAAGAATGAGAAGTACGAGTGGGGAGAAAAACAAGAGTCCGCATTTCAATTATTGAAACAAAAGCTTTGTAGCGCACCGATTTTGTCACTACCTGAAGGTATTGAGAACTTTGTGGTATATTGCGATGCTTCGCATCAAGGACTTGGAGCTGTGCTAATGCAAAACGAGAAGGTGATAGCTTATGCATCTAGACAGCTTAAGACACACGAGAAGAATTACACTACGCACGACTTGGAGTTGGGTGCGGTAGTTTTTGCACTCAAGATTTGGAGACACTACCTTTATGGTACTAAGTGTGTAATTTTTACCGACCACAAGAGCTTACAGCATATACTTGATCAGAAGGAACTCAACATGAGACAATGTCGTTGGCTAGAATTGTTGAGTGATTATGATTGTGAAATCCGATATCACCCAGGAAAAGCAAATGTTGTAGCAGCTGCACTTAGCCGAAAAGAACGACTCAAACCTTTGAGAGTTAGGTCATTGGGAATGACTATCATTTCGCCATTACCATCAAAAATTCTAGAAGCTCAGATTGAGGCTCTCAAAGAAGAAAACCGACCACATGAGAAACTTTATGGTATGCCAAAAAGCGAAAATGGCTTTGTAAAGAGATCAGATGGAGTGTTATGCTTCAAGGACCGAAGTTGGATACCACTCTATGGTGGAGTGCGAGAATTGATTATGCATGAATCACACAAGTCGAAGTACTCTATTCATCCAGGTTCTGATAAGATGTATCAGGATCTCAAGAAGCTTTATTGGTGGCCGAACATGAAAGCGGAAATAGCTACGTATGTCAGCAAATGTCTTACTTGTGCTAAAGTGAAAGCCGAGTACCAGAAACCGTCAGGGCTACTTCAACAACCAGAAATTCCACAATGGAAGTGGGAACGTATTACTATGGACTTTGTCACTAAACTTCCAAAGACGTCAGGAGGTTTCGATGCTATTTGGGTAATCATTGATCGACTTACCAAATCAGCTCATTTCATACCCATTAGAGAGACTTATTCTATGGAACAACTTGCTAGACTTTATGTCAAGGAAATAGTCTCAAGACACGGTGCACCAGTTTCCATCATTTCCGACAGAGATAGTCGTTTTACTTCAAATTTTTGGCGGTCATTGCAAGATTCTTTTGGATCTAAGTTAGATATGAGCACTGCTTACCATCCTCAGACCGATGGTCAGAGCGAGAGAACTATTCAGACACTTGAAGACATGCTTAGAGCATGTGCGATTGACTTTGGAAATGGTTGGGCTAACCATTTGCCGTTAATCGAGTTTTCCTATAACAACAGCTACCATTCAAGCATAAAGGCTGCACCATTCGAGGCACTTTATGGTCGTAAGTGTCGATCTCCAGTTTGTTGGGCCGAAGTCGGTGAAGTACAATGTACTGGCCCAGAAATGGTTCAAGAAACAACAGAAAAGATAATTCAGATTCGAGAGAGACTCGAAACTGCTAGAAGTCGACAGAAAAGCTACGCAGATGTTCGACGCAAACCATTGGAATTTCAGGTCGGAGACAAAGTCATGTTGAAAGTCTCGCCTTGGAAGGGCGTGATACGATTTGGAAAACGCGGGAAATTGAACCCGAGATACATTGGTCCGTTTAAGATACTGGAAAGGATTGGTCCGGTAGCTTACAAGCTTGAACTTCCGTCAGAACTTAGCAATGTACACAACACGTTCCATGTTTCGAACCTCAAGAAATGTCTTTCGGACGAGTCTGCCATTATACCATTAGAAGAAATACAACTTGATGACAAGCTTAACTTTGTGGAAGAACCAGTTGAAATAATGGATCGCGAGATCAAACAGTTGAAACAAAGTCGAATTCCGATCGTGAAGGTTCGTTGGAATTCTCGAAGAGGACCCGAGTTTACTTGGGAACGAGAAGACCAAATGCGACGCAAGTATCCACAACTTTTCACCGAGCCTATTACCGAGACCAACACTAACTGAATTCAGGGACTGAATTCCTTTTTGGATAGGCGACTGTCACAACCCACAATTTCAGGTCATTTTTCCAAACTTCGACATTCTACTATTCACAAATTACTATTCATTGATCACTATTCATCGTTTTACTATTCATCGTTTTTGAGGTCAATTTGACATTCCGAGACACATTCAGAAATTTTACTATTCACTTGACACTATTCATTCCCGAGAGAAAACCACTATTCACGTGCATTACTCATGTCATCGTAAATTTAGTTTACGAGTATTCAAATTCGCGTAACCGTATTGGTTCAGGAGCGAGTTCATGCATTATTATCAGGGACATTTCATACGGACTAGAAATAGTCTGCATATCATCATTAGGGCACTTGCATACTATTCCACTCGTAAGATAATTAAATTAATACTTTTGGTACAATTAACGATTTACGTATGTTTATTTTAAATAAACACTAATACGCGAACTATAAATGTGACTAACATGTCCAACACTCCCAACTATGATCCCAATATATTTTTATATTCATTTTTATAATATAAAAATTATAATATTAATTTACCCGGTATTTTAGAAATTTATTTATTTCGTATCGTACGACTAATTTAATTTCGGCGGTTTTCATAAAAATTAAACAATAATTATCTAAATACCCAATAATTTTACCCAACCTATTTTTATAATTTTTATAACTTTATTTTATCCCGGTTAACTCCGTTAAAATTTATTTTTAGTTAACCCGGTACCCGGTACACTTTAAAACTACAAAATAACACATAATAATACACAAAGTCACAAAAGTCTACACATTCATCCCCCCCCCCCCCTTGATTTGCCGCCCCCCCCCCCTTGCCAATCTCTTACAAATTTACTAACTTACTCCAACTTCATTAATGCCATATACTAACTTTGTATAAAATAATAATAATACTTATAATACATAAAACTTTACTAGACTTTTTCATCTCATTTACAACTAGCTCAAGAAAACTTTTTCTCTCTTTTTCTCATAAGGGTGCTCGGCCTAGGGTCATCAAGAAGGAAGAAAACATCATTTTTTTCAAAGATCATATTGTAATCTTGTTTTTATAGTAGTCCTTGTTAGAGTTTTGAGATAAAAACTCAAGGATTGTTAGGTTTTTCATCATCTAATCACACCACCTTTCAAAGTAAGTTACCAAGTTAATTTTTATGTTTTCATCAAGTATTTACTTATATCTTATAGCTTTCATGCTTTGATCCATGCACAAAATAGTTATACCACTATATTTTTACAAACTTTTGGAACTTACACGCCCTAGAAGTGATTTTTGGTTAGATCCTTGTTAGATCTTCTTGGTTATGATGTTTAGGAACCCATGACACCCTAAGAAGGTGTATGGTAGGATTAGACTAGTTTTGTGGTGATTGAAAGTGGTTTGAATGAAGATGGAACTAGATTAGAACCCTAGAAACGATTTTTGAAACATTAGAAATACCTACTGTCCCTATTTTTATTTCGTGGGAAAATCAGTGGTTGATGGCTAATTTTTTACCAAAGATTTAGAAAATACTTTCAAAAACGAAACTTTAGGCGAAAGAACGGATTAAAACGAGCTTATAACGAAGGAGATATGATTTTTGCAAATTTAACGACGAAAACTATTTTTATAAAAACTGCTTGCTGTTTGGCAGATTTCGACGGGTAATTAGAGGCATTAAACGTAACCTAGAGGAGCCGAGTTATCAAAAATATACTTTTATATACAAAAATGAATCCGTGGACATAAAGAACAAGGAAAACGAGCTTAAAACGACCAAGTTATACCCATTTTAACATTGTCAAACTATATATATATATATATATATATATATATATATATATATATATATATATATATATATATATATATATATATATATATATATATATATATGGACACAAATAAAAATAATAACTTACACGCTAAATGGTATATTTTCTAGAAATGTTACTAAGGACTATATTCTTAACAAATGAATACGTATGACCCAAGAGAATATTTATACGACTTAACGACGTCATTTTAAGGTTTTCGATACGATGAATTTAACCCTAACGTTTTCATACAAGATAGTACGACAAGTTATATACTTCTATATATGGACTTATTTTCCCTAAGTATGGAAACTATTTTACTATGACGATAACTAGTATTTCCAAATTACGAGTGGTATAGGTATCATGTGCATGTGCATTCATTACATTACGGCTTGATCTTAATTAGATCACGATTATTCATTTAGGTTGCGGCTAGTGTTCGCGCCTCATTGTCCCGACTACTTTTACATCATTGTACCATCTTTGTACCATCACTTCGAGGTGAGTTCTCATAGCTCCGTTTTAATTACTTATTTGATTTCAAATCCCACGGGGGAGAATACATTGCACAATTATTTTTGTACATGCCCAAGTATTACAAATTCCATACATTGCTTAAGTTGCCTTACTACCAAGTTAAGTCCCCTTATATATCATGGACCGTTAATTGTATTGCTAAGCGAGAGTGAGTGGATAGATCTATCGAGGGTGACGCCTCCATTCGTGTTTGGGTTGCTCCAACGGGACGAATGCATTTCATGTCTTAACATAATTGAGTGTCTGGTAAACACTCTGGTGGGGCCATTACTAAGTCTAGCTTCGGGGTCATGAGCTTAAGAGCCAATGTAGCATTTTTTACATTCTTGTCGGTTTACTTATTACTTGTGGCTTATGTACATACGATTTACTTATAAACCTATGATTATTCACCAACTTTATGTTGACCGTTTTCGCAATGTATTTCTCAGGTAACTTAGGCATTTTCTCATGGCATGCATGGAGTCACTTTGTGTATCAAGGATGATGCGTCTCTTTTGGATTTCATGCACTTATGAACTATCGTTTGATTGTACTAAATTATTTCCTTAAACCTTTTCCAACTTTTGGGACCTATGTTTTATAACTCTGAATATTTTGAATGAATCAAACGATGTATTTTCTAAACGACACTTTAGGTCGTTCAATATATCCTTGCTTGTGTGCTATGATCCGTTACACCCTCAGGTATTCCATTCCGCTGCCATTCAGGTATTTTGGGGGTGTGACACCTTAACTCTTGTTGTAGCTCTAAACTAATTTCCTCAGCAGTCAACGGTATTCCTGATTTTTCTTTATTGGCTAGCATCAACAAGTACTGTATCTTTTCTACCTTTGTCATTGCATTGACATTGTGATTATTACCAATATCACTACGGTGAATTTCAGATGTAGGTTTTTGAATCGAAGTCATAAAACAATCAATCCCATTTTGATCAAGCACATTCTGATTCACAATCTGATCCATTTGATTTCCTACATACTGCCCTGCATATTGCATCTGATTCCCCATCTGTATACTCGAAGAATATCCTTGCTGATCGTTGTTATGTTGTTGGATGTTTAATGCCTTGAAGAATGAGGCAAAACCATTGGACAAAGCACTTGTGAAACTGTCATGGTGAGTTGCCATTGATTGACTGTAAAGTCGATATAGTGAGATCTACTTTTCCCTCCAAAATTTAATTTGAAAAATTTTCTCTCCCGGAATTTTGAAAATGTTAGGAATACGGATATTCCTGTAAAAGTCTCGATCACCTTATTATTGTAATAGCATTTAAGTTAGCTCGTAGTTAGTCTATTATTTAGTTAAGTATTAGTTTAGTCTAAGTAACATCGTGGAAGAAGGACGGGTTTTTTCCCACTGTATGCCTGATCCACAGCCCGGGTGTGGGCGTTTTTATCTTTTTTGTAGGAACCTATAAATACCCCTCTCCACATGTGGAGAGGGTTGGTGCTTCTCATAATTCTTAATCTAACTTTACATTTTTCTCTCATCTTTCTCTCTCTCTAGAAACACCCAACTCTCCTTCTCTCTCTAAACTTTCTTCGATTAATTCAATCATAAACACAAGAACCATACTAGTTAATATTATGTTTGTCCTACAATTGGTATCAAGAGCCATGGTTCTATCTTAGGAACTAGCGTGTTCTTGGATTTGTGCTTGGTTTTTGTGGTTTAGTTTGGTTCGAATTGATAACTACTTCATTCTCGTTTTCTCTGTTTCTTATTTGGTTCGAATTGATAACAAAATCATTTTTTTCGTCCTCATGTCTAGTCGTAATGCAATACCTTGATTTGGTAGGGTATATTTATGCGATTAGTATTAAATGTTGATTGGTATTAGAAGCCGCTTCTTGATAGTTTTTTCTACATTGCGATTAGTATTATAAGTTTTTTATTTTAGTTGGCTTATTTCTTTGTCCAACGTTTTTGTTATTTAACCAAAACTGGATATAATGACAAAAATCAAGAAAGTGACAGATTTGTCATTTGGCCTTGCGTTTGACTAAAAGTTGCGGTTATTTTTTTCCCTCATACTTGCGTTTACCTCAACTCAACTTTAACATGCGTTTATCTTTTGGTCAATTGTTAGTCCCATTGGCGGTTAACCCTGACTAGGCTAGCGGTTAGCTGATTATAGTGGTTATCTCTACTGCGCTTTGCAACTTTCTTTTTCTTCCTTGCGTTTACTTTAGTTGCGGTTAATTTTTTAAGGTAGCGGTTTAATAAAACAACCATTAACCAATCCAACAAGCCTAATCTAATCGATATCCAACAAACAAATTCAAGACACAACCAACACCTCACTTTGAAAAGATCTCAGCTTGTATTTCTCATGTGATACAACAAACCAAACGATCTGTATAAGATTAAACACACGAAACTTTAAACCATCATCAATCTTTGTGAAGTTTCACTTCAATATATTTCCGAACATAATGATAAAGATTATAACAATTAAGTTATTTTTTATTTTATTCTCTGGGTTCGTTCAAAAGGAAAATACAAAGCAAAACACAAAACAAACGTAACCTACCCGAGACCTCATTAGTGAGATCTTAAAGAGATAAACGTGCCACGGGTCTTGTTTGTTAACAACATCGTGTTATGTTCGTGTTTCGGAGTTAATTTTTGATAATATAAGGATGGTGGTTTAAAGATGAATCAGTGGAGATGCATTCATCGGTAACAAGGACGAACTCATCTTGTCTTTGATATTAAATTGTGGCATCTGTTCTGATGATGAAATTTGGTGGAACGTTTGACTGTGCTTCACATGTGGGAGGCGTGTGTATTAGATGATAATAATTAGGGTTAGTGTGATTGGTGGCCATTTATAGCGTATACTTAGGGTAAGATTTAGTTTTATGATTGGGCTTGTTACTAAACCAGGGACGAATTGTGTTGATATGGGCTGGGCGAGTAGATTGTTGGGCTACCAATAATTCTCTTTGGACTGTTACCTTGGGGTTGCATATTATTTCTGTTGATATAAATAAATGACTAAAAACATTATTCATATCTTTCGATATCTCTATGTTTTGATAATCACAAAACCTAAACTCATCAAACCAAAGATTATGACATAAACAAGTATTTAGTAGTAAATACTCATCTTTACCAATTAATCACTTAAGGTATGAATGAACAAAGTGTCTAGTGTATTATAAGATCAAAGGAACACTTTTGTTAATCACTAGATATTTATAAAATGTCACAAAACATTTTATATCTTTTGAAAAACATTTTTGGCATTAAAAGAATATGTTTAATTCATTACAAATTTGTGAATTCAAATTTTCAACCAAAAATGGCAAATCTAATCCAGAAAAATCACCCTCACAAAAGGACAAGAAAATCCAACGTTCAGGAGGGCGGCCCCCTTAATTTTACCAGGCGGCCCCCTTAATCATTAAGGGGACCGCCCCCTAATTAAGGGGACCGCCACGCTCCAGAACAGTATTTTCTGGCCCTATAAATATTGGATCATTCCACATATTTTTCTCACCTTTTTGCACTAAAAACTTTCTGATCTAAACATCCTTCTCCATCCTCTAAAAATCCTTTGATCTTATATACTTTGATCTTTGTTTCAAAGTGATTCAAGCCTCAACACTCAAGTGCAAAGTGAAGAATACTTCTTTTAGAAGTATTACAACTTAGTATCATCTTGCTATCTAAGTTGTTTGTTTGTTTCATCTTGTTGATCTTTCATATTTTGGTGAATAAGGTGTATGTATTAGTTAGCTAGATTTAGTTGTAGAATCTAGAATTGTTGTAAGTGTGAAGTGGAACTTGAAGTGATGAAGTAGTGTTGGATAGTAGTGAAGATAGGAGAGAGTAGCAATAGTGACTAGTAGTGAAGTAATTGAAGCTTCCAAGTGGAGAAGACTAGAAGACATTAGTAGATTAAAGTTGTGAAGACACTAGTGGCTTGAAGGTGCAAAGACATTATTGGTTTGAAGTTGTGAAGACATTGGTGCTTTGAAGTTGTGAAGTTGCAAGACATTGAAGTCGTGAAGTATTTTATGAAGGCGTGAAGATACTTGTGGTGTGAAGAAGTATAGAAGAAGTAAAAAGTGTGAAGAAGTTGTGGCGTGACATTTGGTGTGAGATTGGTTCTAGCTACGATTAGAACTCGACATTTTGCTTTGTGTCATTAATTGGTGTAAGCTTTTGGTGTGTACGGTTTTCTCCGCCATAAGGGAGGTTATTGACTTAGTGAAGAAAACTCTCGAGTTCGGTGCTCGGGGAGTGGAGTAGGGTAAGGAAGGTGTCCTTGTAGCCCAACCACTATAAATCCTTTGTCTCTCGGTTTGATCTTTCCATCTCTCATTATTTACTTGTTTACTTACTTGCTTCTCGTACATTATTATTATTGTGTGTTGTGCATATATTGATTTCACATAAAGATCAAACTAGGTTCCATTTAAAACCTTAATTATACATTAGTAAAATATAAGTATATACAATTATTAAAACACATATACATATATAAATACTTACTTATAATTAAGTGAGATATATGAAATTATAATTTCTATTCAACACTTTAAATAAGTAGTATCTATGTGATATAAGTAAATTAATTTGTATCTATACTTTAGCCTCAAAGGTTTTTACGATTACCATTAATTCTTTGAAAGCAAACTTTTATTAAACGAAAAAGACGCAAAAATATTCAACCCTCCCCCCCCCTTCTAGTTTTCCACAATTGGTATCAAGAGCCACGTCTAGCAAGATTTTTAAAATAGATTGTATTTTAAAACTTGTAACGATCTATGGAATTTAAAAAATATTTAGAAGGGGAATTTACACAACAACCACCATTATTTGAAAATGATCATTTTCTTGAATGGAAAAACAAATTTGAAAATTATGTGAAATCAATAGATCTTGATCTTTGGCATATCATTTCAATTGGTGATCTTAAACCAACCAAAACGGATTTTGAAAATCAATATAAAAATCTTCAAACCAAAATTGATAAAAACACTAAAGCCAAATTACTTATTTTCAAAACTCTACCAAGAGTTAAATATGAAAGATTATTTCGTTGTAAAAAGGCAAATGATATTTGGAAATGTCTTTTAAAGTTTCACCAAGAGAAATGTAAAATCAAAGATGATAAACTTGATATTGCACAAGAAATAGTTAATCTAGAAAATTTAGTAAATAAATATTTAGTTGAAACAAACACATGTACTACTAGTTCAAATGTGATCATTGAAGGTATCTATAATGAAGAATACATGAGCCAAATCCAAAGAAAGAGCGTGAATAAATCATGGTGCAACAAGTGCAAAGAAGACGATGATAATACGGCTTATGAGAATATTCAAACAAATGTGAACACAAGTATTGATGGCAAGAACTACATGCTTCTATATCCAAGCGAAACTACAAACAAAACATGGAGCGACATGGACAATGGAATTGATCACCGTATAGCATGTGAAGAATGTACAACTACAAATAAGGTACAATCCAAAACCAAACATTTTTGATATGATCAATTTATATTAGAATTCTCAAAAATGGAAAACAACTTCAAACATTTTTGCAACATTGACTCAAAAATTATTTTTAAAAACGAATCTTCAACATTCGCTGAAAACAACTTTGAAAAAGAAATAATTTTAGAAGATAAAATGTCTAGACTTGAAAGTAATATTGAAATTGATCTTGAATGTAAAAAATGTCAAGACTACAAACATGAAATTAAAATGGAAAATGAAAAAGCAAAAACATTGGCAAAATTCGAAAATAGTTCTAAATCTTTAAAATATCTTCTCAACATTCAAAAGTCATTTTATGATAAAACTGGCTTAGGATTTATCGTAAATGATCCTTCAACAAATGTATCAAAACAAATAAAATTTGTTAAACCTAGTGAATAAATTTAGAACTAATACTATTAACACTCATTATTTATTACTCTAGTCAATAAAGTCATTGTTTGTTAATTAAAACAAACTATTGATGAATTCTTGTACTTATCGACGACATCCTCATCATGTGCATTCAAATGCAATGGATGTTCTCATCTAACCAACTAGGACCCATGAGAATCTGGGTACCAAGCTTTTTATCATGTTTAGGTAATTAACGAACGAAGAGTCTATTACGTGTTGATTTACTCATCTCACTCTACTACCTTTGACGGCTATTGGTTTCAATCACGTTGTTTCACATTCTGCAAATGTTTCGCCTATGACGTCGTTGCGGGAATCTTCTTGTCTCGGCATTTTGTTCTTCACTCTTGGAGTATTGGTATCATGGTGTGTCCGTTACTATTTCAAGATGAAGCCTCCAAAGCACAATTTTTATTTGCTTTCACGACTTGTGATGATTGGTGTGATCGATTAAGCATCTCGGATCTAGCTCCCTTGATTTCTATTGCGTTGGAATGTTACTTGGCTACTTCGACATGTTTCGGACAAACTTTTAAGATTTCTTCCATTACCCTCATGCCCACTCTTAAAGAAAAGCTGGACCTGAGATAAGTTTTCTTTTCAAAAACTTGCCAATATTACATTATATTTTAGAATGCTTTAATTAGTATGTGAATATGATTTAACTTATAAGTTGTCATGCTTTTAGATCATTAATACTAATATATGCATATATGATATTAGCATTATTAACCTTCTTGTTGTTTAGTCTATTATCATTTTTCTTAATCTTCTATGATCTATAGTAGAATACTTTCCACTTAAGCTATATGATCTTACTAGTTGCATAAATAGATGTATTATAATTGAGACTTGTTAGCAACTTGATATTATGATGTTCTTTGTATATATATATATATATATATATATATATATATATATATATATATATATATATATATATATATACACACATGTCTATCTTGTATCCATGAATAATTTACTTTGCTCCTTTCTATCCCATTGCATTTAGATCATAAATATCTACCATCTCTCTTTCATATCTTTAGGTGTCATTAGAGATGATTATGTGTGACAATGAGCTTAATTGATTCTCTTGAGCATGATAAGCTTCCATTTCAAATCCTTCACTTGCAATTTCTTGATTATCATAATCAAAACATCATGTTTAAAACTTCTTTCTTTTTGAATGAAAATCTTTTAAATATCTATATTATTTTTCTTGAAACAATTTACTTAACTAAAATTTCTTTCATAACCTTATTTTAATCAAAAACAAGATTGAAATTTTCTATTACACGTTATGAAACAAAATTCAATTTGTGTTATTTTAATGCACACTTGAATTTACTTCAAAACATTGTTGAATAAAACTAAAAACGTTTTGCTTAAAACACATTTGATTTTCTCACATGTGTCATACACTTCTATTGGAAATGACATTCACAATTTAATCAAATCATTTCATGAGAATCATGGCTTGCCCATATGGATCTTGTTTGTAACAAGTCTTGAAGTCCATATAATCATATCCACCTATTTGTGTTGGGAATTCTGTTAAGTAAGAATTCTGCTGACTGTTTCTGCTGAAGGTTACTGCTGAAGAGCTGGTTCCTGCTGAAGCAGTGTATCTGCTGAAGATTAGTTTCAGCTTTATTAGTTTCTGCGGATATAGTATTTCCGTATTTTATGTAATATAGTTTGGATATGCATGAGTTTATTTAGGAAGTGATAATGCATATCTTTTAGAAGTTTTAGAATATACGTTTCTTGTGAAACGGTTTAGGGTTCCTTGTGTATAAAAGGAACACACGATTATGTATTGAAAAAAGGTTTTAGAAAACACTTTTATTATCATTAAAAAGAAACATAGAGGATCAAGAGTTCTTAGTATTACACTTGTATTTGTTTCCGCTTTAAAATACAAGATTCAGAGATTATCTATTAGTGTGTTATTGATTACAGTAACATTGCTAACGATTCTAGAGTGCTCAAGAAGATCTATCAAGGTATTTAAGTTCAACAAGTGGTATCAGAGCAATTATGTTGCGATTTTGTGATTGGCGAAAGTTATTTAATGGGTTGGTGATTAAATTTTGGTCCAATGATAGATGAAGATTTACAAGTTACTATGGCTGGGATTTAATATTCAGTTATATCATGGGATGGTGTAGTTGAAATCATTCTTTGGTTCACATTTAATGTGTCGGTACTTAAATATTAAATCAAGGAAATCTCGTACAACTATTCTATTCGTGGCTCATTCTACATCACATGCTAATCATGGTTTTGCTTTTGTGGTTGGAATATTTTGAGGTTTGTCGTATATGATGACATTGGTTGATGCTGCACGTGTGGTCCTTTGCACATATGATATGGTATTGTTTATTCTCGTTGGTCTTCGAATATAATATGGGTCAATGTTGTGAATTGTGATGTCAAGGTTGTGGGCTAATACTTTGAAGCAGTGACATGATTAATCATTTAATCTGATTGGTGAATTATTTATTCACTTCGTACTACGTTTAATGGAGATTGGATGTCGTTGTTGATGTGTCAGACTAAAGCAAAAGATGTATTAGTGCTGTTCAACTTCTTTTACTACTGTTTGAGAACTGTTATCACGTGGGTCAAGTATCAAAGCTCATTCCTACTACCAGTTATCTTGTTTCTGCTGCTGTGATCTCTTGTTTCTGCTGATGTAATATGTTGGTACTGTTTAGGATTGACATCATGGGAGTTTATACTGGTATTTTATTTCTGCTGATGACTGCTCATTCCTCCTGATTGGTTCCTACTGATGGGTTCCTGCTGATACATACGGTTCTTGCTGACTTCTTTATGGTTCCTAATGGCTTGTTGTATACTTTTTCTTTTGGTCGGTTTCGGTTCCTACTAGTCATGTGAGATTACTAATGGTTAGGGAGGACGGAGTTATCAACCATCATCATTTCGTTGAGAAGATTACTTGTTGAAGACATTTGATTATTGCTTGTTTGATGTTGTAGTTGATTTTCACAGGTTTTGTGTTCTTATCATATCTTAAAGGGAGCAGGACCTTTTTAAGATAACTTGCTTGGTTTGTATGGTGACGAATCTAGTGAAGGGGTATGATCCATCTTATTGTGCTTAATGCGTACATTTGCTATCACTTTAAGGAGTTACATTATTGTGCTCAGTGTCTCATTTAGTTGAGGATTTGTCAAGAGGTCGCGGTCTACTTATACTTTTTATGAGAGCATGAGTTTGGAGTCACGTGGATAGTACAAGACATAAGATGCAAGTTTGGGAGATTCTACTTCTTCATCAAATCAGTTATTTTTGATTTTCTTCATCAGTGATAACTCCATGGAGCCTACTGGATTACAGAGGTGACAAGTATATATTTTTAAAGGGAAGCTTATTTTTAATATACTTGACCATCTTCCTGATGCTCGTTACTGCTGATACTCGATACTGCTACTCATTCCTGCTGCTCGTTACTGCTGTTCCTTATTAGTAAAAAAAAAAAAAAAAAAAAAAAAAAAAAAAAAGAAAAAAGTTTTATTATTTTGTTTCTAAATTATTCATCTACATGCATCACTTGAGGGGAAGCGATTACGAAGATGCACAAGACCCCTATTAGATGATTACAAAAAGGGGAAGAATAGTTGAGGTGCAGATTATTATTTGTGATGACATGTTTTAGCATTGTTTCTTCATGCAGATTGTTTTGTAAAATCAAATAGGGGAAGATTGTTGGGAATTGCAGATTTGATGATTACAAAACCTACAAGCAAGAAATGAAGAAAGAAGAAACAATGAGGACTATTATGTAATAGTAACTTAGCTTTGTTAGTAAGCTAGGTTTAGGGTTTCTTGTAACCTCCCTCTACTATATAAAGAGGGTAGGCGTCTAGGGTTACAAGTATCTTTTCATCCTTTCATAGCTAGTCTCTCCAATGAGAGTCTAGAAACGCATAGAGCGTGTAGTAGTTTAGTAGTAGTAGTAGTTTCTTTTATATTCAATAAAAGAAAACCTTGGAGTAATATTGATTATGTTCTTATTGTTCTTATTCCGCTGTGCAATCAATGTATTATCCTAGATTGTACATATCATGAGCAAAGAATGGCTGGATGTGTTAGTCACAGGAAACTTAGGCAACTGTGGAAGAATGTTAGTGACATACCCTCTTATATTCCACATCAGCAGAAATCCAATTCTGCTGAACCTCATTCTTCATGGAGAAGAACCAGTACTAGACCATCTGTTCGACCCACTAGTTCTTTCTTTTCTAATGGTTATTGGCCTAATCACTTTGACTCAATGTATTATGGTGGTGGGTATTGGAATACTGCTGTGAAGCCCTCAGCAGGTTGTTCTTGGACAAAGAAGGGACCTAATATGCAATACAGGCCCAAGAACAATGGTGGATCTAAAACATCTACATGGCCTATCACTAATGATCCACAAGGCAGGCTCAAGTCAGCAATGACTTGAGTCTCCAATGTGTACTAACTTTTGTAAATTATGTTGTTGTTGTAGGATCATCCTTTGAAAAGTACTGAAGTAGGTATTGTTGACAGTGGTTGTTCTAGAAGTATGTCAGGGAACAAGGACAAGATGCATGACTTTGAGCCCATAGAAGGAGGAGGCACTGTGACTTTTGGTGGTGGAGATGGCAAAATTACAGGGAAAGGAACTATTAAGATACCCTTGTTAGATTTTGAAAATGTGTATTATGTGAAGGAACTGGAGCATTTTAATCTATTCTCTGTATCACAAATTTGTGACACTAAGAATAAGGTTTTCTTCTCTGAAGATGAATGTCTTGTATTTTCCAAGGACTTCAAACTTCCAGAAGACACAACTGTTTTGCTGAGAGTTCCTAGAACCTTCAACTTGTACACCTTCAATCTGAATGATGTCAAGCCAGAAGGTGATCTAACATGTTTGGTGGCCAAAGCTTCCCTGGATGAATCTACCAAATGGCATAGAAGAATGGCTCATGTGAATTACAAGACTATCAACAAGTTGTCTAAACTTGGTCTTGTTCAGGGTCTTCCTTCTAAACTCTTCACCAATGAACACAATTGTATTGCTTGCAACAAGGGAAAGCAACACAGAGCCTCTTACAAAGCCATCAAAGCTGTGAGCACCATTTCAGAACCTCTTCAGTTGCTGCATATGGATCTATTTGGTCCAACTCCTATCAGAAGTATTGATCACAAGTACTTCTGCCTGGTTATCACAGATGATTTCAGCAGGTTTTGCTGGGTATTCTTTCTAAAAACTAAAGATGAAACAACTCCTATTTTGAAAGAATTCATCATTTTAATTGAAAACCAGCTTAATAAAAAGGTTAAAGGAATTAGGTGTGACAATGGGACAGAATTCAAAAATGTTGTTTTCATAGAATTCTGTAAGTCTAAGGGGATTAGAAGGGACTATAGTACTCCAAGAACCCCACAACAAAATGGGGTTGCTGAAAGGAAAAATAGAACCCTCATTGAGGCAGCAAGATCAATGCTTGCGGACTCCAAACTACCCACAATGTTTTGGATTGAAGCAGTAAGTACTGATTGTTATGTCTTGAACAGGGTATCCATTACTAGACATCATGTCAAGACACCTTATGAACTTCTCACTGGGAAAGTTCCAGACATACATTACCTTAAACCTTTTGGATGCAAAGTAACCATTTTGAATACTACTGATATACTGGGTAAATTTGATGGGAAAACTGATGAGGGGTACATAGTGGGCTATTCAGCTCATAGTAAGGCCTATAGGGTTTATAATCTGAATGCCAAAAGGATAAAAGAGACCCTTAATCTAAGATTTCTTGAAGTTCAGCCTAATATTCAGGGACAAGGCCATTCTTGGTATTTTTACCTAGATTATTTGACTGACTATTTGGGTTATTCTAGACAAGCTTCTAATCCTAATGCAGGTACCAAAGATCCACACTCTAACCCTGCAGGTTCCATGGATGATGACTCAGACTGTGAATCTGAGCCAGAAGAACATACCATTGTTGTACCATCTTTTCCACCTAACCATTTTATAGGTAATCATTCTGCTGCTGAACAAGATGATGAGTCACATTATGCAGAGGATCTTGCAAGACTGCAGAAGCAAGAAGATGCTGCTACTAAGGAGGCTCAGAAACTCAATGAAAAGGTTACACAAGAGACTGAAGCAATCCTACATCAATCAGCACAAGCTGTCAGTGGAAACAAGGATACTGCTGATGATTCTACTGAAGGCATACCTATTCCCACTGATAAGGTCCTTGATGCTGATTCTACTGATGCTCATTCTCCCATTTCTACTGAAGTGTCTGTAGACTTTGAGAAGCCCTTTTCAAGATTTCCAAGTCCTTCTGATCTTGGGAATTATCAGCCAAAGCCTGGCCTATTTCACTCAGCTTCTTATGATACTGAGTTTGGGCCTACAGTTAACAACCTTGATGCCACAATTGATGTTCACCCTACTGCAACTAAAAGGATTCATAATGCTCATCCCCTATCAAAGATTATTGGAGATCCTAAAGATCCTGTTAGAACAAGAAGCACTGTCAAGAATACAAAATATGGTGAAGTTGCTTTCATCTCTTATGTCTACAATCAAAAGAGGAACAATCACACAAACTTCAAACATTGTTTGTTTGCATGCTTTCTCTCTCAAATAGAGCCAACTAGTGTTCCTCAAGCACTGGCAGATTCAAGTTGGCTTGAAGCAATGCAAGAAGAGATGCTGCAATTTAAGAATCAGCAGGTTTGGATTTTGGTTCCTCTTCCTGATGGTAAATATGCTATTGGGACAAAATGGATTTTGAAGAATAAAAGAGATGCCAGGGGTATTGTGGTGAAGAACAAAGCTAGACTTGTGGCTCAAGGGTTTAGACAAGAGGAAGGCATTGACTATGATGAAGTCTTTGCACCAGTGGCCAGAATTGAAGCAATTAGGATATTTTTGGCCTATGCCTCTTATATGGGCTTTATGGTTTATCAGATGGATGTTAAAGGTGCTTTCTTATATGGTGAGATTGAAGAGGAGGTTTATGTGACTCAACCCAAGGGATTTGAAGACCCTGATCATCCTGAGTATGTGTACAAGGTTGTCAAAGCTCTCTATGGACTTCATCAAGCTCCCAGAGCTTGGTATGCTCGACTTTCCACATTTCTGCTGAAGAATGGCTACAGAAGAGGTGCCATTGACAAGACTTTATTCCTCAAGAAAGATTCCATGGATATTATTCTTGTGCAGGTGTATGTGGATGATATTATCTTTGGTTCAACCAAAGAAGCATGGTGTAGAGAGTTTGAAGATCTGATGAAGGGAGAATTTCAAATGAGTGCCATGGGAGAACTCACTTTCTTTCTGGGTTTACAAGTTCAGCAGAAACCTGATGGTATTTTCATACATCAGGAGAAATATGTAAAAGATATGTTGTCCAAGTTTGCTATGGAGAATGTTAGGACTGCCACTACTCCCTATGAGGCTCCCAAACCAAAGAACAATCTTGATCCTGATCTCCCTGTGAATGTTCATTTATACAGGTCAATGCTTGGTTCTTTGATGTATTTGACTGCCTCAAGACCTGATATTACATTTGCTGTGAGTGCATGTTCAAGGTACCAAGTCACTCTACTTACATCTCATATGAATGCTGTCAAAAATATTTTTAAGTACCTAAAAGGCCAACCTAAATTAGGTCTTTGGTATCCCAAAGAGTCTCCATTTCAGCTAGCAGCTTATAGTGATAGTGACTATGCTGGTGCAAATTTGGATAGAAGATCCACAACTGGAGGTTGCCAATTCCTTGGAAGAAGACTGATTTCTTGGCAATGCAAGAAACAGACCATTGTTGCTACCTCTACTACTGAAGCAGAGTATGTTGATGCTGCCAATTGTTGTGGACAGGTTCTATGGACTCAGAATTAATTGCTGGATTATGGGTATAACTTTATGAATACTACCATTTTCATTGACAATCAAAGTACAATTTGTATTGTTAAAAATCCAGTTTTTCATAATAGAACCAAACATATTGAAATCAGGCACCACTTTATAAGCGATGCTTATGAAAAACATTTGGTTAAAGTGGTAAAAATTCACACAGATGAAAATGATTTGTTAACCAAAGCATTTGATGGACCAAGGTTTCAATATTTAGTGGTCCATATTGGAATGCTTAACCCTTAACTGCAAAGTTTAAGGGGAGGCATAAGCCTCAGAGGAGGCATATGCCTCAGGGGAGGATGATGAGTGTAAACTTTGTAGATTTGTATAAGTTGTATAATTTCTGAGTTTTTAACACTAACCCACTAATTGTTTTACAAGTTGTTTGGTGTATTTGCATGTTTTATGTCTGTGTTGCAGATGTTCTGAGATTGTAAGTTATATGTTAAAGTCACCAAGAGCTGAAGTCAAAGGAATGAGGTCAAAAGTGCTGAACATGGTTTCTTCTGATGAGTTAATTATGCTGAAGGTCTTACACAGTTGATTAATTAAGAAGATCTTTTCATTCATTCAAAGAAACAAGTTACAACTTACATTCAAAGTTCCAACTGAATTACAATGACCATTCCTAAACATTTGGCTAATTAAGTACTACTAGCTTCTATCACTTATTATAAAATACTTGAGGCTATGACAAGTACAATGATGAAGCTGAAGATGAAAATGGAAAAAGAAGAGAAGGAAGACTGTGAAGATGCTCATGAACCAAAGTCAAGAAAATACTCAAGAACTTTGTTCCATGGCAACATTCCTCAATCATCTACTTCAGCTTCTCCTTTCCCTTACGTATGATCTCAGCCTTCTTGCTCTGTCCAATATGTTCTTGATGTGGAAGACCAGGTCCTGGAGCAGGAAGATCCAACACCAAATTTTGTGATGTTGGAAGAGAAGGATCCCTCTTACTTGATCTTGGTTGGGATCTCTCTGGTGTGGAAGAAGGAAGAAAGGTTGGATCTTCATTTTCTTCCTCTGAAGAGTCTTCATCAGAGGTATAGATGAAGGGAGAGACAAGCTCTCTCTCAGCAGGAATGGGTACATTACTTGGTTCACCCTTCCTATGAGCATTCCATTGTCTTTCTTGTGCATCCCATCGTTTCTCCAGTTCTCTTTCATAGTCAGAATCATCAAGCTCCCATGGATATGGTGGTAAGTCTTCTTCTGAAGATGAAGAAGAGGAATTGTGATCTGAGGTTTCTGGGTGTGATGACATGGTTTTGATGGAGAATTGGGATTAATTGAGAAATTAGGGTTTGAAAGATGATTTGGGGTAAATTGGTGACTGAGATGTGGTTTGGGGTGATTAAATAAGCCAAGTTTAGGCGTTACGATAATTAATGCGAGTTGGGTGGCACAGTAAAACCAAGATATTGACTGAAGATATTTTTACTTTTGGTTGGTTTCTGCTGATGTTGACCATTCTTCAGCAGATTTGACTTTCATTTCTGCTGAAGGGTAAATTTTCAAATTGGAAGTTTTTGAATTACACGTCAGACTAGGTCAATAATTAGTTCCGATAATTTTGACCATGATTGGGGAACTTCCAAATTTAACCCACTTTGCATATCTATTCCTAAACAAAATTATTCGATTATCACTCCACTTAAACCCATTATTCTTTGTGTAATTCATAACCGTCTCACGCAAGTTCATTCAAATGGCACAACTCGAATTGAGAGGCGATCATAACAAGTATGCTATTCTGAAAAAGGCAAAGGGACATGAAGAATTCGATTTAATGGTGGAGTTTCTACAAAGGTCGAAGATTCATTATGTTCTGACACATAGTCCCAATTTGGTGTGTGAATCATTGGTGAAGCAATTTTGGGCATCTGCTGCTAAGAGATCTAACACCGAGATTGTTGCTGAGATTGATGGTGTAGAGTATGTAGTGACAGAAGGGTTGATTTGGACAAAGCTTCAGTTGGATGATGAGAATGGTGTGTATCATTCCAACACTGCAGAGATTCTTGTTGGGCTAAGGGAAGCTGGATATCAAAGTACTTATACATCCAAGTGGCACAAGAATCAATTTTGTTCTAAGTGGAGGTATTTGGTGCATCTGCTGCTTCAATGTATAAGCAACAAGTGTGGTGGATGGAACCAATTCTCTCTGCAATTGGGTTGTGGTATTGTTTATCTTTCTAAGGGTCAAACTTATAATTTTTCTAAGTTTATCTTTGATAATATGCTAGAAAACATTGATAAACAACAGCATAAGTTTTTAATGTACCCTAGGTTCTTACAAATAATTTTAGACATAACCACTGAAGATAGAACCTATGTGCCTATTAAAAGTCTTGGTTCTAAGTTGTTTGCTTCAATGAAAACTAATTATACTGGGGAACATCACCCTATGTTAGAAGCTATGTTGCCACATGGCAATGACAATGTAGTTGAGGGTGATGATGCTGGTAATGTGCCTGCTCCTAATGCTGCTGATGATGGTAATCCCTCATCTTCTTGTGTTGCTGCTGATGGTAATCCTTCAGTGGTAATGGAGGAAGAGCCAGATGCAACTGCTGAACCATTACCTGATTCTACTGACTTACCACCACCTACCTCTGTACATATGTCACCTAGTCCTACCATTTCACCAGCTCAGGATGCTCCAGCTGAGCAAATTCATGAGTTTGAAGATAATTTTCAGCCTCATGATCCTGAGATCACTAGACTGCATACACCTAGTCCTATGAGAGAGCCAAGTAATGAAGGCTTTCCTAATGGTGTAAATGAGTCTGTTTCTCCTTCAGGGTTCAATGAAGCACATCTTACCACTGAGCAATCAGCTGGTAGAGCAGAGGACCCAATTACTCTCACTTTTGTATATGATTCTCTTAACAGGTACATGAAAATGACTGAAGATCTCCAAAAGGAACTTGCTGATACCAAGACTACTCTTGGTAATGAAATTGAAAGTTTGAAAAGCAAGGTTCATGATTTGGAGGCACAGCTGTATCAGCAGAAGCAAAGTAAGGGTGGATTGGATTCTACTGAAGTTGCAAAGGAGGCAAATTTGGATTCTCTTGAGATTCTAGCTGAAGTTGCTAGACAGTCTAATGTTGTTCCTTCTAAAGCTGTTGAAGTACCTAAATCTAAACCAAAAATCTTATATGGTTGAAGAAGAAGTACAAGACAGTATTTGGCAAGGAAAGCTGTTGAGTCTTCCAAAAGTGGTGATGATGTGCTCATGGCTGAAGTTACTGATACTTTTCAGGAGAAACAATCACCAAGTGGTGTTGCTGCTGACATATCTGCTGATAAAGGGAATACATCAGGAGAAGCATTCTTTGTAGCAGGGAAAGAATATTTGAATTCCCCTGTTCATCATTCATCTGCAAATCAACAAGTTTCTTCTGATAGAGAGGTTCAAGATGTACATGATGAACCTATGGATGATTTGAATGCTCCTAATGATGACATTGCTGAAGGAACAGATGTGAATTTGGATGAGCTTATCACAGCTGAAGACAGAGCTGCACAAGAAAATCTTTTTAAAATATGGGAAGATTATAAGAAGAGTGCTAATATGGCTGAGGAACAGCAAGCCAAGTTTGATGTAGAATTGGATACAGCCACTCAAAGATATGTTTCTACATTACCCATTGAAAGACAAAAAGAATTGGATGCAGCTGTTCAAGAATTTGATGAGTCAGATTGGCAGTAGATTGGACAACAAATGCTTGATAATCCTGATGTAGCTGCAGATATTATTGGTAAAAGGGTAGAGGAGAAAGACTGGCCTTCTGAAATTGTGAATGTGCTGAAGATGAGGAAGAAGGTAGCAGATGAGTTAAAAGCTAAAGCTAAAAGAGATAAACCTATGACTCAAGCACAGCAGAGGGATTATATGAGAACATATGTGAGAAGTCAAAGCAGCTCATTGTTTAATAATGCTTGATCTAAGAAAAAAGTATGGGAACTTCCATTTGACAAACTGGTTGAGATTTATAATAGAATCAAGACTAGAAATGAACAAGCTGGAATGGGTGCTTCTAAGAATATTCCTTTACCTGATATTTCTGCTGATGTACCACATGTTGCTGCTTCATCTTTTGTGGATAAAGGTAAAGCTAAAGTGATAGCAGAAGATCCTCCATCTAGAAAGAGAACCAGAAGACAACTGGAGCTGGAAAGATTGGGTGAAGAGGCTGCTAGGAAGTTAGATGAGGAACAAAAAGCTGAATTGGAAAGATTTCATGAGCTGAAGGTAAGAGAAGTTGAACTTCAAGCTGCTAGAAACAAACAGATAAGGAAGGCTATGGATGAACAATATGCATCTGCTGCACTGGAATCTTCTCAGGATTCTACTGATGAACAATTGGATACTCCATCAGTGGAAACTGATGTTGCAGAAGGTGATTCTGCTGAAGCTGAACTTCATGCTGCTATTTATGTTCCTGGAAGAAGAGGCAAGAGAATGGCTAAAGTCAGATCTTCACATTCAAAACAAAGTCTAATCAATGTGAATGCTTCTGATGCTTCATTTATAAGGGAGGGATCCTCTGATGATTGGCCTGGGGGAACTAGAGATGTTTTGGTTCACTGGGAGTTAAGTAAAAATGGTCAAGTTAATACCATTTACATATTGGATAAAACTTTCATATCCTTTACATTTCTTCAACAGATTCTACATCTTGTGGATCATCAGGATTTGGTCACTCTATATGAGTTGGTTCTTAAGTATTATGCAACTCATACTCCTGAAGGGTCTGGATTGTATTTGTTGGGTGATCTTCAAGTGTTGTTTGATTCTTCTACTCCCAATGGTGCAAGCTATGATATATGGAAGAACAATCAGAGATGGAAAGTTCAGAGTTGGAAGTTCTATCCTATGCCTTATGTTCATGTTTTGGAAACTACAACTGGTCTAAGGCTTATCATGGATCTTACTAAAAGATATCCTTTGAAAGTGTCTTTGATGGAGAAAATGCTACAACAAAAGTTGGAGATTCCTCCTGATCCAGTTGGGAATGCAAGGTTGTTTGCAGAATCTTTGGTGAAGGTCTTCAAACAAAGGATTAAGACTTCCAGAGCAGTATCTGATTAGGGATATCATGTTGTATATTTGTTTTCTTTTATTTCATTAGTTAAACTAAAAAAAAAAAAAAAAAAAAAAAAAAAAAAAAAAAAAAAAAAAAAAAAACTAACTAACATTTTGTTGTATAGTATTGTATCTATTGTCTGCAGGTTTGGTTATCAACTTACCTGATGTTGACTATTCCATCACAAAGTTGGCTAGTCCAAAGGGTACAGCTTTGGTAAAGACATATCAAATATGTTGATAGCTGTAATGGTTTGCTCAAAACCATAGGGTTTTCAACTCACCCATGCTTTATTGTTGAGTAGTTGAAATGGTTGTCAATTGACCATGGATTTTTCCTTTATGGATTCTGAATAATTGGCTAGCCCACATGTATATGGCTTGTGGTAAAGGCAGTGGAAAACCATATTTGGTCATCAGTTAACCAAGATGATTTTCATCAAAATAATTGGCTAGTCCTGAGCAAATGGCTACAGGTAAAGACATCTCAAATCGATTTATAGCTGATGATTTGCTAAAAATCATGTGGTTATCAGTGTACCTTTGAACACTTGGCTACTCCAGTAGTGATGGCTATTGGTAAAGAGACATCAAATCCATTATTTTCAATGATTCACCTCTCACAGGAGTTAACACACCTGGATGTGATGAGAATAGTATGAAACTAATTTGTTTTGATGTACATTAAGTCATCTGTTGCTGCAAAGAATGGAGATTTCAAGTATTTGTTGATCATAGAGATTCTGCTAAAGATGATTCTTTGCTGGTACTATGTTATTACAATCCTCTTGGAATGTTATTTCGAAGATCTATCAAGAATCTTGAACTTAACCAGGTCAAATTCAAGATTAGGGGAGGATTGTTGGGAATTCTATTAAGTAAGAATTCTGCTGACTGTTTCTGCTGAAGGTTACTGCTGAAGAGCTGGTTCCTGCTGAAGCAGTGTATCTGCTGAAGATTAGTTTCTGCGGATATAGTATTTCCGTATTTTATGTAATATAGTTTGGATATGCATGAGTTTATTTAGGAAGTGATAATGCATATCTTTTAGAAGTTTTAGAATATACGTTTCTTGTGAAACGGTTTAGGGTTCCTTGTGTATAAAAGGAACACACGATTATGTATTGAAAAAAGGTTTTAGAAAACACTTTTATTATCATTAAAAAGATCCATAGAGGATCAAGAGTTCTTAGTATTACACTTGTATTTGTTTCCGCTTTAAAATACAAGATTCAGAGATTATCTATTAGTGTGTTATTGATTACAGTAACATTGCTAACGATTCTAGAGTGCTCAAGAAGATCTATCAAGGTCTTTAAGTTCAACAATTTGTTACTTGTTAACAATCATCAATATGTTTGCTCTAGACTAAATGTTATCATCTTTAGATAGTTACACATTTAACTTATTTGCCTTATTGCCTCCTTAGTTGCATATCTTAATTGATAAATTAATAGATAGCATGATTATTAGAAATTAATTGCCTAATTTAATTATTTCTATATCACTCTCTACATTCATGAATAGTATGCCCTATATTGCCTCAAAGAGTTGAACTTACTTGAATCCAAATCCAAAAACACAACCTTTTTGAAAATTTTCTGCCAAAAACCCATTTATGTCATTCTGGGAATCACCAGATGGGCGGCCCCTTAATTATATAAGGCGGCCCCCTTAATGATTAAGGGGACCGGCCCCTAATTAAGGGGACCGGCCCCTAATTAAGGGGACCGGCCATCTGATGGTCGGGGATACTGTTTTCTTTATCACTTTTTGACCCATTTCAGCCTATACTTCCCAAAAATTCACAAACATATTTTGTCCCATGCTATCCCTCAAAATTTACCTTCCTAAACCACATTTCTCATACACTATAAATACCCTCTTCCCATCATTAATGCCATCACACCCAAACATGTCATCTCCCAACAACCAAAAACCTAAGATTTCAAGAACCGCAAGGATCTCCGTCAAACCCGTTTGGAGGAGGAAACTTGATTCTTGCCATAACTCAAGTGATGTTGTTCCAAGTCAACCAACTACTAAACCTCAAACCCACAATATTGACTCATCTCACAACCTATCACCCACTCATTCCCTCATTCATGCTTCTTCTTATGATGAGCATGCTCAATCCCAAAACAACAATCCCAATCTCTCAATCAATACCTCACATGTTGCTCATTCAACAAAAACACCACTCACTCATGGAGAACCTCTTTCACCCATTTCATGTTTTCATGACTACCCAAGCTCAACCATGTCTCCACCACCAAGAGTACCACCACCACATCCTACAACTTCACATGCCATTCCTATGTTGCATGTTCAAACCTTCACCCAAGACAACCATCATGTTCCACCATCATCACCTTCCACCGAACACTTGAAGTTCGTTGAGGAGCTAAAAGAGGCTCATGAGCTTAGTGCTCTTTTAGCATTACATCTTGCTCAACGCAATTTGGATCCACCCCAATCAAGCTCACCATCATCACCACACAACATCAACCAAGTTGAGAAGCATGTCAACAATTGCCCTTGTTGCATCTTCCTTCAACAACAAACCATTGCTTTGAATGAGCACTTCACTTGGATTGAGTATCTTCTTACAAGATCTCAACAAACACCATCACTTGAACAACATCAAAACCCTACCTCTAACCCACCACCTACAAGTTCCACATCTCCAAACTCACCAACATCCATGCAACCAAAAGTTTATCTCCACTAAACCACCAAGCATTTTATATGCTTATGTTTCTCATTTTCAAATAAAACTCTTCAACCATTTTGGGATTCAAGAAAGTTTGGTGACACTCCTTGTTAGCACAATAAGATGCTATACTTAGTCTTAGTATTCTATATTTATGGCTTTTGTAACAAGGATTATGGGTTGACATAATCATTTTCTATCAATGAATGACTTAATATGTGTTCCTTATTATCTTTTGCCATGCTTATTAATTGTTGGTATTATGATATATGTGTTTGCTTGTGCCATGCTTGTGCTTCTAATATTTTTCTTGCAAGAATTCCAATTCTCAAACCCTTGGTGCCCTCAAACGAGGGGGAGCATACATCAAGGGGAGCTTCCTTTCTATTGGCTTAAACCTTTTTGATTTTACAAAAAGGGGGAGAAGTGAATATAAACTCACTAAATACTTGTCTAAAATTAATTTTTGGATTTAATGAGTTTAGGTTTTGTAATCATCAAAAAGGGGGAGATTGTTGATATAAATAAATGACTAAAAACGTTATTCATATCTTTCGATATCTCTATGTTTTGATAATCACAAAACCTAAACTCATCAAACCAAAGATTATGACATAAACAAGTATTTAGTAGTAAATACTCATCTTTACCAATTAATCACTTAAGGTATGAATGAACAAAGTGTCTAATGTATTATAAGATCAAAGGAACACTTTTGTTAATCACTAGATATTTATAAAATGTCACAAAACATTTTATATCTTTTGAAAAACATTTTTGGCATTAAAAGAATATGTTTAATTCATTACAAATTTGTGAATTCAAATTTTCAACCAAAAATGGCAAATCTAATCCAGAAAAATCTCTCTCACAAAAGGACAAGAAAATTCAACGTTCAGGAGGGCGGCCCCCTTAATTTTACTAGGCGGCCCCCTTAATCATTAAGGGGACCGCCCCCTAATTAAGGGGACCGGCACGCTCCAGAACAGTATGTTCTGGACCTATAAATATTGGATCATTCCACATATTTTTCTCGCCTTTTTGCACTAAAAACTTTCTGATCTAAACATCCTTCTCCATCCTCTAAAAATCCTTTGATCTTATATACTTTGATCTTTGTTTCAAAGTGATTCAAGCCTCAACACTCAAGTGCAAAGAGAAGAATACTTCTTTTAGAAGTATTACAACTTAGTATCATCTTGCTATCTAAGTTGTTTGTTTGTTTCATCTTGTTGATCTTTCATATTTTGGTGAATAAGGTGTATGTATTAGTTAGCTAGATTTAGTTGTAGAATCTAGAATTGTTGTAAGTGTGAAGTGGAACTTGAAGTGAAGAAGTAGTGTTGGATAGTAGTGAAGATAGGAGAGAGTAGCAATAGTGACTAGTAGTGAAGTAATTGAAGCTTCCAAGTGGAGAAGACTAGAAGACATTAGTAGATTAAAGTTGTGAAGACACTAGTGGCTTGAAGGTGCAAAGACATTATTGGTTTGAAGTTGTGAAGACATTGGTGCTTTGAAGTTGTGAAGTTGCAAGACATTGAAGTCGTGAAGTATTTTATGAAGGCGTGAAGATACTTGTGGTGTGAAGAAGTATAGAAGAAGTAAAAGGTGTGAAGAAGTTGTGGCGTGACATTTGGTGTGAGATTGGTTCTAGCTACGATTAGAACTCGACATTTTGCTTTGTGTCATTAATTGGTGTAAGCTTTTGGTGTGTACGGTTTTCTCCGCCATAAGGGAGGTTATTGACTTAGTGAAGAAAACTCTCGAGTTCGGTGCTCGGGGAGTGGAGTAGGGCAAGGAAGGTGTCCTTGTAGCCGAACCACTATAAATCCTTTGTCTCTTGGTTTGATCTTTCCATCTCTCATTCTTTACTTGTTTACTTACTTGCTTCTCGTACATTATTATTATTGTGTGTTGTGCATATATTGATTTCACATAAAGATCAAACTAGGTTCCATTTAAAACCTTAATTATACATTAGTAAAATATAAGTATATACAATTATTAAAACACATATACATATATAAATACTTACTTATAATTAAGTGAGATATATGAAATTATAATTTCTATTCAACACTTTAAATAAGTAGTATCTATGTGATATAGGTAAATTAATTTGTATCTATACTTTAGCCTCAAAGGTTTTTACGATTACCATTAATTCTTTGAAAGCAAACTTTTATTAAACGAAAAAGATGCAAAACTATTCAACCCCCCCCCCCCCCTTCTAGTTTTCCACAATTTCTTCAAGGGACGTGTGTTTAAGTTTGAACATATTCTTCTTTGTCTTGTTTGAACCAAGTGACAAAAATTTGTTTACTTTTATTTCTCGGGTTTAATTATACACTTGGTGCTAAATTATTGAGATTAATCGTGGACAACGGTTTGAGTGAGCTTCAAGATTCCGAGAGTGACTGTCGTTTGGACGTGAAATATCAATGAGTTATTGATGTGTAGGAAGTTTTGTCGAGCGGGCTAATATTACTTGTGGTGAATTTGTTTGGTATATAATTTTGGTACACGTTTTTTATTGAGCTTCAAGAACTCAAGATTGATATTTATTTTGTATTGAGCTATTTTCGGGCCTATTGAATATCTACGGAGTTTGTTCGGATCTCAATCATACGACCATCAAGTTCATCAAACAATCATCTAATCATTTACCGATCCAACACTATCTCACGGTTTTTTTCTTGATTTTGTAAAATCCCGCGAAAGAATCTATTTCTCGGTTTAAATCATAGAATTGTAAAATCCCGTGTACATTCATTATCATGTCTACTAATTCTGATTTTGTCATCTCAGATATACTCAAACTGTACAATGTGATCGATGAACATATGATTTCGAACCATGTGTAACAAATATACGTACTTGAGCCTGATAATTCTGCAGTGGAATCTTCGTGTTGCATTGAATTACTTGATGATGCAAAGAATTGCTGCATTGAATGTTTTCGACAACTTCATTCACACCTCTCGGTACTTTTAGAGGGAACTGGATTCAAGATGGGATTTGAACGTGCATTTGCAACATTCTTCGGTCAAGATGTTCAGACTTTCACAGACACAATGATTCTTAATTTAGATCAACTACGACAGCAACTTGACCAAGCAGAATCTTCCAATATTGGATCCTTGGCTGCCCTCTGTGTGATCAATAAACAACTGCAGAAGTTCATCGATTCGAAATCAACTCTAGTGTATGACTATGAAAGTCAGATGACATTGAAGTGTTTTGCTGATCACACGGGTATTGAGGTTGACATGTTCAGAGATACATTACTCCAACTCATGGGTAATGTTAAGGTGTACATTGAGGAAAGAGCTCAACACAATCTTAAATATGATGACAAGGTGAAGGCATGTCGGGTGCAATCATGTGATGGTATTGTTGATTCGGGAAAAGCATTGGATGTTGGGTCAGCTGTCGCTAAATGCAAAGGATCAGAGACTGCTAAGCTTGACACCACCAGCAGTTCAGTGACTCTTGTTACACATGATACAGATGCAGATTTAGACCGATAAATGAACAGAAGTTATGTGCTGAGGTACCCTTAACTTATCAACATAATGGGCTTTCTAAGGAATGGCAGCATACTGATCATATGAAGACCATTTATGACTCAAATTTGTTGGAAAAAACTGACAGAAATGCCATTTCTAATTCAACAAATATGCGTCATAAAGGGGGAGAAGGTGATCAGGATTCTTAACATGATGATGTATCAAGTTCTTTATTTACGGCTGAGTTGTTTGATGAGTGATTAATCACAAATCCTTTTTAGACCAAAATCAGACCTAATACACCAAACACTAACCAAAAATGCCAAGAGAACGTATGTTTTTGTATTTGTGTATGTGCAGGTACGGATATGAGAAAAATGGACAAAAACGAAGCAAAATCGACAAAAACGAGCATGAGATTGGAAAAAGGTCAAAAGCCGGAGCCGGGGAAGCAAAATGATAAAGAAAAGCTCAAAATGTCAATCGAAGTCTTCAGAGATTCATAAAGTTGCAATATTAGTCCTTGGTCAAAGTTTGAAAAGATTGGCAATTTTAGTCCCTCAACTTTCAGATATTTACAAAAATGACCCTTTGAAGAATATTCAAAGAAAAGACAAAATTGGTCCTTCATAAATCAAAGAATGGCAATTTAAGCTCTTGGAAGAAGTTTTGATAAAATACAGTTTTGGTCCCTGAGCTTTGAGTTTGTACAACATTGGTCCTTGTCATTTTATCTTAAATCCTTACACAACAAAACCTGGTCCAAATAATAGCCTAGTCCATCACCATCCCAATCCACATATATTAAAACCCAAGCCCAACTCCAATCACTAACCCATCACCCCATCTGTTTTAATAAAAGCCCAATCCCACAAAAATATTACCCGATCCACAGCACCCAACTTCTACCCGGACAACACCTTTTATAATAAAACCCCCAAATAAATTTTACCGCCCCCCAAAATTCAACCCCCTACCCAGAGTTACTGTAGAAATGAACCCTAATTCACCTTTTCCCCAAATTACCTCGTATAAACAATAATTACCCCAATCATTATACTTCTAGAACGTGTCAGGATCACTCAGGGAATGTAAGAAGTACACGTGGACCAATGGGAGAAGACACGCAGGATTGGATTCTATCAACAAAATAAATCAATGGCTGATATTGATGGGATGAATCTGGAAGCATGATCAAAGGCTATTAGAGACTCAAGGAAACACAGAGGCACACGGATAGATGACCTGGCATTCTCCTCAGCTCAGCTATATAAGCTCAACCCCTCACCTCATGTAAACTTGTCCAATTTTTCATGCTTTTAGAAGAATTTTGATCAATTTAATTTTCCTGTCATTTTAAATTCAGTAATGTTGTAATTTTCATTGTACTCAATTTACTCTTATTAATATAATTTCAGTTTTTATCATTTTGTCTTAATTTCAATTTCAGCTTATTCTTTTAATTCCTGTTATTAGTTAAAATCACAATCAGTAGCTTTAGTTAAATTCAGTTTCAAAGTTGTGTTTATGTTTTCACTTATATAGAAAATCCAAAAAAAATAGAAAAAATCAGAAAAATATAAAAATATTGTTTCAATTTAAATTTTAACTTCAACAAGTTAATTTTCTGTCAAGTAAGTTCATATAAGCTTTTACTTAGGTCTGTCTTATTCAAATTATTTCAAAAACACAAAAGTCAACAGAAGTCAAACATTTAGCTTATTGAAATAAGCTCAGCTGAATTTGGAGTTCAAAGGCAGCCATAAGGTGTCGTTTGGCCTGTCTTAAAGACAGGCTGTGTGGGATAGCCTCTCTGTTTGGCTGAGAGGAGTGGTACGTCTTCATTTTTAATTTTCATCAGCTCATTATTGAATCTTATTTAGATTAGTAGTGTAGATTTATTATTGATTGTCTATTCCTGTTTTGATTTAATATTTACATTTTAGTTAAGCGTAGTTTGAGTTTATTTCCAATTGAATCTTAAGTTTGTATGTTCTACTGTTTCATTACTACTTTATACTCTTGAATTTGTTTTGCTGTTCTAGTTTGTGTATTAGATCTAGGTTTCTGATTGCATTTGTTATTACTTGTGCTTTGATTTGGATTTAAGAATGTTGGATTTCTATTGGTACTGAGATTAGTGGTTTGGATTGGTGTGCATCTGTTTTCATCTTTTGTCTTACTGTTTGGATCTGTTTTGCTATGTGATTTGGATATGAGATCTTTGTTTTCTGAGTAGGATTGGTGCTACTAGATCTGCTTTAGCTTCTGTGTTTGCTGTCTGAGTTTGGATTACACATAGGATTGGATCTGTAGTAATTTTTTAGTTAAGACAGAATATAAAGGGGTGTTTGGATTAGGTGAGTTCACCATGGATTTTGTGTTTTCTAGTTGCTAATTCTGCATTAGTAAGACATATTAGGCATAAATAAATTAGTAGTAGCATAAACATAGTAGGTTCTTTTACAAAAGTCAAGTTTACCGTCATTACTCTTTCCTGCCCATTCATTTGAGAATCTGATTTTGCATTGTGGGTGAATAGATGTACTTTTAGTCTGCTGATGAGGATTTATTGCGTAGACATGTCAATTTACATCTAGGAACAATTTTGAATCAGTAAAGTCGGGGTTAGTCAAAGCTTTGATCCAATTTAAAAGTCAAACTGCTGCTTTTCTTTGTCCAAAACAGATCTGATCTAGGCTCAAAACAAGGTCTAATTTGGTTAGGAATTCAATGCTTTTAGATTTTCTAGTTAGCTAGTAGTAATAGTTTGAAGAATCTGCCCTTAAGTTTCACTAGTTTGCTTATTAGACAGCTTATAATTAAGCTGCAAATAGGGGTATCGAACCTTCATAACTGCCTAGTTTTAACCATCTGTATTATTGCTCATCTGCTTGTTCCTTTTACTTCTTTGGTTCTTTTAAGTATCTTTGAGCTAACTGAAGTGTGTTTAAGCTTCTTGTTACAATTTATGCTTATTGGTCTTCATCTGCTTATCTACTGCTTTTCCCAAAGTGCTTATTACAACTGTTTGGTCTCCATACCTGTGCTTCTGAATACTTTTGGCTTTCATACTGTTCATTCAAGCTTTTCTAAGTCTTAAAATATATTGGTGAAAGTGTGGGTCAATTTGGTCAAACATAGCTTATAAATAAGCACTTCCTAATAAGCAGTTTTCAGCTATATAGCACTTCTCTAGCTTATTTTATTTTCAAATTTTTTTCCCAAGCTTATTTTAATATTTCAGATTTTCTGGAATTTTTTCAAATTTTTCTGAGTTAATTTACTATTTTTCTTATTTTATTTTCATTTTTAATCATTTTTAATTACCAAAAGTCCAAAAAAAAAATCAGAAAAAGCCAAGAAAAATCCAAAAATATTTTAGAAATTTATTTTCATTTATTTTAGAATTTTAGAAATTAATTTTGCATTTTTCCCATTTATTTTCAATTTTATTTGAATTTTAAATAGTTTTTAATTAGTTTTAATACTTTTTAATTCCTAGAAATTACATAAAAAACCAAAAAAAAGTTAGTTTTTAGTTTTAAAATTACTTTTTAGTTATTTTATAATTTTCAAAATTTATTTTTCATTTTTCTCACTTTATTTGTATTTTCTTTTAATTTTTAATTACTTAAATAGTTTTTAATTCATTAAAAAAAAAAAAAAAAGTCAAAAAAATATTTTTCTTTTTCCTAAAATTTTCTTTTATCATTTTTAACATTTCAAAATTATTTTCAAGTCCGTAGGAGTAGTGTAGCTTAAAAGTCGCGTTTTATTTCGTACGTTTACGTTTATTTCACGTTTTAGTTTACGGTTTTCGATTTACGTTACGTTTTAAGTTTGTTTATTTGATTTACATGTTTAGTTGGTTATTTGTGCTTCATTTACTATTTCATTAGTATAATCCCATCAAAATCACTTTTTACCGTTTTCACGACACGTTTCACAATTCGAGAATTCGAAATTCCATTCACACCTTCGCTGAGACACGACCCGGGGAAATACTTTCCTAAGCATTTCTTCGGTTAAAAAAACTATACTTAAAACGACAACACATAGGATTGGATCACATAGGATTGGATCTGTAGTAATTTTTTAGTTAAGACAGAATATAAAGGGATGTTTGGATTAGGTGAGTTCACCATGGATTTTGTGTTTTCTAGTTGCTAATTCTGCATTAGTAAGACATATTAGGCATAAATAAATTAGTAGTAGCATAAACACAGTAGGTTCTTTTACAAAAGTCAAGTTTACCGTCATTACTCTTTCCTGCCCATTCATTTAAGAATCTGATTTTGCATTGTGGGTGAATAGATGTACTTTTAGTCTGCTGATGAGGATTTATTGCGTAGACATGTCAATTTACATCTAGGAACAATTTTGAATCAGTAAAGTCGGGGTTAGTCAAAGCTTTGATCCAATTCAAAAGTCAAACTGCTGCTTTTCTTTGTCCAAAACAGATCTGATGTAGGCTCAAAACAGGGTCTAATTTGGTTAGGAATTCAATGCTTTTAGATTTTCGAGTTAGCTAGTAGGAATATTTTGAAGAATCTGCCCTTAAGTTTCACTAGTTTGCTTATTAGACAGCTTATAATTAAGCTGCAAATAGGGGTGTCGAACCTTCATAACTGCCTAGTTTTAACCATCTGTATTATTGCTCATCTGCTTGTTCCTTTTACTTCTTTGGTTCTTTTAAGTATCTTTGAGCTAACTGAAGTGTGTTTAAGCTTCTTGTTACAATTTATGCTTATTGGTCTTCATCTGCTTATCTACTGCTTTTCCCAAAGTGCTTATTACAACTGTTTGGTCTCCATACCTGTGCTTCTGAATACTTTTGGCTTTCATACTGTTCGTTCAAGCTTTTCTAAGTCTTAAAATATATTGGTGAAAGTCTGGGTCAATTTGGTCAAACATAGCTTATAAATAAGCACTTCCTAATAAGTAGTTTTCAGCTATATAGCACTTCTCTAGCTTATTTTATTTTCAAATTTTTTTCCCAAGCTTATTTTAATATTCTAGATTTTCTGGAATTTTTTCAAATTTTTTTGAGTTAATTTACTATTTTTCTTATTTTCATTTTCATTTTTAATTATTTTTAAATACATTTTAATTACCAAAAAGTCCAAAAAAAATCAGAAAAAGCCAAGAAAAATCCAAAAATATTTTAGAAATTTATTTTCATTTATTTTAGAATTTTAGAAATTAATTTTGCATTTTTCCCATTTATTTTCAATTTTATTTGAATTTTAAATAGTTTTTAATTAGTTTTAATACTTTTTAATTCCTAGAAATTACATAAAAAGCCAAAAAAAATAGTTTTTAGTTTTAAAATTACCTTTTAGTTATTTTATAATTTACAAAATTTATTTTTCATTTTTCTCACTTTATTTGTATTTTCTTTTAATTTTTAATTACTTTATTAGTTTTTAATTCATAAAAAAAAAAGTCAAAAAAATATTTTTCTTTTTCTTAAAATTTTCTTTTATCATTTTTAACATTTCAAAATTATTTTCAAGCCCGTAGGAGTAGTGTAGCTTAAAAGTCGCGTTTTATTTCGTACGTTTACGTTTATTTCACGTTTTAGTTTACGGTTTTCGATTTACGTTACGTTTTAAGTTTGTTTATTTGATTTACGTGCTTAGTTGGTTATTTGTGCTTCATTTACTATTTCATTAGTATAATCCCATCAAAATCACTTTTTACCGTTTTCACGACACGTTTCACAATTCGGGAATTCGAAATTCCATTCACACCTTTGCTGGGACACGACCCGGGGAAATACTTTCCTAAGCATTTCTTCGGTTAAAAACACTATACTTAAAACGACAACATCATTGTTTAAATCAAATGATATGGTTGACAAAGAAGTCTTTAATGAACTTTCTAACAGATTTTTTAAACTTGAAAAACATTGTATTTCTCTAGAAATCGCAATGCAACAAAAGGAAGAAAGTTTGCAAACTAACCAACCATGTAAAAATCCGGAACTTCCTGATTTCCGTGAATTCTTTTTGATAAATGATTTTAAAGCTCGGCTTCAAGCAAAAAACTTGACAATCACCAACTTGAAGAAACATATCTCTGCTATGAATGTGAAAAGTAGTTTAGTCGGAACTAACCCGGACATTGATGCAACTAAGTCTAGAATTAGTGAACTGTCAATCTTTGTGGCTGAACTACTTAAGGAAAACGAGTCTTTGAAAAGGCATCAAAAAGACCTATGTGACTCAATCAAAGTAACAAAAACTATGACTGTAGAGCAGACAACCTCTTTGATTGCTAAAAATGATGAACTCAAAGCTCAACTTCAGGAGAAAGGTTTTGCAATTGTGGCATTAAGAAATGATTTAAGAAAATTAACAGGAAACAGTGTGAACACTAAGTTTGCAAAACCATCAATCTTGGGAAAACCACTTTCACAACCTCTCAGGAAACAAAGTGTTGTTAGGCAACCGACTGCATTTAGATCTGAACGACCAAAATTTTCAAAATTGCGGTTTGCCTCCCAAGTTGATGCGAAACAAGTTTTGACAAAACCAGTCACTTCACATAATCTGCCTAAGAAAAATGCCTCTGGGTCTGTTAAAGGTCAACGAGTAGCTACTCCTACGCCTAACTCTTCTAGGATATGTTCGAAAACAATGTCAATACCGAGTGTTAAAACTCAAATCTCTTATGATATAAATGACTTGTACAAAAACTATGATCTTGAAAAGGCTAGGAAAGGGGCTCTACTTCAAAAGGATGGAATCTTAGGTTCACGACCTCATAGGATGCCTTCTAGCTTATTGCAGAACTCGGCCAGTTGCAGCAAACCAAAATCTGTGAGCACTCAACAAACATATAGGAATTGTCTAGTGTCCAAGAGTAGTTGCACATCGATTAAAGCGATTCCTGTTGCAAATCACTCTAAGAAACCTAGACCTTGTTCGGAATCCAAAAACCTTGTTTGTTCAACTTGTCTGAAATGTGTTGTTAAGGCAAATCATGATAAGTGTGCTACAAAATTCCTGAAGGATGTGAATACTTGTGATAAGGTTCTACCATCTAAGACTAGAAACTACAACAAGCCCATAGAATCAAAGATTTATACTCGGAAACCTGGTAGGCAGATTGATTTAGGACAGGTTTTCTCTAAACAAGACTCCCACTTTACATGAGAAACCAAACATTCCCAGAACTTGCCTTAGGTGGATACTGACGGGTAGAATTTTTAAGATTGTTGGTCTTAGATGGATACCTATGAGAAAGTTGTTCACTGATTGCAAAGCCAAGGTTGATAGTGGAACCCCAAATGGTATATATGCTGATATCACTAACCCATATAAATGCAAACAAACTCCCAATGTCAGTGCAGGCAGTCTCTACTTAAGTGCAGGTACATCTCTCAATATGATTAAGGAAAGACTCAGAGTTTGGTTGCTGAAAAGAGTGATATCTCATCAATCAGGGGTTAAAGAAGCTCAACTTTGATGCATATGATATATGACATCTGTTCACATCACTTCAGGCCTCGCTCTTCAAAGACAATGACGTTCACATCAGTTCAAGCCTCGGTCCTCAACTTCATCATTATGGTGTCTGCTGACAACACTTCAGGCCCCGTTCATCAATGAAAAGAAAGGTGTATGATTCAGTGCGCCCTATCTTTTGAAGAAGAGAAATGTTCTTGCTTCTGACCATTCTCATCAACAAACCTCATATTTGTTCCACGCTTGTTCAATCATCAAGTGGATTACCTTCATCAGATGTTATTTGTTATTATTCACTCGATCAAAAATGACATCTTCAAATGCAATTTTTGAGGGGGAGAAGTGTGGACAGTGGATCAACCTCGTATGCAATTTTTGAGGGGGAGAAGTGTGAATAAACTACATGTATTTCTATTCACTTGTTCAATCAAAAATCGCATCCTCATATGCAATATTTGAGGGGGAGAAGTGTGAATAAAATACATGTTGATTGATGCGTGAAATGACTCTCCTCTCCTCCAACACCTAATGATCCACTAACTAAGGAAGACTAATTGTGACTATGGAGTTGAGTGGGTATCACATATTTGAGATTGAAGTTTGACTTTCACAAAGACGTGTTCTTAGTTTATCTTGAAGTCGGGGTTGGATGGATGAATGACTTTCAACGATAACTTGCTCGTGCTTGAGATTTAAGTTGAAGACTTGGTTTATCTAGTTACCAGCAGTCGAGGTGGATGGTTGAAGACCTGGTTAACTATCACTTTAAGGAGTTACGTTGTAGTACTCAGTGTCACACGCCGTTGTCATTATGGATAATCGCAAGAGGTGGTAATGTCTCATGCTTTGGTTGGGTAGTGAGTACTTAGAGATTCGCTTGGAGCATAAATTCTCTACACCGTTCTTCCAACATTAGTGCAAGCTTAAGACACAAGAATAGGGAACTCTACTTCAGTCTCAAGTTTGTTATATCGGGTTTTTTCCATACGTGGTCATTTACTATTAGCCAGTGGAAGTGAAAAGAGGTTTACTTAGGGGCTGATCTACAGTGAATTGTTGAAGAGAATTGTCATCGACATCTACTCATGAGGTATTGATTTGTATATTGCTTCCTGTTGATATATTTATGTACACATAGTTATGATGATTCCCAGAGATCTTCATCATCATGGAGGGAGAATTGTGTACATTGGGGCTTTTAATCAAAGAACTGGAAGCATTCTAAGTGAGTTGAAAATGTCGACATGACGTTCCCCAAACCAACCCGTGAAGAAGCTACAGATTATCAGTCTATGATCCACCTTACATTGTGGATGACATGATAAGAGACTGAAGACATTTTGGGCAGAATTGAGAAATACTTCTTCAACATGCATCAATGTTATTTCAAACGGGTCGTCAGTTTGGGATGGAGCAAGTACACTTATGGGCTTACTAATTGGGAGGGAGGATTAACCCAATTAGTGAGCGTTTCTATAGCAGTTGATTCTCACTAGATACATTTTAGCTTATTTGGTTCTTCTCAATATTTCAAGTATATGTGCGTAAAAGTTGTTGTTGATTCTGATGTATCAAAACCAGCAAGGGGGAAGGAGACATACATCCGAATGCATAACGAGTACACGTGATGAACATAATACTTCTTCTTAATTGAAGTTATCCCGGGAAGACATATGTCATAACCGTAGAGAAACTCAGTGTCTTAACTCGTAGCGTTTGGTGTATTATTCCAACTACGTGGGGGAAGTGGTCCCTTGATACTTGTGGTGTGAATTATTTCAGTTTTCAGTGGGAAGAAATATGAGAAGGATATGTGGAACGTGAGAAGATATTGCTTATTTACATCTTCATATGAGCTGATAAGAGTTATGGTAAAAGTGCTTCTGGTTAATGTTTCATGTACACATTGTTATGCTGATTCTGATAAGATCGCAACCATCATGGGGAGAGATATGTGTACATCAAGGACGCACAACAGGTTCACGTGATCGGGCTTAATCATATATTCCGGAGGAGATATCCGCAGAGATGATCAGTGCTTCAACTTGTTACTTTGGTGTTATCATTTCTTCGTGTGTTGGATACATGCGTACAATATGGATTGAGTTGGTATGTGTAAGTTAACTGGAAAACATTTGGTGAAATGAAGATGTTGATATCTTATTCCCCCGAATAGACAACTGCTCCAAACCATAAAGTAATGTGTACATTGGGGATGCACAATAGGGTCATGTGATCGGGCTTCATCATACATTCTGGTATTGATAACCGCAGAGATGATCCATGGTTCACCTTGTTACTTCAGTGCTATCATTTTCTTTGGGTCTTTGAGCGTCATACAATGAGACTTTTTGCATCACTTCAACTACTTGGGGAAGTGGTCTCATGAAGATGATTGTCGGTTTGGGGGGGAAGCTACCAAAGCTTCACATTGAGGAGGCAATAAAAATTTTTATAGAAATTTGGTGGGTGTCTAGCGATTAACTCAATTGTGAGATTCTAGTGATTTGTTAACTACTTGTGTTTGGTGAATTGTTGTGACTTAAGTCATCTCGATTAGTCTGATTGTAATTTGATGTTGTGAGTTAATCTTTACGACTTGACTTATTACAATCGGATCTATTGTAACTTGACTTGTCGTGACTTGACACTTAAAGCTAATTGTCACTTATCCAAGATCTCTCTCTAAGTTTAACTTGCATATTACATCTTTCGGTTTCTTTTGTTGACTTTAGTAAAATCCCGGGAAAGATTCGACCTCTCGGTTTAAGTCACAAGAGTTGTAAAATCCCGTTTAAGATTATGTCATGGCATCTACCGCTTCAGACGATTATTCAGGAGCCTCGAAAGCTTTGGTGGTGAAAGTTTAAGAGATGTTGACTACTAATTTCTACAACGAGCTGAACGATACTATCGTTTTGGTACTCATGTCAACATCTTCTTAAACTGATTAGTATCCTTTGTATATATATTATACTAAATTGTAAATAGAAAAATATAAAACCTATAAAAACCATAAAAATCTGAAAAATCATAATAAATCCAAAAATATTCTTCTCACGACATGTCTCTTGTGTAATCAATATTATGTACGTTTCTAGAAATGTCATTCAATAATGACACGGAATCATACATATGCTTGAGCAAGAGTTTTTTCGGTTTCAAATAATTTTTTTTAAAACATGTCGTATCTCAAAATATTCTTCAAAATTATGGCTTACAGTCATTTCAGGCTGTAACCCGGTCTTCAAAAATATGGCTTGCTATTACTTCAGATAGCAACCCGGTTTTCAAAATGAGGAAAACTCGTCGCCTAAAAGACGGTTGTTCCTAGCAAAGGGTGTCGTTCATCCGAGCGTGAATTACTTTATATTCATGCACCCTCGATCTAATGTACGTTTCAGTGCATTATTTCTTGATAAAGAAGAGAAGTCTTCTTTTTATCGCCAAATACTTTCCCTTCTATGATTTTTCCGGAAAGTATTTGTGCAAAACTTGGTGGTACCATGAGATTTTGATTAAAAAATCAAATTGAACTCAAATGGTTGATAAAATTTTCACTCAATCAATGTCTTTAATATTTTATGAAAATATTTCAGTTTTAACATCCGTCATTGATTGAGGGGGAGAGTGATTTCTCAAAATTTTATGTATCATCAAAACTCCCCACACTTTGTACAAAAACCTTGCAACAAAATGATTTGTGATGGTTATGTGTGAGAATGATAGCCTTTTCAAAGAGTTTTCGTTAAAACGTCAAATCTTTTGTAAACTCATTAAATCTGACACATAACAACCTCCCTCACAGATTGAGGGGGAGCAAGAAAAAGGTTCCTTTTATCAGAAAATATTAAAATTAACCGCATTTATCTCCTAAACGTTTTCTAAATTATTAAAATCAATTGAGATCAAAAATCTCGAAAGATTTGAAATTTTTGATCGGGGGAGAGAATGTGATTTAAATATGAAATCTGATAATCAAAAGTGATCTTTTGGACTCATTAATAGGCTCCCACATATGTGCTAAACTCTTTCGTATATCGATGCACATATTGAGGGGGAGCAAAGGCGTTTGTGGAAGTAATACCAAAGACCGACCATTTATCTTTATGCATGGAGTTATAAGGATGGTTAAGGATAGGTATGAGTTCCCATGATCCACCAGAACCGGAAGGATCTTCCCAGGGAAAATCTATAGATAGATTAGAAGTCCTTAGGAATGATTGAAAAAAGGAGTAAAGTGAGAAAGGGAAGAGTGCGGACTGAGATAGAGCTAGAACTGGAACAAACCCAACAAGGTTCTAGTGGTGAAGTCTCGGTAAGCACTGAAGGGGTTGAAGAATGAAAAAGAAATGAAATGAGAAAGGGTGAAAAGAAATAGCCCTCCATATATTCAACCTTAGGTCAGAAACCGGGTTCAATTCATAATCTACTGGCGGTTACTAAGGTAACACCGGTATTGAAGACAAGACGTCATGGACCCAGTGACGCACTGCACTAAACTTCCCAACCACTCAAGTTCTCTTAAAAGAGCTTGTTTCATTCTCACGGGTAACCCTGTGCAATGTATCGACCGCTCATTACGAGCTATGTTGATACCTAAAACAGGAGACGCCTCCCCAGTCTCCAGGAGCGGATCAAAACGCACTATTGAGTCTAGAGCCATGAGATCATCCATAAATATCGATAGGACACATTCCAAATATGCTTATTGTTTCACACAATGTGGAAAATAAGATAAAATATTTAGAGTCCTACGCATTATCCTTGTGGTATTGCCAGAACATCCGATTGATATGAAAATATTCACAATGATGATGGAAATCCTTCTAGAGCAAACATCTTTCAAGCTCTTGGTAGGTGACATGTGAGATCCATCTTGGATCAATGATCAAGTGACAACTGGAAAGCAACAATGGTGCGATTCAACTTTGAATCAAACTTGTTCCAGGATATGGATTGACGGATACTTTTGCAAAAACCTTTCAGTGTGCTCACAAACTAATTTTCGAGCACATTGATTGTGTATAATCTTTCAAACAAAAGTATGTTTGATGGAAATATGATTCAAAGCATAAAACTCTCGTCGTGTCGAAAAATGTTTATCATATGACACGCGAGTGATTTCTATAAATTAATTTTTCATCAATCCGTGAATATTTAATTCACCGATTCACTCTATCGTGCTGTCTGCTTTGAGACGTTCCGGTATGAGAACATGCTAAGTATGAAGATTCCGAAGTGGATTCTTTGGAAATTTCAATACTATAAGCTGGAAATTCCTGTCAAGGAGAGTCTTCGTTAAAAGAGACTCTACCTGATCACAGGTCGGTTTTCACAAAACCGGAGGGTAATCTGTCCTCGCAGAACGAATGACAAAGCCATATTCGTTCTCTATCTTTATTGATAACTGTTTTATTTCAGGGACACATATAAAGATGGCGTTGATGGCTCCTATTTCCAGCTGAATCGGGTCAATCCATACCTCATGCTCACACATCCTCCACACTATCAATGACGATGAGAGACTTGCTACAACAAATGTTGAGAGACTACCAACAACGTTTCGCAACTCTGATGAAAAAGTCTCCCGATCCACAACTCTAATGTAAAGTCTCCTGATCCAGAAGGGTGTGAGCATGACGGTCCTAAAGTCACTACATCACATGAAGGCGATACTACTATGGATGAGCTTGGAGATTTACTACGGCTGATGATCTCAAAGAAGCTCAAAGATCACACATCACAAAGGAACTCAAATCACAAGTTCATTGCTAGATGTACAAAGTGTGCTGTAACGTGAAGAATCAGAACCTACGAGCTACAAAGACGAAATAATGCTTAAAGACCAAAGAGCTTAATTTCAAAGCTGACCTCGCTTAGGGGAGATTGTTAGGAATACGGATATTCTTGTAAAAGTCTCGGTCACCTTATTATTGTAATATCATTTAAGTTAGCTCGTATTTATTCTATTATTTAGTTAAGTATTAATTTAGTCTAAGTAACATCGTGGAAGAAGGACGGGTCTTTACCCACTGTATGCCTGATCCACAGCCCGGGTGTGGGCGTTTTTATCTTTTTTGTAGGAACCTATAAATACCCCTCTCCACATGTGCAGAGGGTTGGTGCTTCTCATAATTCTTAATCTAACTTTACATTTTTCTCTCATCTTTCTCTCTCTCTAGAAACACCCAACTCTCCTTCTCTCTCTAAACTTTCTTTCATTAATTCAATCATAAACACAAGAACCATACTAGTTAATATTATGTTTGTCCTACAGAAAATCACTATAAAATGCAATCCTAAGGTACCAAGACAAAGTTGAGTTTTAAAAATTTTGATACCAAATTTCACCGAAAAAAATTAGAATTTTGACCTAAAAATTTGAATTTTTGGCCAAAATTTTTTGACCGTTATACCAAAATTTGAATTTCGCGTAAAAATTGAACGTTTAGTCTCCTGTAAAAATTAAATTTTACTCAACTTTTCCCGCCAAGATAATGAGAGATAGGTAAAACTTGTGTAGATGATGGATCTTTGAAAGATAACAAAGGTTGTTGTTGAAGATTAGATGTTTTGGTGAAGTAGAAAATTCGTACTCGGAAAAATCTGCATACTCAGTAAAGATTTCTGACAAGGCTTACTCGATAGAACTTGATAATTGTACTTACTCGATAAATGTCTGAGAAACACTAACTCGGTAAAAATCCTTTCCTCTATTGCAATCCCTTACTCGGTAAAAATTGACTTCTAACTCGGTACAACTTTATGTTCTAACTCGGTAAAGCTTTGGTCTACTAACTCGGTAAAGCTTGCAGGATTACTAACTCGGTAAACAATCCTCTAACTCGGTAAAATCTTGTAACTCGATAAGGTCAATTACTGCTAACTTGATAGATAGATGCTAACTCGATAAGAAGAAATGAATCGAGTATAGTTTCCCCTAGGTAGTGAACAATAGAATACCTTACTCGATAAACGATAAGGTTATGGCTAACTCACAAAAATTGTTACTCGAAAAAACAAAAAGCTTACTCGGTAAACACTTCCCTTAACTCGGTAACCTTACTCGATAGAAGACTGCTTAACTCGATAATCAAACTATCCTAACTTGGTACTCCGAAATTCTCGCTAAACCTAACTCGATAAAAGCCAATCTAACTCAATAAAGCGCCGATAAGCAGTACCCAAATTCTGAAAAATCCGATTTTTCACCCAAAAAACGATCTAAAACAACCTAAAATTATCCCTAGGCGATTGATACCATTTATAGGACCCTAAACTACTATATCTAACACAAGTTTATATAAAGATAAAGAAGTGATAAGTAGAGAGAGTGGTAACTGCTAGAGAGAGAAAGAAAGATGTATTAGATTAAGAGAGAGGGAGCATACAATGAGAAACACACATAGAAACACCCTAGAAGCAACACCTCCAAATGGGAGCATTTTGAGGTATTTATAGGAAGATAAGAAAGAGGGGCCGGGCTTGGGCTTTTGTAATAGACTAGACATAACCTTCTACAATATTAGATTAAACCAAGCCCGTTTACCCTTAACTAAACTACAAGACTATTACAACATTATTACAAGACTCGATGACACAATAATAATCGTCACTTCTATTTCTAACAATCTCCCCCTAAGGGGCGATCATTGAGATCTCTCTTTGATTCCATTGATGATCAACACTTCTATTGCTAACAGAATGATTCTTGTGTTGAAATACTTTTTAAGTTACTGTGATTATGTGGTTTTATAAATGCATGGACTAGTAAGTGTTATTATATGTGTATGCATGCTATGATATTATTTTGTGGTTATTCTGTGTGGTTCAATTGGAGGGTAGCTATGCTCCTATTGTTCATTTGAGCTATCCAATTGGAGGGTAGTAGCCCTACCCATTATTATTCTGTGTGGTCTGATCAGAGGGTTCGATTACCCATTATTGTTTATGTGGATAGTGGGCATGTTCCGTCCCTATTGTTGCCTTATGATGCGTTGTTGGTTGATTGATGGAGACTGCATGCTAGATTGTATAATAACTAGTCTTACTGTTATGCTATGTTTTATAATCACAGCAAACTGATTGCCTTGAGTGATATTGTGTGTCTTAAACCTATGAATCTCACCAACATTATGTTGACATTTTTAAGCATCATTTTCAGGTGAGCTTTCTAAGGCTAAGGTAGAAGGGAGCGACTAGACGAGACTTTAGTTGCATTGAGAATGATTTAGCTTATTATTTGTATTATGAATTTGTTTGATTTTGATTGAGATACTTTAATGTTTTTCGACTAGTGCTTTATGTTTTATTGAAGTTACTTTTGGAGTTTTGTTTTGGTTATTTTCTTTTGGGGTATTGTTATGACACTTTGTTTCTGTACTTTGCTCTATATATGTGCATGTAGAAATTCTCTATTTAGTATGAGTTTTAATATTAGGATATATTGTTATGACACTCTAGTATGAATGTGTCCAAGGCTTAAGTATGAGTTTCCTTAGGAATATTAGGATATATTAAAACCATTAGGCTATAGAATAAACCCTTTAGAACTTATATACAAACCCCATACGCCCAAAACCATAACTAGGTCATAGTTAACTAGAATTAGGTCTAAACCATCCCAAAACTTCCCCATAGGTCACTACCACTTAGTATAAGCCTCTTAGAACTTAGTAATAGTTATTAGACACTCATAGGACACTAGTCTAGGCAATAAACCATAGGATAAACCCTAGTCTCTCACTAAACACACTTAGGTCATTTAGGTTACAAAACTAGGTCAAACCTTCCCAAACCTTTCCCATAAGTTACCCTCACTTAGAATAAACCCATTAGGTCTTAGGATTAGTCACTAAACACACTTAGGAACTTAACTTATGCACTAAACCTTAGATAAAACCTTAAACACTTAATAAGTAGAACTAGGTCTAAACTTAACTAAAACAAGTAAAACATAAACATAAGCACCTCAAGTACATCAAGCTAGCACCCTAACACCTTAGTCATACCCAAGCACACACCCTAACACCTCTAAGCACCCACACAAGTAGGTGCATCACCTACTTGTCTAATCCACCACTAATTACCCTAAACCACCACTAATCCACCCTTAATCACCCTAAACCATCCCTAAACACCCTAAGCAGCTTACAAGCACCTCCAAGCACCCAAGCAAGGAGGTGTATCACCTCCTTGTAAGCTACTTTACCAAACCGCCTCCCTCGTCTCTTCTACACCGCAACCATCCTAAGCTCACCCCCTAGCTACCTTCTAGCTGCTCCTCGTCACCACTAGACTTGCCACAACCCTCCTCTAGCCTTGCTTGCTCACCCCTCCCCTTGCTCGACACCTACACCCCATTTTCACCCTAAACCGCCTCTACGCGGGTATAAATACCCCCTCCTCCCCTCCATTCTTCTTCAAACCTCTCCTTCTCTTCTCTACTTCATATTTCTGTAGTATAAGACCCTTAGAAGCCCTAGGAAATGAGTAGCTAAGCATTGGTTGTGTTGTGTTGTGTTGTGGTTTGAAGTCGAGCGAGCCCTAGAAAACCCTAAAACCCACGTAAACCCTTCCCTAACCAAGTAAGTCTTACATTTTAGTCTATTTAGCTTTAGTCTAGTATTAGAATAGAATTAGGATGCCTTAGATACCCTAGGAACCCTTGCATGAGCCTTGAACCATTTCGTTTACTAGTTTACATTTTAAAACCCTAGATCGAGTCATATAGTTGCATGCATGCTATAAGTCACTTCTATAAGTCATACACTCGTTATAAATAACCTAGATAAGTTAAAATAAGTAAAACATAAGCTAGAAAACTTAGTTGCTAGATAAAATATAAGTTACATGCATATTAGGACTAGTTTTGCAAAACTTTACATACATAAGGGTATATATCGTAAATTCCTGAAATTATAAAGTCTAGGGACTGTTTTTGACATTTCCTAGAAGTTATAAGTGTAAGGACTAGTTTTGCATAATATTAAAACCTTAGGATAGATATTAAAATAAGTATAAACTAAAAAGGACTAAAATGTAAATATTATAAAGTTAAAGGTCTAAATGGTAAATATAGAAAACTTAGGAGTCTTAGGTTAGTTACTTAAAATATAGAAGTATAGGGACTAGTTGTGTCAAGTATAGATAGTTATTAGTATAAGTAATATAAATTTAAGGTAGAAAACGCAAATATAAATACTATAAGGGTAAAAAGTGAAAATATCATATAAGCATAAAACCTAAATAAAGTTAGAAACATAACACAATACTAGGGAGCTTCATGTGAGGAGTACTATGTGGATATTTCGTTTTGACGAGTTTGTTGGGTTTACAAATTAAAGTGCCCTGACTCCTCGAACGATTATTGCATATACTTCTGAGATATGATGGCTCGAACAGTGATATGATTATAACTAAACCCTAATAACAACATAACTTAATAATAGGGAGCTTTGTGTGAGGATTATTAACTTCTGAATTATGGTGGCCCGAACGGTATTATGATGATAACATAATACAATAGTAGGGAGCTTCATGTGAGGAGTCATATACTTCTGAATTACAATGGCCTGAACGGTGTTATGTTATATATATATATATATATATATATATATATATATATATATATATATATATATATATATATATATATATATATATATATATATATATATATATATATATATATATATATATATATATATATATATATATATATAACATTAACAAACTTAAAAACAATAACTTGAGAAACATAAAACATGATAACTAAAGCTTGACATACATACAAAACCAACAACACACTAGAATACGTGAGTAAGGCGGTCTAGTTTCCGAGTCACTATTTGCATCACTTAGAATACTCTAAACCCAGGTGAGTTCATAGCCTCATACTTTTTAAAATACTTTTACTTTAAATGCTTTATAAACCCTATGAGGGGGATACATGCAAAATGCTTTACTTAAAACCGAATACAAGTCTTTTTCTTTGGTTGTTGCACGAGTAAACTAACAGCCACCACTACATAACCAAAATTCATGAATCTAATCATTTGTGATATTTTACCCATGCGAAGGCGAATATAGTTGATAGATCTATTGTAGTTTGACAACTCCCGTTGGTATTAACACCCCACTAGGTGGTACCAATAAGTACTATATTTGAATCCACTCAAGGTATAACTTTGGCAAGTTATCCTTCTATCCCCTCATGTTGGGTCTGCAGCCCACATGACCCGGATCGTTACGGTGTGATTCATGAGCTTAGTGCAACATACTACGCTCCTGATAATTGTGCATGCATCACAATTATCACAAAATCTACATTTTCCCAGATGGGTGTAACAACTGAACCCATGGAACTTGTATTCACTAACCCCTAAACCTATGATTCTCACTCAACACCTAGTGTTGACTTTTTAAGCATGTACTCTAGGTATATTACTTCTATGGACCCATGGCAGAAGGAGGTACTGAACTCGGAGGACTTTTCATGGTTATCATTCAAACACAACCTAACTCTTAGATTTTTGGGACCTCATCAAAAATAAAAGTATATCTTTTATAATTAAAACTCTGGTAATTATGAATGATAACTAAATTTCCACAACGTCTCTTTTTGAGTTGTTTTCTATTACTGTATCTGTGATTCTATGAAGTAATACCCCAAACGCTTTATCCGCTGCGATCAGTGAAAAATGGGGGTGTTACAAGACACCACGTGTTGTGGTGATATCCATGAAGTTACACTCGTGTTTTCGCCTTGGCGAGGTGTGACATCCTAAGGACAAGGAGTAATCTTGAAGAAGACTTGGAGGAGCAGATGATGTTGATGAGGGAGAAGGATAAGCAGTTGAAGAAGCTTAACATGATTCTTCTTTTAAGTTGGGTCTTTTTTTCATCGTCTTTAAGTTGGTTTAAATTGTTTAGGATGTGTTCTGTTATCTTTCTGGGTTGTAGCATTACAGGGAATAAAGTCATCCCTGGTTTGTATTGACCTTATCATGTTAATAAAAAGTACTTGTTTTTGGCATAATAGTGGGATCATCGTAGTTGCTTGTTGTTCTTTTAAAAATACCAATGTAGTCATTAATGTTACTTTAAGTTGCTGAATCAGTATGCAGCTAACTTGGTTTCTGGTTCCTTATCGACTTTGACTTCTAAAAGTCAATACCAGTCTGGGTCATTCCATATACTTAACTTGTATGATGTTGGGTCATCCGATATAGTTAAGTAAATGATGATGTCAAACCACAAAGTCTTTGAATTGTGCAGAGCATTATGCATCAAATTACCATTTTGGTTGCACCAAATTCGCCGTTTCCTTAATATGGATGCAACAATATTGACTATGCAGCAAATAGTGGACAATAAATTTGCATGAAAACCATGGTAAACCCAAATGAAAAGAAATACCATTCCTAATCAATTAAAGTCTAAAAACAAATACCGTATAAATTATTGTCTAGAAGATAGAAACTGAGTTACATAATCCATAAAACACAAAAACAAATAAACAAATAAGTTTATTGCACCATCACAATGGTGTTGACTCACTTGGCGATCTTGCTTTTTCTTGATCCTCTTCTTCCTTTGACATCCACCATTCGCTATTGATTGTGATACCTCACTTGCTTGTGTTCCAACTTAATGACTTGGCCCTGGTGCTACCTCACTTGCTTGTGTTCCTACTGGCTGGCTTGACCCTTCTCTCACCTCTGTTGCAGAAGAAGATCCCACTGGCTGAGTAGTTCTTTCTAGTACCTCATATGGTACTCATTCCTTTCTTTTTCCACTACCCTTCTTTCGGTTGTCTCTTCGACCCGTACAAGCTCTCTTATTGTGACCCTGCCCACCACATGCACCACATTTGACTGTCTTGCCCCTCTTTGACAGCTTCCCATTTTTCACCATTGAGTTTTTCATAACCTATTCAGCAATCTCTTCCTTTGACACTCTTCTCTTCTTCCGTGGTCTACCAATTGGGACATGGTGGTGAGGTAGCTTTAGGTTGCTAGGAATAGTGCATTTGGGCCAAAAGGCTGAACCAGCAATTCCTTCAATCTTATATTGATACATCTCCTTCCATATGGTTAACCAATAACATGGGGACACATAATCCTATGGTATCCCAACTTGGTTGCCATTTGATTCCACGTTGTTCTTAGTCATGTCGTTGATAGCCGCAACAGCATGTGTACACGGAATACCAATGAGGTCCCATCTCCTATATGTGCATTCCCTTTTTGTCATATGAACAACACATTGGTCACCCCAAGCTCCCTTACACTGGTATGTCTCCCCCCCTCCATATAACTCAATAATGATGCTTGATGTTGCTTAAAATTGTAGTTGCTGTTGGGGTTAATAGACCCTCACATCCGTCTATTAAATGCCGCACACTAACACTTCTCTTAATAAGATACTCCCTGATGTATTCCAAACAACCAATGATTGGTTAATCTCTGTCGGCCACCAACTTGCTATTGAACGATTCACATAAGTTGTTAAGAAGGATGTCACATTTAGCTCTCCCTGTATATAACATATCAATATCAACATCATTTTTAATCTTATTAATATTAAAGATGAAAGTCATAATATGTGTATATTGTACTTGAAAAATGTGACCTTGATCATGATGATGCTAGTATCTTCCTTAATCAGTCATAAGCTTTAGAGTTCGTTGATTTGAGCTCATCCATTCCTCTATTAAACTCAACAACTCTTGATGCTCTAGCACACTTCCAAAGAAGTTCCTTGATCTTCTCTCCCTTGAATAACTGTTTCATGTTGTCATATATGTGTCGCACACAGAATCTGCGTTCAGCAGCAGGAAACAATTATGCAATGGCTGGTAATATCCCCTGTCAAATTGAACAAAACATAATATATGAATGAGTGTTGAATTGGGTTGCAAATAAATTAATAGGATACACCATGTTTATACCTTTTGTCTGTCTGAGATAAAGGTGTAGTTTGAATTGGGTTGTAAATCAAGATCATCTCCAAGATTGCTAAAGAACCATAACCATGAACTCTTGGACTCAGCTTCAACTACCGCGTAAGCAACTGGATAGAGGTCATTATTGCTATCGACACCAACAGCAGTTAAGACTTGACCACTATATTGTCCTTTGATAAAAGCCCCATCCAAACCTAGTATGTCCCTTTTTCCTGCTCTGTAACGTTTTTTCAAGGCACCAAGACAAATATGAATCCGTCTGAAAACCCTTGAAACATTAGTTGCATCAGGGTTTGCTTCAACTTGAATCTTCACAGTTGTATCATTGTTTTTATTTTTCAATTCCAAAGTGTAATCCCTAAGATTGGCAATAGTTCACCAAGCCAAGAAAAGATCTCAACTCCGTCACCTTGGTTGGTGGTTCCCACTCCTGAATAGCTTTCACTTTTGCCCCGTCCATTATCAATCCACCGTCTTTGATTTTGTGTCCCAAGAACTCGACTTCGTCTTGGGCGAAGGAGCATTTCTCCAACTTTACATAAAGTTCATTGTCCCGTAACACTTGGAATACCTGTTTCAAATGCAAGACATGCTCTTCCAAGGTATGACTATAAACAACAATATCGTCCAAGTATACCACCACAAATTTATCAAGGAACAGGTGAAATAATTTATTCATGAGGGTGCAAAATGTAGCGGGAGCATTCGTTAAACCAAAAGGCATGACTAAGAACTCGTAAGAACCATACCTCGTAACACACATTGTTCGCCTCGTCTCCCTCTGCTATCCGTACTTGGTAATACCCCGATCTCAAGTCTAACTTGGAGAAGTATCTCGCCTTTCCAAGTTGATCGAACAAATCCGCAATGAGAGGAATAGGGTATTTGTTCTTGATCGTTACCTTGTTAAGTGCCCGGTAGTCTATGCACATCCGTAAGGATCCGTCCTTCTTCCTTTGAAATAGCACCGGCGCACCATATGGGGCCTTCAAGGGTCGAACATAGCCCGCATCCAATAGATCCTTGAGTTTTTTACGCAACTCCTCCAACTCTGGTGGTGGCATTCGGTAAGAGGCTTTAGCGGGTGGTTTGGAACCTGGTTCCAACTCGATGGTATGATCCACCTCCCTCCTTGGTGGTAGCTTCTTCGGAAACTCCTTGGGCATCACGTCCTTGAACTCATCAAGTACACTGATGAAGCAAAAAATGAACCACTTTTAGGGGGTCATTTAAGCCCGGAATTGAATTTATTTGATCAAATATTACCCTAAATCGTTCCTTTTGTGATTTTAGGTACTTTGGGAGTGAAATCTGGAAAAGGAAGCAATTCGGACGTTTTTGGAGCATAAAAGTGAAGAAAACGCCAAAGACTTAATTTTCCATGCTGAGAACAGTGTATGACGGCGTCAAGAAGGAAATCCTGACGGCGTCAAGAGTAAAATCCATGACGACCTAGAAGAACCTGAAGGCGTCACAAGTAGAGCGTCAAGAGTTAAAATCATGACGGCCTGCATAAGGTGTACACATGACGGCGTCAGATCCAGATCTAGGTAGTCTGAGGAACTATTTGGCGGCGAGATGACGGCGTCAGACAATTGTTCTTGACGCCGTCACCTTCTAAAATCTATATATAGTTTTCTAATTTTCAGTCATTAAGAGAGGAACTTGTGCGGAAAAACCCTAGGGCCGAACTTTGTGAACCCTAGCTCGTATTTACAGTAAATTCAAGGGTTTTTACCCCTTGAATCATTTCATGTGCTATTAAGATAAGTCTTCTCTTAATTCAATCAATATGTCTATGTGTTGGTTGTCTATATCTTGTGCTTGTCTTGATTTCAACATGCTAGGCTAGATCTATCTTGTGTTTGCTTAGATCTAATGAAACCTAGATGTTAATTATGTGCTGATTACTTGTTTATGGTTGTATTGGATGAATGATTTCAATGTTAGGCTTAAGAAAACTGGCAGATCTCCATTGTGTAACATGCTTCAACATCTTAGGAAACATGAACCAATGTGTACTAGGCTTTATTGGTTGTATTTAATGCATGAGTAAATTCTAATGATCCCATGTTAGGAGCTTCTTAGCCGGCTCGACATAGGAGTGAAGTAGGCACTCATAGGATTGGGGAAGTAAGTACGCCATCCCATGAATGGCATTAAGGAATACAATCCGTCATCCACGCAACTATAACAAGTAATTAACGTGTAAAAGATATCTAGGGAGTAGTGAAATCTAAGTAAACACATTTCTCCCACATATTGCTCACAACTCTAGTATAATTTAGTTTTATTTTCATTCTAGTATTTTAATTTGATTTCATTTTAGTATTGGGCTAGTTGACTAGCAACTAATTCCGCCCAAATCCTTCAAACCCAAGATTTTAATTTGCTTTCTAAAAATATAAAAATACAAAAAGAATCATCCCTCATCTCTAGACCTAGTCTTTAGGTTTTCTAATCCTAGCGACACTATTCCTAGCTGAACGATCAATCCCCCGGTACTTGTCAATATACTATACTACATCGATCAGGTACACTGCCTGGTGAGGGTTGTAAGCTTCTCAAGATCCCTTGAGAGGTAAAGCCTGGTGCAAACCCCACGCATCAAGTTATTGGCGCCGCAGCCCGGGGAATAGGTATTGTCTAGGTTAGAATCTCTTTTTATTAGGTCTACTTGCTAGATTCCTTTCTAGTAAGATTTTATTTTTATTTTTAGGTTCTCTTTAGTCTATCTTTTACTTCGTTCCTTTGTTAGTAAATCAAATTCATTAACTATTCCGTTGACCATTATGGAAAACGCGAATCCACCCATTTCCCCTAGAGATGTGGCTGTGTTACGTGAGCAAATTGAGAGTGAGATTAGGGAACTTAGGGAGCTTAATAGGTTGATTAAGGTTGAGCTCGACCATGCATTTAGTGACCTAGCGACCGCCTTGTATTCAAATGAGGACCTAGGGCCTAATGATTTTGTGAATGTTGTTGAGGAACTTGAAGAGGGGGAAATAGATCCGAGACAAAATGATTATTTTAATCTATACCCCACTAAGGAGGAGATTGCATATTATAATAATCTTATTGATGATCCTCGATCTCCTTTTACTAGAATCAAACCTAAGATAAAGAGAGGCGATCCTAAGAATGCTAAGATACCATGTATGATTGGGTATAGACACGTTGACAATGCTTACATTGACTTTAAATCCCCAGTCAACATTATGTCCTCAAGTGTTTATAATGATATAGTGAAAACAAGATTTGAACCTAGAAGAGATCCCAAATACCCCGGTGGAGTTTGTAACTTTGTCGGGAGAGTTAAAGGTCTACGTGTCTTTGTTGGGAATTTCACTTTTGTCACTGACTTTATGATTGTGGAAGATCTTGCTAATGTTATTGATTGTCGATTATCCAATGTTGTGTTTGGTAAACCGTTTGTTGAGGAGTCCAAGTTAGAATATGATGAGATAGAAGGGACAATCCGATTTGCAAGTAACATCGATAGGATCACTTATAGGATGCCTAATAGAATGAAGGAATTTCGCTTTATATCCCGATTTGATAAGGATAACATTGGTGCTTTTGAGGACATCAATGAAGAGGATAAGAAAAAGGGCATGGATTATGTATGGGAAAAGAGGAGTCTTTTCTACAAAGATTGTTTGGCTCTAGGACCAAAGTATAAAGTCGATAAGGAATTTGCCCATAGGATTATAGGAGCGATTGAGAAAAAGGTGATTGGTTTCTACAAAGAACATTTACAATCAGAGAGTGAAACCAACGATGAGGTTACGTAGTAACCCATGACCTTGAGTCTAGCTACAAGACTCGTAAATAAAGAAAAGTGCTTCTTGGGAGGCAACCCATGTTTTGTGTGATTTTTATTTTGTTTGTTTGTTTGTTATTTGCTTCTGTATGCATGCTTTATTTTTATTGTTGGTAGATCATGTTTCTAAACTAAATAGTGGAAATACTTTACTTTATTGTTTTGGCCTAATCTTAACTTCACCCAAAGGTATTTTTGCAAAAGATAAGTGTAAGGGGAAACCCCAAATATGTTTTTAAGAAACAAACCGATCATGATTCTCCACAATATTAAGTAAACATGTATATTCGTATTTGTGAGAGTCAAATGCTTGTATCGAGTCATGATGATGTTTTGCAGGATTTTCCAGGAAGTAGGACCAAGTTTTTCCAGAAATTTTCCGGAAACTTAACATAAGAATTTCTGCAGGTCACTTCTGACGGCGTCATAAGTTTATTCTTGACGGCATCACGTGTAAAAATCTGGGAATTTTACCAGTTTTGTTTTTCTAACGGAGTCTTAAAGTTTTTGTTGAATTATTAAGTTTTATAATCTCCAGGAAATCTGCAAACATCATTCCACAAGCATTATATCTTACTTTGTTTTCTAGGATTTAGTAACTTATGTAGATTACCGCCGATTTTATGCGAGGTTGCCTTGTCTGTTTTGTCAGGATTTACAGGTTACGTATGACAAGAAGATGATTTATATTCTGGAAGGGAAGCTTTGATTGTTCATTTTCTTGGAGGAAGATCTAACCTGGCCACCTTATTATCCATACCGAGCGAATCAGGGGTGTATTTGATTTCATTTGTTTTACTTATTTCACTTTTACATTCTTTACTTGAACATTAGGGACAATGTTCATCCTAAGTGTAAGGGGAGGGTAAAATGATGATACCTTACAAATACACTTTCGCTTGAGTTTGTTTGTTTGATGGTAGATGTGTAATAAAACTATGAGAAATACTTGTTAGTGCAATTTTAGCGCCAAATTTAAAATTTTTTACAACATTTAGGAGTGAAACTTTAGCCATAGCAAGCGTCTCATGGATAGGAGATTGTATGACTAGCACATAACCGTATCATTCAGAAAAATTTTTCACCCAAATATGTGAGGTTCGCCTTTAGATTTGATAGGAAAAGCATTTACTATTAGTTCTTATGAGTGTACCGGTAGCATTTAGATTTTAGAACTTGCGTTAGTGATGCATCCCGAGACCGCTAGTGAGACTACATTCGTGTAGTAGGATTTACTACATGATAAGAGGCATTAGGATCACCCTTGTGTTAAACCCGTATCATAATTATTTGACCATTTAAGTCATATTACTTGGCTAGTTAAGTAAACTAATTTTTCCCACACCCTTAGCGTTGTACTCATTTTTAGTACACGAAACCCCTAGTACACCCCTCCGAGCCTATCTTTTCATTTCTAACTTTAAGCATTTTACTTAAAGAAAGAATTTGTTACACCCCACTTAAATGTACACCAAATCGCCTTAGCCTTCCGTGTATGCACTCATCTTTAGTGCATTATTGTTATTTGTTAAACCCTAAGTTAACTATCTAATTGATTACATGGTTGTTAAGTCGAGTCATATCCTTGTACATATTGTTTTGGGACGATTGGGACTCATGGGTAAAGTACTTATTTTATGGAGTAATGGGGAAGAACATCATATATTACCCCCATATGTACGTTAATCTTAAAAGTACTCCAAGTGTTTTGATTTTCTTAATTCGAGTCATTAGATTAGTTTATTGTAAAGTATGTAAAAATTCAAGTGTAAGGGAAATGTTCATTCACTATGATATATTATTTTGGATGGTAGGGTAGAAAAAGAAAAGAAAAAAATAGAAAAAAGAAAAAGAGAAAAAACATACGGACTACCATCCCTTTTCATTCTATGTTCATTTTATGTTTTTGTTATTTTTCATTTATTGGCTTAAGTCGAGTCTAGTCTTGGCTTAGCAACGCCATATTATACATGTAATTAACCAAGGGTTAACTCGCCACCAGTAAAGACTGCCTATATCCAACAAAACCGTGTATTTCATATCCCTACACCTAACGTTACAACCCTTTAAAAGACCTCTTTGATAGTTTATCCTAGGTGCTTACGCCATGTGGTGGAGGTTTGATCCTTTCCCAAGCCTATGGTAATCTATTTTGCTATGACAGGTAGTGAGAGATGTTTTCCATTTCCATATTGTAATCTATACTTTATTACACCCGAGAGATGTGAGTATCTAAACACTATTTGTGAGGTGCTAGTGTATGACATCCGTGCTTGTCTTTGGTCTTTAGTGGAACGATTATTTGTTGTAATTACTTTTATATTAGTGTTAAATGACCCCTAACTTGTATTTTGATTAGAATAAAAGCGCATTTGCTTGAGGACAAGCAAATCTCAAGTGTAAGGGTATATGATGAGGCGAAAAATGAACAGCTTTTAGGGGGTCATTTAAGCCCAGAATTGAATTTATTTGATCAAACATTACCCTAAATCGTTCCTTTTGTGATTTTAGGTACTTTGGGAGTGAAATCTGGAAAAGGAAGCAATTCGGACGTTTTTGGAGCATAAAAGTGAAGAAAACGCCAAAGACTTAATTTTCCATGCTGAGAACAGTGTATGACGGCGTCAAGAAGGAAATCCTGACGGCGTCAAGAGTAAAATCCATGACGACCTAGAAGAAACCTGAAAGCGTCACAAGTAGAGCGTCAAGAGTTAAAATCATGACGGCCTGCATAAGGTGTACACATGACGGCATCAGATCCAGATCTAGGTAGTCCGAGGAACTATTTGGCGGCGAGATGACGGCGTCAGACAATTGTTCTTGACGCCGTCACCTTCTAAAATCTATATATATTTTTCTAATTTTCATTCATTAAGAGAGGAACTTGTGTGGAGAAACCCTAGGGCCGAACTTTGTAAACCCTAGCTCGTATTTTACAGTAAATTCAAGGGTTTTTACCCCTTGAATCCTTTCATGTGCTATTAAGATAAGTCTTCTCTTAATTCAATCAATATGTCTATGTGTTGGTTGTCTATATCTTGTGCTTGTCTTGATTTCAACATGCTAGGCTAGATCTATCTTGTGTTTTCTTAGATCTAATGAAACCTAGATGTTAATTATGTGTTGATTACTTGTTTATGGTTGTATTTGATGAATGATTTCAATGTTAGGCTTAAGAAAACTGGCAGATCTCCATTGTGTAACATGCTTGAACGTCTTAGGAAACATGAATTGATGTGTACTAGGCTTTATTGGTTGTATTTAATGCATGAGTAAATTCTAATGATCCCATGTTAGGAGCTTCTTAGCCGGCTCGACATAGGAGTGAAGTAGGCACTCATAGGATTGGGGAAGTAAGTACGCCACCCCATGAATGGTATTAAGGAATACAATCCGTCATCCACACAACTATAACAAGTAATTAACGTGTAAAAGATATCTAGGGAGTAGTGAAATCTAAGTAAACACATTTCTCCCACATATTGCTCACAACTCTAGTATAATTTAGTTTTATTTTCATTCTAGTATTTTAATTTGATTTCATTTTAGTATTGGGTTAGTTGACTAGCAACTAATTCCGCCCAAATCCTTCAAACCCAAGATTTTAATTTGCTTTCTAAAAATATAAAAATACAAAAAGAATCATCCCTCATCTCTAGACCTAGTCTTTAGGTTTTCTAATCCTGGCGACACTATTCCTAGCTGAACGATCAATCCCCCGGTACTTGTCATTATACTATACTACATCAATCAGGTACACTGCCTGGTGGGGGTTGTAAGCTTCTCAAGATCCCTTGAGAGGTAAAGCCTGGTGCAAACCCCACGCATCATACACGCTCGATCTCCTTCGGTACCTCTACTTTGCCCGACTCCTCATCCGTCTCTAGCCTCGTCACCGCCAAATAATAAGGCTCGCTCTTGTTGTACCCCTTTTTTAATTGTATGGCCGAAAGGGTCTTTGTTCCACACTTAGAATCCCGCTCTGTGCTTACCATGCAAGTATTTCCACCACCTAGGATACATAAGCAATTAGCAAAGGGCATAGGGAAAGCTCGTACCTTATCGAGGAACTCTAACCCAAGAACCAAGTCGAAATCATCCATCAGGACCACCGACAAGTCAATCGTCCCTTCCTATTCTCCAATCTTCGCCTGAACATCCTTAGCCACTCCTTCCATAGGTTTGGCCTTCGAGTTTACCGGCTTGAACGTTCCATTCCCTTTCGTAGAGCTAATCCTTAGCCTCTTGGCTTCATCAACCGTCACGAAATTATGAGTGGCACCGGAATCAACTAGAGCACACAACTTGATCCCGTTGATGGTTGCTTCCATGTATTGTAGGCCCTTCCCTACAACTTTTAGCACCTCCGTCTTGGCCTTGATTACATTCAAGATCCTCATCGAGCTCATGCATCCACCATCGCTCGTACCTTCATCTTCATGAGCTATAATTCCATTGAGGCTTGCTTTCTTGGGGCAATCTTGAGCACTATGAGGTCCATCACATATGAAGCATCCACCGGTCTTATAATTAGTCTTCAAGTCCTTACCCTTTCTGGTTGGTGGTTTACGTGCATTATCATTCTTTGCTTGAGCGAATTTCTCTCCCCCACCTTTCTCATGATTCACCTTTCGATCCTTCATCTTAGACGTTTCCCTCCTCGTACCAAAATCAATCAAGGCCTCAATGTAAGCAATAACCGTAGCAAGGTCTTAAAATCCACGTCTTTCCAACTCCGTTTTAGCCCTCCTTGCAAGCCATCAAGAAAGTAGAAGAGAGAGTCTTGGTCGGAAAGATCTGGAATTTCCAAGACAAGTTTAGTGAATTCCTTCACATAATCCCAGATCGTTCCGGAATGCTTAAGTTTACGAAGCCGACTCTTTGCTTCATTATTAGCATTCTCCGGATAAAATTGCTTCTTAAGTTCTGCAACAAATTCAGCCCAAGTATTGATAGTACACGTACCTCACTCGATATCTCCATACCGACGTCTCCACCATAATGCCGCAGTATCCTTCAAGTATCGGGTCGCCATCTTAATCTTGGAGCCGTCGTCCGTGATTTTGACACCTTAAAAGTATTGTTCCATCTCCCACAAGAAATTATCGACCGCCCTAGCTTCTGCTTTCCCACGAACGGCTATGGTTTAGGAACATTAATCTTCGGGGCATGATGACTAGCTTCGCCACCTCCATTAACCATGGATCACTTGCATAGCACCACATCGGCTTGCGAGTCTCTGATGGTCTTATGAATGTTGGAGATCTCTTCTCCAAACTCATCTCGCAACTTTGTGATTTCACCCATGAGCATCTCTTTTAATTCATGGATTTCACACTTCAAGTCGCCGCTAAGAGTATTGATGACCACCCTAAAGTCATCCTTCATGCTCGTGAACTCGGAGTCTAGACCTTTCAAGCCTTCAACTTGGTTCTTCAACTCCGTTACGAATGTCTGTACACCCGCCACTCTCTTATCTAAACTCATCACAACATCCTTAGAAGTACCTTTCTTCTTGGGGTCTTGACGCTTATCTTCTTGACCTTGTCTCTCGTCAAGAATCACACTTCCACTAGCACCAATCTTATCGGTTTTGTTTGCCATCGCCTCGAATCAACGTAGCTCTGATACCACTTGTCACGGACTTGTCTCTACAAGGTCTTCCGTGCGGCACTTAGTCACGACTAAGCTTAGACTTGCTCGAATACTCAACGATGTAAGCAACTAAGAAAACTTCAAAGAAATGATACAAGTGGAATAACGAAAACGCTTTGTATTACTTAGAGAACTTTACAAGAAAGATTACAAGTGAACTTTGTTGGATGATCTCTACAAATGAGGCTACCATCTATTTATACTACTATGTACTAGGTTCTAGACACTTCTATGGAAACTTCTATGATTTCTATAAGCTTCCATGATTTCCATAAGCTTCTATGACTTCCACGAGGTTCTAGAGTTTCTAACACATTCCAACATATTCCAAGGGCTTCCAAGAATATCCAAGATCTTCCAATAGAAGTGTGGAATAATCCGGAATCCTGAAAGTCCTCAGAAATAATCATATCGAGTAGGCGGATCGTGACATAGCGCTCTTAGTACATTAAGTATTAATGAAGCCTAAAGTTGAAAATATTTTTTTAATAGGTTAGTGAATTTGTAAACAAGCCTAAACAAACACCGCCAAACAAAAATCCTTTAATCAATACCTTGAGTTCATCATACCCATCTAAATCCTCTGGATTAGAAGCATCCTTCTCCCTGAATTTGAAACACTTCATGTGATACCATAGACCTGTAGAAGGGTCACTATTCAGATTTTTACCGCAGTCGTCTTCCCACTAAGCATACCCAAGCATTTCTTACATATTTCCTTTTTCTTTTTTGCAAGTATAGGAAACCAGGCTGTAATCTTTGACTGCATTGTGCAAACTGCAATGTGATGAATTATAGGGTTTATAGGGTCGTGTTGAGCTTTCTTTTCTCAAGCTATCCAAATATAAAGAAATATATATATATATATATATATATATATATATATATATTAATTTTTTTTAACAAATCTCTACTACTTATAATGCATATGCATTTGGTAAATAATTATTATTAATGTTGATTACCTATAATACCTCTTAAATTTAAATGCTTAAATAGCAATTTTTACTATATCAATCATCATGCCATAAAAGCTAATTCCAAATTTTCATGACTCAATATCCAACCAGCATAGTTATAATTTTAGTTATACTAAGCGATAACCCTTCAATCCCCTCATGTTTATATATAAGCATGTGTGTAGTGATTCTAACTTAAATGGACTTGTGTGTTAACTTGTTTAATAAACGGCCGGAGTGAGTCGACTTAATTACAACCAAAAGCCTTTGGTTATGAAGTGAGTTAATTTGTTTAATAAACAATTTGTTGTAATGATAATGAGAATACACTAGCCGAATTAATTAATAAGATTGTAAGAACTTGGGGAAAAAAACAAAACAAAAAACTAGCATGACAATTCACTAGTACTATATTCGTTGTATTAAACCCTAGAAGAAAAAAAAGTGTATAACAAAATATCAGCAAGTTAAATAGCTAAGATTTGCGTTAATTATTTAACTAGCATGCGTGATGCGGAAGATAAAAGTGTATGGTGTACCTGTTGGGAGGTGATTTGTACACTATTTTTATTTGACATTCAACACTAAATTATGCATAACGATGTTGTACTGCGTGCATTACTGGTGTATAGCCAAAAAAATTGTGCATAAATCATCTCCCGTACCTGTTATTCATGTTTCGTAGAGTATAGCTCAATAAAAGCGATTGACATGTAATAAAGATTTAGGTTGTGTATATATACATTCTCAAAGATGATATTTAAGGAATAAACGTTAAGCCCTGGCCCATCATAACTCATTCTTTGGCTATAAAGATATCTTTAGTACTTATAACTAGTTTTAGATCCCGACTCCTCGTGCACGCATGGGACATTGAGTTTAATTTTTGTTAGATTAGTTTTGGTTTAATAAATATATAGATACCGTATTGTGCAAGTATAATGATACTCATTTAAATAAAATAATCAAATAAAAAGTATCATACTTGCCACCATTTGCTCTTGTGGGTAGCGAACAATTTTTTTTTTTTTTTTTTTTTTGCTTTTGCGGGTACTTTTTCTTTCAAATTCTTCTTTTTAAGGTATTTTGTGAAATTTTTGAACATTTTTGCCCCTCTTAGCTAATAGAAATTTTTTTCCCAGAAGGGTACATAGTACCCTAAAAAAGAAAAGTTTGAAAGACAAGTACCCACTAAAGCAAAAAAATTTGTTCGCAACCTACAAGGGCAAATGGTGGCAAGTATGATACATTTTTTAATAATTTCTCCTATTGTTAATATAAAACATCGGCATGAACTGTTGCAAGTATTTATTGGGCAAATACATTCCTCGTCAATGCACTCACATTGACAATACCCTTGACATGTCGGACGGAAAAAAAATATATGCCAATTTATCATTAACTTTCATATCCGAATTTGTACCATTAACTTTTGATGCGTGGTTTTGCAACCTTGCAAAAGGTTTTACCTCTCGAGGGATCTCGAGAAGCTTGCAATCCCGCCAGGCAGTGTACCTGACCGATGTAGTATAGCGTAGTGGTAAGTACGGGGGATTGATCATTCTCCTTAGGTAATAGTGTTCGCTAGGATTAAAACTTAGTTCTACTAGGTCTAGAGGTGAGGGATGATTATTTTTGTAATTTTATAGTTTTTTAGAAAGCAAGTAAAATTCTCGGGTTTTGGAAGATGGGCGGAATTAGTTGCTAGTCAACTAACCCAAATAACTACAAATGCAATAAAAATAAAATAACACGAAAGTAAATGTGGAGAAAAACAATAATGGGAGAAACATGTTTACTTAGATTTCATTACTCCCTAGCTATCTTTTACCAGTTGATTAGTTTGTTACAATTGCATGGATGACGGGTTATATTCCTTAATACCATTCGTAGGGACGTGTACGATCTTCCCTAACTCTATAAGTTTCTACCTCTTCTTATGTCGAGCCGACAACTAGCTCCTAACATGGCCTCCTTAGTAGTCACTTACGCATTAAATATAACCAATTAATCGTAGTACACATCCGATTCATGTTTCTTAAGACGTTAAAGCATGTTACCAATTGGAAGTCTGTCAGTTTTCTTAAGCCTAACATCGATATAATTCATCCAATACAATTATAAACAAACAACCAACCAATAATCAAAGACTAGGTTACATTACATCTAAGCAAACACAAAGAAAACCTAGCCTAGCATGTTAAAGTAAAGACAAGCATAAGATAGAATCAAACAACACATAGACATATTGAATGATTATTGGAAGACTTATCTTTATTAAAACATGGATGAAAAAAGGGTGAAGAACCCTGTAAATTTCGTCCTAGGGTTTCTTCAAAACCTAGCTTAAAAGTTCTCCCAAAATTCTCCTCTTTAACAAATGAAAATTAGAAAACTATATATAGATTTTTGAGTCTGACGGTATCACTTTATAAGTCAGATGCCGTCAACTCACCGCCATAAAACTCCATGGATTGCCTAGATCCAGATCTGAAGCCGTCCCTTGTAATCCACCTCTTGGTTGTCTCTTGCATTTTGAACGTGACGGTCTTGGTGACGCCATCACGTGTTAAATCTCCCAAAACGTTCTGGCGCGTCTCGTGTAAATTAATTATCCACCTCTTTGTCCATGAGTGACGGCGTCACATGCAATTCCTGACGCCGTCAGGTAGTGTTTTCAGCATGATTTGAAGACTTTGTCATTTTCTTCACTTTTTCGCTCTAAAATCGTCCAAAATGCATCCTTTTCCGGATTTCTTCTCCAAAGTACCTAAAATTACAAAAGGAACGATTTAGGGCAATAATTGATCAAATAATCTCGAATTAGGGCTTAAATAACCCCCTAACAACCAATCAATTTTCTTTAGAAATAAGGGTACTTTTGACATTTCTCACTATACTTAATACGTAACCTCCTCCTAATTTTTCTCTTAATCACGTATCCTTTTTCAATACATCTCACATCATATTCCTTCTTCTCAACATTCATGTTCAGAAACGTATATATGCAACACTAACATAGATGCATGTGTTTAATTATATTAATGACAGATATTAGTGGTTGCATCTAATTTTTATTGCATAATCGTTTAAATGCATCTAATTTTTATTGCCTACCATCTTAAATGCATCTAATTAATTCAACAGATTCATCCAAGCGATATGCCTTCTGAATAAATAAAAGATGCAAGATTAATTATATGTAGATGCACGCTTTTCTTTTCTTTTGAACAAGTAGATGCATGTTTTGATTATATAAAAGATGCTACGTTTACAGATAATAAAAACAAATGCATAAAATTAATTTGGATGATAGCAAACAAATTTTCCATGATATAAATTTATATATACGTGTAAGGTGTGTATGATCTTACAAAATAGATGCATAATTTGTTATAAAAAACTGTAAAATCTGTGATATCTATTCGGGACTGATTGCGACTTGGAAGACGGTTATCATAGACTAAGAAGATGGAAACATGTGCAATTTACTTTTCTACCCTTCTAGACTAAATAAAAACTCTTGTTATTTACACATTTGCCATCATTCATTTCTAGCCTTTGATTTTTTGATCAAATGGTCTCAATCTCTTCTTATTCTTCCTATTTTTATTAATATTCTTATTAGATCCCTACTCTATATATATATATATATATATATATATATATATATATATATATATATATATATATATATATATATATATATATATATATATATATATATATATATATATATATATTTGCATACACTCTTGCCCTACCATCCAAAATAATATATCATAGGGGGTTTACATTCCCCTTACACTTGAATTTTTACATACTTTACAATCAACTATTCTAATGACTCGAATTAAGATAATCAAAACACTTAGAGTACTTTTTAAGATTAACGTACATATGGGGGTAATAATTGACGTCTTCCCCAACAGTCCATAACATTAGTACTTTACCCATGAGTCTCAATCGTCCCAAAACAATATGTACAATATATGACTCGACTTAGCAACCATGTAATCAATTAGACAATTAACTAAGGGTATAAATAAGTAACAATAATGCACTAAAGATGAGTGCATACAAGGAAGGCTAAGGCTATTTGGGTGTACATTTAGGGTGGATTGTTAACAAATTTTATCTTTAAGTAAAATGCTGAAAGTTAGAAACGAAAAAGATATGGTCTAAGGGGTGTACTAGGGGTATCATGTACTAAAAATGAGTACAACACTAAGGTGTGGGAAAAATTAATTGAATTTACTAGTCAAGTAATTATGACTTCATTGGTCAAGTAATTATGATACGGGTTTAACACAAGGGTGATCCTAATGCCTCTTATCATGTAGTAAATCCTACTATACGAATGTAGTCTCACATGTGGTCTCGGGATGCATCACTAACGCAAGTTCTAGAATCTAAATGCTACCGGTACCCTCATAAGCACCAACAATGAATGTTTTTTCCTAAAGATCTAAAGGCGAACCTCACATATTTGGGGTGGAACATTTTTGAGTGGTACGGTTTTTGTGCTAGTCATACAACTTCTATCCATGAGACGCTCATTAAGGCCAAAGCTTCACTCCTTAATGTTGTAAAAAAATTTAAATTTGGCGCTAAAATTGCCCTAACAAGTATTTCTCTTAGTTTTATTACACACCTACTATCAAAAAACAAACTCAAGTGCAGTTGCATTCTCTAAGGTACCATCATTTACCCTCCCCTTACACTTAAGCTGAACATTGTCCCTAGTGTTCAATAAAAAGTATGTAAAAGTAATGAAGGTAAAAGAATAAAACAAATACTCCCCTGATTCGTTCGGTGTGGATAATATGTTAACAAGGTTATATCCTCCTCCAAGAAAATGAACGTTGAAAGGCTTCCCTCCAGAAATATAAATCATCTTCTTATGTTAAGTTTCCGAAAAATTTCTGGAAAAACTCATGCCTTTATTCCTGGAAATCCTGCAAAACATCATTATGATTCGATACAAGCATTTGACTTAAACAAATACTAATATGCACATTCATTTAATATTGTTGTGGTTCATGTCCAATTCCGTTATTAGAAACAAATTTAGATCTCCCTTACACTTATTTTTTTGCAAAATACCTTTATAGGAAGTTAAGACGAAGTTAAACAAAAAAATAAAGCATTTTCACAATTTATTTTGAATCATGATCTACAAAAAATAAAAATAAAACATACATACGGAAACAAATGAAATCAAACAAACAAATAAAAGCTTGGGTTGCCTCCCAAGAAGCGCTTTTCTTTATTTACGAGTCTTGTAGCTAGACTCAAGGTCACGGGCTATCTAGTGTCACTAATGCTCACATACCCAAGTGTGAGCCATCTAATTGTTGCTTCATCTTTCTTATAGTCATCACTTAACTCTAAACATCTGCGATAATACCTTTTATTCTTTTCATGGGGATATTTAAGCCCTTTCTTTTTGTCATTCTCACTCAACAACTCGATAGGGGGAATTCTATTGCATGCCTCGATTGAGTGATTCATAAACCTAGGGTGTGAGTGTGGCATTTAGTAAACAAAATCTTCATCCCCCTTCGAAAAATTAATCAACCCCTCCTTAAGTCTTTCATCAAGATTCGTTAACCATTTGAAGGGTTCTCCAAATATGATTTGGGTTAACTTCTCATCAATGAATTCTCCTAAGTTTTCCATAACAATAAACTCAACCACATACACGAAACTTCCTACAAACACGTGTAATGGTTTGTTCCAAGCAACAATATTATTCCCCTGATATACTAACTCATTTACCATGATTTTATTATAGTTGGCACGTATGATTATGTTCATAGGTAAAGATGAGTTAAGGTATGCATCAAAGCTCCTATATCTAATCTTGCAAGGGAATTGCATGTTAAAAAGGCCGTCTTTTTCAATTCTAGTCCTAGGATCAACATGCGCAAGAGGGTTCATATCTACTTCCATCCTATCCTCATTAATTACATCTCCATCATCTAAGTCCTCATCGGAGTCCGAACAATAAAAGGGGCTAACCCTACGGTCGTCATCATGGTCGGATTCTTCCATCTCAGTACCAAAATGATGGTCAGATGAAAGGTCAGGTGGGTTTTAATTTTCCACTACAGGGATTGGGATGGGTAATTGGAAAATCCTACGACGGAAAACACGAATAACAGGAATCAAACGATCAATGCTATTGTTATCCATCGAGAGAGTTTACGAACAAAGGAAACAAAGAAAAAGATAGACTAAAGAAAACCTATAAAAATAAAAATCTTACTAGAAAGGAATCTAGCAAGTAGACATAATAAAAAGAAATTTCAACCTAGACAATAACTATTCCCCGGCAACGGCGCCAAAAACTTGATGTGTGGTTTTGCAACCTTGCAAAAGGTTTTACCTCTCGAGGGATCTCGAGAAGCTTGCAATCCCCACCAGGCAGTGTACCTGACCGATGTAGTATAGTGTAGTGGTAAGTACGGGGGATTGATCGTTCTCCTCAAGGAATAGTGTTCGCTAGGATTAAAACTTAATTCTACTAGGTCTAGAGGTGAGGGATGATTATTTTTTTAATTTTATAGTTTTTTAGAAAGCAATTCAAATTCTCGGGTTTTGGAAGATGGGCGGAATTAGTTGCTAGTCAACTTACCCAAATAACTACAAATGCAATAAAAATAAAATAACACGAAAGTAAATGTGGAGAAAAACAATAATGGGAGAAACATGTTTACTTAGATTTCATTACTCCCTAGCTATCTTTTACCAGTTGATTAGTTTGTTACAATTGCATGGATGACGGGTTATATTCCTTAATACCATTTGTAGGGCCGTGTACGATCTTCCCTAACTCTATAAGTTTCTACCTCTTCCTATGTCGAGCCAACAACAAGCTCCTAACATGGCCTCCTTAGTAGTCACTTACGTATTAAATATAACCAATTAATCGTAGTACACATCCGATTCATGTTTCTTAAGACATTCAAACATGTTACCAATTGGAAGTCTGCCAGTTTTCTTAAGCCTGACATCGATATCATTCATACAATACAATTATAAACAAACAACCAACCAATAATCAAAAACTAGGTTACATTACATCTAAGCAAACACAAAGAAAACCTAGCCTAGCATATTAAAGTAAAGACAAGCATAAGATAGAATCAAACAACACATAGACATATTGAATGATTATTGGAAGACTTATCTTTATTAAAACATGGATGATAAAAGGGTGAAGAACCCTGTAAATTTCGTCCTAGGGTTTCTTCAAAACCTAGCTTAAAAGTTCTCCCAAAATTTTCCTCTTTAACAAATGAAAATTAGAAAACTATAAATAGATTTTTAAGTCTGACGGCGTCACGTTATAAGTCTGACGCCGTCAACTCGCCGCCATAAAACTCCACGGATTGCCTAGATCCAGATCTGACGCCGTCCCTTGTAATCCACCTCTTGGCCGTCTCTTGCATTTTGAACGTGACGGCCTTGGTAACGCTTTCACGTGTTAAATCTCCCAAAATGTTCTGGCGCGTCTCGTGTAAATTAATTATCCACCTCTTTGTCCATGAGTGACGGCGTCACATGCAATTCCTGACGCCGTCAGGTACTATTTTCAGCATGATTTGGAGATTTTGTCGTTTTCTTCACTTTTTCGCTCTAAAATCGTCCAAAATGCTTCCTTTTCCGGATTTTTTCTCCAAAGTACCTAAAATGATAAAAGGAATGATTTAGGGCAATAATTGATCAAATAATCTCGAATTAGGGCTTAAATGACCCCCTAAAAGCGGTAAACTTTTTGCCTTATCAAGTTTCAAATTAGAATCAATGTTATTTGATAGCTTAACTTTGTAATCTTTGACAAATTCTTTATTATCTGTTACTATATCTTGATCGATTTTTTTTAGTAATTCCCATGGTAAATTCCATTTATGAAAGAAAGGTATCTGCATGACATAAATAATAATAATATTGTAAACACAGTTTAACATATATTACAACAAAAAATGTATCAATCAAATATCAATAATCATAATTAAACAATATTTATTGATAAAAACTATTTTGAGCAAACCTGGCGGATTAAAAATCGCATAAAATGCGTATGTATTAATAATTTAGAGTTGAGAACTATTTGTATTTATATAGACCTAATTTAGTTAAATGTTTATTAAGCCCATTAGGCCGTAATTTAAATATAAAAAGAGATCGGAATGATAACTATCGTTTTTAACTTTTTTAAACTTTGATATATAAAACACTTACTGCAATTTCATTTGGTCCTTTTTGTTTATCAGTTTAGTTTTAATATCTTATCGTATAAAATACAAAGATTAGAAGAAAAATGTGTAGATTAAATTATATTTAGTAGTTTTTTTTATGGTGATGTGTTTTTTTGGAATAAATTATTTGTGTTTTAATGTTTTTTCTGATTAACTAATTATTTACGTAACACCCCCAAATTTGGAATAGCAACGGAATGGTAGTTGGGGTGTTACTTCCTGGTTCACAGCCCAAGTCATTCAAAATGACCTCTAAATGGGATATATTTTAAAATATACCATTCGATAAACATAGTTAAAATCAGAGTTTTACAAAATAAAGAAGTACCAAGTACATGAGTTACATAAACATAGCATTAGTTATCGAATGGTTCAAGATAAATAAAAGTCTTCAAACATGCTAAAGACTCAAAATAAGCTTCCCACCTGCTATCGCCTTATGAACCTGAAATAAAACATGCTAAAAACGTCAACCCAAATGTTGAGTGAAATTCATAGGTTTAATCAAATAAATAGTTGATCACAATATATATCACTTTATGAAAGTAAGTAAGTAACGCATACAAAGTCGTAACAGTTATTATTGCCCTAAGCTCATGACACCAAACATTAATGCCATTTTGAGTATTCTTTCAAACAAATTTGCCATTAGTAGGTAATTGCTAAATTTACCTAGACTCCCAAATACAGTGCATATGGTAGCCTACATGGCAATACAAAATGGAGGATATCAATCCAAATAGATCATTCACGGTATTCGCGTTTACACGCATATAACTAACAGTTCATGATTGGAAGAAACTTTCAGGCATCGGGATACTTAGGCAACAATAAATTCAGGTAGCATACAGTTTGCAAATAATTGTGATTGTAAATTAAGAGCATGTATCTCCCCCACAAAATTTATAAAACAATTAAAGTAAAAAATTGGAGCTATGAACTCACCAGTAACGAAGTAGTAGTAGTGATCGGAAAATGAGAATAACGAGAAAACCGCGAAAATCATAAAGGACCTATATAGAAAATATAACACGTCTTAGGCCCAGAGTAATAATAAGTTATAGTTAAGTTTTATATTGTTCTTAGACTTATTATACCATAATATATTTTAGTTATAGAGTTTTTATAAAGACAAGAGTCAAAAATGACATTTTAATAAACTTTTACGAGCCCTAAAGTAGTGCTGATAGAAAATTAGAAGAAATGATCGGCCTACCATTTCCAAACAGTGCATGATAAAAATATGTTCTTTATAAGCTCATAAAGGTGTGGATCTCAACTTTTCGAAAATGTGAGCCCCCCAGGCAAGAAAACTTAGGTTAAACGACCATTTTACCCCTAAGTCCCAAAAACAGAAAATTTCTGTCTCACTAAAACGACCATTACTTTTGATCTACAAACTCAATTGACCCCAAACCAATGAGAAATCTAAGTTTAGGTCTTGGCTACAACTTTCATTCTTTAATCAAAGTGGGTTGTTATACAAATTTTTGGAGTTTTACTCACATGCAATTCTGGACAACCTCTAGTAAAACTTTTCTTGAAACATCATCGGGATGAATCCGGCATGTGCCACCCGGGAAATCGAAGGTAAGCCATGCATCTACAACACCATATTTTTCTTTAAGATAAAAAACCTACTGATATGGCTAAATGGAGTCGTTTTGCTACAGGTGCAATGATAAAATCAAATAGTGTCTATATTTTACTATTGATATCCCATGTTTATTGACTTAATTTATAATTTTTTATATGAATATGATACTTAATTCTTTCATATTTGCATTTTTAGGTTAAAAGAGGCATTGGAACGAAAAGATGCGAAAAAAACTTAATTTGGACGATATTAGTGGAAAGCTTCATTCAGAAGTTATATACGGCGTAAAGGGTATGTACTACCTACGCTGTATACATTATTAATTATTAATGATTATTCAATGAATTATGGATACAAGAGCTTTACAGCGTAACAAGCCCGTATTGTTTACGCCGTAACCATGGTTAAGACTTCAAATAATTGAGACGCAAGAATTGCAAGTCCATTCGAAGATTATTGTAACACCCCCAAAATTTGGTACAGCGGAAGACTTTTCAAAGTTTCGGGGTGCTACTTGGATTGGCACACAACACGATTATAAGAACAGAATAACGATATTAAATTTAAATAAATATTTAAAGTCAAGATTTAGAGTCTACATCATACATTTTATATTGCTTCTAAACTTATATTCAGTTAAGCATGGTGAAAAAATGGCTACTGTTCAGAAAGAAAAAGAGCTTCTAAAAAGACGAGGACTGCTTATTCGGAGTCGGGATGCTACAGGTTAATGTATGTTTTAACAGGTATTCGTTGTACGTTGGTCATACTCAATTACTCATATTGATGTAGTCGATGCTATTAGAGGGATTAATTTGGCTAACCCTAAAGATCATCCAGTTTCTTACGGGAAAATAAGTAAAGTAACTATAAAAGAATTCGCTTATAAATCAATATTTTAAAAAATAATCAGCCACGTACCATATGTTTGAATCTTTTTTAGAACCAATAAGGTCTTCATGAGACAACATGATGTATCAATGATGCATGATAGACGACTAGCAGGGTACCTGCGCGATGCGGCGACGGGTACCCTGAAATTAAAATTTTGGCGAGCAACGTTTTTTAGCTATATGCGTTTTGTGACAATAACTTTACAAATAGAGATATTTTAAGTAAAAATACTATTTCATACAAAAATTGTAGGGTGCACATGCGATACTTTTAAAAGTATAAAAATGATACACGGTAATATTGTGAAGATAGTTGGATAAACTTAACCTCACAATTAATTTAACAAAATTTTCAGATTTAGCCCATACTAACTTGATTGGCTCCAAACGGTCAACCTAAATTGACCAAGTGAACCCTGGTTGTTATGTCCCGACGAGGTGTGATGGTAATAAAATGGGTTTATGATCGGGTGAATTTGGACAGAAAAGGGTTGTGAATGATTACACTACTGAAATATAAAAGGAAATAGCTTAAATAAGCTATATTAACAAGACTGTAGAATTAGAAAACCCAGAAACATTTAAAACCTAGAAACGCGTACGTCTGATTTAAATTTAACTTAGAAAAATAAAATTTAAACTTGGAAAAATCTAAAATAATGTAAAACTAATTTTCAAATAGAAAATATATTTTTAAGACTTTTTAAATAAATATTACTAAGTAAAAACTAATTATTAATTAATTTAAACTAATAAAAATTAAGAAAAATAGCAAATGAACAGTGAAAAATATAAAACTTTTTCTAAAATTATTTTATAATTACTAGAACCTATGAAAATTATAAAAATGAGATTAGATTTTGAAATAAGCTGAAAATAAGCTAAAGAGCTTAAATAAAAGCTATCACTTAATTTATTTTTGTCTTTTCTGGAATTTCTTTTTTTCAAAACTATTTAAATACCTAAAATAACAAACTATAAAAAAAAAGGAACTTTGTCTAAATCACAAAAATAAGCACATTGAGTGCTTATATAGTTTGGCAGATGAAGATTTTAGCTTATTAGGATTTGTAGGATCTTGAATAAGCTTGTAAAAAGCCACACAACACAAACCAAGGGTAAAATAAGCTAAGAGGAAGTTGAGTGCATGGAAAATAAACAGAAACAAGCAATGAAATGCACTAAATAAGCCAATAAGCTGAATAAGGACAACCAAAGTCACCACAGACCACACAGGTCAAAATGGCCAACTATGCAGGCCTGTGGGGCCCACAGGGGAAATTAGAAGCCCAAATCAAAAGTGATTCCAATAAGCTGAGCTTATAGGCTTTCTAAAAAGCCAAAGCTCAATCACTGGGACCCACAGGTGAGGTCAAAGGGGCCTTGGAAGATGGATACAAAATCTGAGTCATCAACATACATTCAGAAATGGGACAACTTAAATGGGCAGTGCAGCCTTATCTAATAAGCCAGGAACTTGAAAATAAGCTATTACCCTTAAAGTTTGGCTTATTGGCTTTCCAATAAGCCAAGAACCAAGAGGTGCGACCCATAGGTGAGGTCAGGATAAGCAAATGAAAATTGGGGTTTTGGGACTGAGTCTTGGTGCGGGGCACACCTTTGCCCTGCAGGCTGATTTAAGCTAACAAATAAGCCACCAAAAAAATGCTAAAAATAAAATGTTGGTTGATTCCTAAAGATAAGCTGGGCTATTTTATACTCAAGAAATTTCAAAGCCTAAAACTAACCACAAAATTCACTAAAAATCCTAGAATTTTTAGATTTCTGCACAAAGGTAAAATATTGACTTTTTATATAAACTTGAAACTTTGACTATTTTGAGTTTTGATCTTAACCTAATGACTGAGATTGATGTATCAAGTGACAATGAAGCTAAATTAACCTATCTTAATTACTTATGAATGGAAATGAGGGGATTGCCACCTCTGAACCCTAACAGTTAACAAATTATGAGCAATAAACTAGGATTTTGACTTTTGGTTAACAAACACTTGGTTTTAAGTGGTAATTACCCTATATTTGCCTAATGTACTGATGCGTGGGAATCGCAACAGGCTTTACCTCTCGAGGGATCTCGAGAAGCTTACAACCCCCACCAGGCAGTGTACCTGATCGTTGTAGTATAGTATAGTGACAAGTACCGGGGGATTGATCGTTCAGCTTAGGAATAGTGTAGCTAGGATTAGAAAGCCTAAATACTAGTTCTAAAGGTGAGGGATGATTATTTTTTGTATTTTTATATATTTGTGAAAGCAAGTAAATATCTCGGGTTTGAAGGATTTGGGCGGAATTAGTTGCTATTCAACTAACCCAATACTAAGATGCAATCAAAATAAAATACTAGAAAAGAAAATAAACTAATTTATACTAAAGTTGTGAGCAGTAATTGGAGAAAATGTGTTTACTTAGATTTCACTACTCCCTAGACATCTTTTACGCGTTAATTACTTGTTATAATTGCATGGATGACGGATCGTATTCTTTAATGCCATTCATGGGGTGGCACACATAACTCCCCAATTCTATGAGCTCTTATCTCCTCCTACACCATGCCCAGCACAACTATAGGGATTGTAAACAGTGGCTCATGCATTAAATACAACCAATAAAGACCTAGTGCGCCTCGGTTCATGTTTCTTAAGACGTTCAAGCATGTTACCATTTGGAGATCTGCCAGTTTTCTTAAGCCTAACATATAAATCATTCATCCAAGACAAGAATAAACAAGTAATCAACACATAATTAATATCTAGGTTTCATTAGATCTAAACAAACACAAGATAGATCTAGCCTAGCATGATAGAATTAAGACAAGAACATGATATAGACAACCAACACATAGACATATTGATTGAATTAGAAGAACACTTATCTTGATTAATCATGCAAGGTATCAAGGGGTTGGAACCCTTGAAAAACCTGTAAAGTTACACCAAAATCGTACTTAGGGTTTCTCCCAAAACTTCTCTCTTTAATGTGTGAAAATTAGAAAACTATATATAGAAAAATAGGTATGACGGCGTCAAGACAAACAATGTGACGCCGTCACCTCGCCGCCAAAACTCTCCTCGGACTGCCTAGATCCACTTCTGACGCCGTCAAGACATATACGCTTCCAGGCCGTCACGACTCTTTTACTCTTGACGCCCTTCCTACGTGACGCCGTCAAATCTGTTCTGGGTCGTCATGGAAATTCATGAAATTTGCTCTTGACGCCGTCAAGGTTTTGCTCTTGACGCCGTCACCTACTGTTCCCAGCTTGGAAAATTAAGACTTTGGCGTTTTCTTCACTTTTATGCTCCAAAAACGTCCGAATTGCTTCCTTTTCCAGATTTCCCTCCCAAAGTACCTAAAATCACAAAAGGAACGATTTAGGGCAATATTTGATCAAATAAAGTCAATTCCGGGCTTAAATGACCCCCCAAAAGTTGTTCATTTTTCGCCTCATCATATACCCTTACACTTGAGATTTGCTTGTCCTCAAGCAAATGCGCTTTTATTCTAGTCAAAATACAAGTTAGGGGTCATTTAACACTAATATAAAAGTAATTACAACAAATAATCGTTCCACTAAAGACCAATTGACAAGCACGGAGGTCATACACAAGCACCTCACAAATAGTGTTTAGATACTCACATCTCTCGGGTGTAATAAAGTATAAATTACAATATGGAAATGGAAGATATCTCTCACTACCTGTCATAGCAAAATAGATTACCATAGGCTTGGGAAAGGATCAAACCTCCACCACATGGCGTAAGCACCTAGGATAAACTATCAAAGAGGTCTTTTAAAGGGTTGTAACGTTAGGTGTGGGGATATGAAATACATGGTTTTGTTGGATAAAGGAAGTTTTACTGGTGGCGAGTTAACAATCTTAGTCAATTACATGTACAATATGGCGTTGCTAAGCCAAGACTAGACTCGACTTAAGCTAATAAATGAAAAATAACAAAAAAATAAAATGAACATAGAATAAAACGGGATGGTAGTCCGTATGTTTTTTCTCTTTTTCCTTTTTTTTTTTTTTTTTTTTTTTTTTTTTTTTTTTTTTTGCATACACTCTTACCCTACCATCCAAAATAATACATCATAGGGGATAAGCATTCCCCTTACACTTGAATCTTTACATACTTTACATTTAACTAATCTAATGACTCGAATTAAGAAAATCAAAACACTTGGAGCACTTTTAAGATTGACGTACATATGGGGGTAATAAATGATGTTCTTCCCCATTACTCCATAAAATAAGTACTTACCCATGAGTCCCAATCGTCCCAAAACAATATGTACAAAGATATGACTCGACTTAGCAACCATGTAATCAATTAGATAGTTAACTTAGGGTTTAACAAATAACAATAATGCACTAAAAATGAGCGCATACACGAAAGGCTAAGGCGATTTGGGTGTACATTTAAGTGGGGTGTAACAAATTCTTCCTTTAAGTAAAATGCTTAAAGTTAGAAATGAAAAGATAGGCTCGGAGGGGTGTACTAGGGGTTTCGTGTACTAAAAATGAGTACAACGCTAAGGTGTGGGAAAAATTAGTTGACTTAACTAGCCAAGTAATATGACTTAAATGGTCAAGTAATTATAATACGGGTTTAACACAAGGGTAATCCTAATGCCTCTTATCATGTAGTAAATCCTACCACACGAATGTAGTCTCACTAGCGGTCTCGGGATGCATCACTAACGCAAGTTCTAGAATCTAAATGCTACCGGTACACTCATAAGCACTAATAATGAATGCTTTTCCTATCAAATCTAAAGGCGAACCTCACATATTTGGGTGGAAAATTTTTCTGGATATACGGTTATGTGCTAGTCATACAATCTCCTATCCATGAGACGCTTGCTATGGCTAAAGTTTCACTCCTAAATGTTGTAAAAAAATTTAAATTTGGCGTTAAAATTGCACTAACAAGTATTTCTCATAGTTTTATTACACATCTACCATCAAACAAAGCAAACTCAAGCGAAAGTGCATATGTAAGGTATCATCTTTTTACCCTCCCCTTACACTTAAGATGAACATTGTCCCCAATGTTCAAGTAAAGAATGTAAAAGTGAAAAAGTAAAGAGAATGAAATCAAATACTCCCCTGATTCGCTCGGTATGGATAATAGGGTGGCTAGGTTAAATCTTCCTCCAAGAAAATGAACAATCAAAGCTTCTCTTCCAGAATATAAATCATCTTCTTGTCATACATAACCTGTAAAACCTGACAAAATAGACAAGACAACCTCGCGTAAAATCGGCGGCATTCTATATAAGTTACTAAATCCTATAAAACAAGATAAGATATAATGCTTGTGGAATGAAGTTTGCAGATCTCCTGGAGATTATAAAACTTAATAATTCACAAAAACCATAAGACTCCGTTAGAAAAACAAAACCGGTAAAATTTCCAGATTTTTAACTCCTGACGCCGTCAAGAGTAAACTCCTGACGCCGTCAGAATTGACCTGCAGAAATCCTTATGTTAAGTTTCCGGAAAATTTTTGGAAAAACTTGGTCCTACTTCCTGGAAAATCCTGCAAAACTTCATTATGACTCAATACAAGCATTTGACTCTAACAAGTACGAATACACATGTTCGTTTAATATTGTGGAGAATCATGATCGGTTTGTTTCTTAAAAACATATTTGGGGTTTCCCCTTACACTTATCTTTTGCAAAAAAAATACCTTTAGGTGGAGTTAAGATTAGGCCAAAACAACAAAGTAAAGTATTTCCACTATTTAGTTTAGAAACATGATCAACCAACAATAAAAATTAAACATGCATACGGAAGCAAATAACAATCAAACAAATAAAATCACACAAAACATGGGTTGCCTCCCAAGAAGCGCTTTTCTTTATTTACGAGTCTTGTAGCTAGACTCAAGGTCATGGGTTACTACGTGATCTCATCATTGGAAATGATATGCCCCATATAGTTGCGATCATTACTGTTATGGTGGTAGTGCCTCAATCTGTCGATACTCGCAATCACCATCCCACCTAATCTGCTTCTCAAATTAGCTACCCCATCTTGGCTCACACCTTCGATTGTGAATGGCCCATACCACCAAGGACTTGGTTTGTCAGGTGGTATTGTTGTTTCTAAGTGTCTCAAGAGTACCAAGTTCCCTTCCTCAAATGGTACATGATTATCTATCGGTTGAGTATGTTCGAATTCGACCTGAACCTTATTGTTTTTGCTTCTCTCATTTTTGGCTTCCTTATAGCTTTTGATTCTTGCCTCCCATGCAAGAATTTTATTCTGAACACGAATGGGTGTCGTGTCAGTGTTGTTTTTTATCTTTCTCCAACTCAAATTCTCATGCTTACTTCTTGGGGTCATGGGGAAGCTAATCTTTCTTTTTCCAGATTTAAGCTCGATCTTCCTACCTTCATATTTAATGACAGCCCTAGCGGTAGTGAGGAATGGTGACCCAAGGATTATTGGCATGCATCCATCCCCTTTATCATCGATGATCATAAAATCAACGGGGTACATGAATCCTGCGACATTAACTAATACGTCTTCTGCGATCCCTAGGGGATATATGTACGAGTGCCCAACGAGAGATAGCCTAACACGAGTAGGGGCTGGCATTTTTGACGTTAGTTGGATGTAAATAGTTAGGGGCATAAGATTTACTTCCGATCCTTGGTCGGCGAAAGCACTAAGATGTTTTAAGTCCCCGATGCTTGTTGGGATCTCAAAGTTCCCACATGCCACCTGCTTAGTAGCTACCTTTTGTACCACTAGTCTTTCGAATACTGATCCGCCAGGTAGCGTATCATACTCATCTTTCACTTCTTCCTCATTTTCAGAACCCTGACTGGGAGGTTGGTTACGCCCATCACCCTTAATCCAATTTGTTATGGTGTTTTTGTTTATATCATGTTTCAGGTAGTAGCTCAAAGGTTGGGATTCTGGTGGTTTTTCTAAGGTCTGTTTAGCAGGAGTTTCTACCTTCTCGTTATCTTTTTGGATGATGGTGATGGAGTTAACAAATTGGGTGGTGGGAGTGGCGCTTTCTTTCCTTAGTGGTATTCTTTCGGGTGTTCTCTGGTTGGCATACTCCTCTAATAGACTCATCATCTCATTCATTTTCTCCTGCATTTCCTCTTTCTGCTTATAAACTGCTTCCTTGAATCTAGCAAGCCGATCTGAGTGAGTTGCCATATATTCTCTCATCCTAGCTTCAAACTCCGAACTAAGCTCTTTGGGAGGGGAACAAGGTGGGGCATAGTTCGGAAAAGTCTTGGCGTTTTCTCTAGAGGGTGACTCAGATAATGGTGCCGAAGTTGTTTTTGAGACAGAATTGACAGTAGCCCGTCTAGGACTTAAAGGTCTCCTTTGCCTTTCCTCAAAATAGTCAACTTTTGCCTCAAGTTTGCATAGGAGTTCATCGGGGATTTCGGTGGTTCCTCCAGATGTCGAGACTGCATTGATGGCCGCTTCTATCGTATGTTTAAATTCCCACATCTCATGATTATCAACAGCGAGCTCTTCGATAATTGCCCAAGACTCCTCGGCGTTCTTATCACGCAATTTACCTCCCGCGGCCCTGTCGATGGTGCGCTTAGTGTGATAGTCAACAGGGTCATAGAAAATCTGGACTAATAACCAAAGGTTTATGCCATGATGAGGGATCTTGTGGAGGAGATCCTTAAAACGGGCCCAAGCCTCGTAGAAAGTTTCACCCCGCTGTTGCTCAAACATCAAAATGTCCCTTCTAAGCATTGCAGTCTTTTCCGGCGGAAAGAATTGGGTAAGGAAGCGATTGGCGAGATTGTCCCATGTGGTAATGGATCCCGCGGGTAAACGCTCAATCCATTGACTAGCTTGATCCCGTAGAGAGAATTGGAATAGGCGTAAACGGGTAGTCTCTCTAGTTTCAACACCTAGATCTATGGAATCTACGATTTTGAGGAAGTCCTTAAGATGTTGGTTTGGATCTTCGGAACGAAGTCCATGGAATGCACATCCGCTTTGCACCAAACGGATGGTGTCGGATCGCAAGGGGGTCACATTGGCTCCGGTGAGCTCAATGATGTTTCGGTAGCCTTGGTGGCTAGGTCGGGAATACTCTCCTAAGGTTCAGGGCCTAAGGGGTTCTAGTGGTGGGTTTTGTTGTGGTGGGATGACGGGTTCAAAGATGTTACCACCTTCCATGATGTCGGATGGTAAAGAGTTACGAACAAAGGCACAAAGAAATAGATAGACTAAAGAAGACCTAAAAATAAAAATAAAATCTTACTAGAAAAGAATCTAGCAAGTAGACCTAATAAAAAGAAATTCTAACCTAGACAATAACTATTCCCCGGGCTGCGGCGCCAAAAACTTGATGCGTGGGAATCGCAACAGGCTTTACCTCTCGAGGGATCTCGAGAAGCTTACAACCCCTACCAGGCAGTGTACCTGATCGTTGTAGTATAGTATAGTGACAAGTACCGGGGGATTGATCGTTCAGCTTAGGAATAGTGTCGCTAGGATTAGAAAGCCTAAATACTAGTTCTAAAGGTGAGGGATGATTATTTTTTGTATTTTTATATTTTTATGAAAGCAAGTAAATATCTCGGGTTTGAAGGATTTGGGCGGAATTAGTTGCTATTCAACTAACCCAATACTAAGATGCAATCAAAATAAAATACTAGAAAAGAAAATAAACTAATTTATACTAAAGTTGTGAGCAGTAATTGGAGAAAATGTGTTTACTTAGATTTCACTACTCCCTAGACATCTTTTACGCATTAATTACTTGTTATAATTGCATGGATGACGGATCGTATTCCTTAATACCATTCATGGGGTGGCACACATAACTCCCCAATTCTATGAGCTCTTATCTCCTCCTACACCATGCCCAGCACAACTATAGGGATTGTAAACAGTGGCTCATGCATTAAATACAACCAATAAAGACCTAGTGCGCCTCGGTTCATGTTTCTTAAGACGTTCAAGCATGTTACCATTTGGAGATCTGCCAGTTTTCTTAAGCCTAACATATAAATCATTCATCCAAGACAAGAATAAACAAGTAATCAACACATAATTAATATCTAGGTTTCATTAGATCTAAGCAAACACAAGATAGATCTAGCCTAGCATGATAGAATTAAGACAAGAACATGATATAGACAACCAACACATAGACATATTGATTCAATTAGAAGAACACTTATCTTGATTAATCATGCAAGGTATCAAGGGGTTGGAACCCTTGAAAAACCTGTAAAGTTACACCAAAATCGTACTTAGGGTTTCTCCCAAAACTTCTCTCTTTAATGTGTGAAAATTAGAAAACTATATATAGAAAAATAGGTATGACGGCGTCAAGACAAACAATGTGACGCCGTCACCTCGCCGCCAAAACTCTCCTCGGACTGCCTAGATCCACTTCTGACGCCGTCAAGACATATACACTTCCAGGCCGTCACGACTCTTTTACTCTTGACGCCCTTCCTACGTGACGCCGTCAAATCTGTTCTGGGTCGTCATGGAAATTCATGAAATTTGCTCTTGACGCCGTCAAGGTTTTGCTCTTGACGCCGTCACCTACTGTTCCCAGCTTGGAAAATTAAGACTTTGGCGTTTTCTTCACTTTTATGCTCCAAAAACGTCCGAATTGCTTCCTTTTCCAGATTTCCCTCCCAAAGTACCTAAAATCACAAAAGGAATGATTTAGGGCAATATTTGATCAAATAAAGTCAATTCCGGGCTTAAATGACCCCCCAAAAGTGGTTCATTATTCGCCTCATCATGTACCCTGCTCATGCCAAAACAACAACAATGCAACAACAAGCTCACAGGTTCAACACTAACCCAAACACCCCTTATGATTGACTGATTTTTTATTTATACTACAAGTTAATGATTCAGGCCAAGATTTCACCAACTGAGCTTTCATGCATATGGTAGGAATTAAATTAAACAAAAACTCTTAGTCACAAACAACTAAAACCTAAGGGTTACTACTGAGAAATAATTGACAGTTGAAATGGATTAAATGGACAACTCTTGATACAAAAGAGTAAACTAACTTAAATAAACCACTACACACCTAAATGCACTAAATGAGCAAAAATTACACCAAGATAAACAATATCAAATAGTTCTACGTTAGTTGACCAAAATATGAAAAGCAAGCTTACAATGTGTCCAAGCTAAGATATGAGGTATAAAGGCTCAAAACTTCAATCCTATTACTCCCCTAGGAGTTCTAAACCAATAAAATCCACAATCCATAGCTTCCCTGGCTTTCTTCTTCCTTAAAACTGACTTTTTGATTTTTTATTTATTTTTCTTATATTTTTGGTGTTTTTGATGAACTGAGCTACATTAACTAAAATGCCTTGAAAACTTTGAAAAGCTTTTAAATAAGCTTAAACAAGCTCAAACAAGCATATTGCAACAGCTTTAAACTCTTTTTAGTGAAAATGGAATTTTGCTTGTAAATGCTAAAAATTGAATTATATAAATAGAACCTGAAATTGAAGTAACATAAAGTTCATAACACACTAGGAAAACAGATTACAACCTTTTTTAACCAAAAATTACAACTGAAAATCTAATTTTACATTAAATCGACACTAAACTAAGTTACTAACTATCCTACACTAACTACTTGGTCTTTTCTTTCTTCTTCTTCACTTTTATAGACTTTTGGGTGTTTCTCTCTCATTCCCATCATCTTTCTGGTCTGTTGGATTGCTTACTTTGATCCTAGCCATTTGTTTCACTTTTGGCGGGAAAGGAGTGATTGGTAGTTTGAGTGGGTTTGGTGAGGCTGGTTGGTGCAATAAATGAGGAGGGGGTTGAGAGGTTTAATAGTGGGGGAAGGTGAGTAAAATTTGGAAAAAGGTTGAGTGTTGGGAGGGTTGAGGTGATGATGGTGGCTATGGTAGGGGTGGCAGGCAACACGTGAAGGGGGAGGGAGGTTAGTTTGACTTGGGTGGAGGTCAAAGGTGTTGACCGGAGGTTTTATTTATTAATAGGGTGAGCTGGAAGTTATTTGGGCCAAGGAGATATAAGGTCGGCTGTGTTTGTTTTGGTTGGATTTGGATTTAAGGCTTTGGTCCATTTGGTTTATAGTAAATAATAACACAAGGACCAAATTTGTAAAATGCCAAAACTTAGGGACCTGATGTGTAACTTTGCCCAAAGTATTCCAAGGGTAATTCCTGCCAAGGTGAGTAACCAAAAGACTATATTTGATAATTTCCAAAAAATTGAAATTCCAGGGAATATTTTTGCCAATTTTGAAAATGCAGGGACCAAAATTGTAAATTTTCAAAACTTTTTACCCAAAGATCATCTTTGATAATTTTTTACTTTTAAAGGACTTGGGTTGACTTTTCTTACAAAACAAATGCTCAGGGACTAATTTTGACAAGTTTTGAAAGTTGGGGGACTGAAACTACCAATTTTGCAAACTTTGTTCGTTTTTCAACTGTTTTCAATCATTTTTCATTTGAAATATATAAAACACAATCCCTGGGATATTTTCAGTATTTTGATGCACATTTGAGTGTTTTCAGATGTTTTGCAGTTCAGATTTGACCAAAAATGATGAGTGTTTGAGCACTCATCAACAACCCAACTTTAAAAAATCCAGCAAGCTCATATTTATTATCTAATGTCCAACCCAAATCCACAACAAACCTTACACCCTTTAGAGTACAAGTTCTTCATTGTGGAAACCTAAACACACAACGCACATTCAAGATCCCCATCCAACCTTCTCTCCATCTAAAAAAAAACTTGCAGTCACCAAATATCTCCTTCTCCAAAATAATACGCATATTCAATCTTTCCAACCTTATAACTCCTTAACAAACGAACACAACACTTCAAATAAATCCACCATTAGATCTCCATGGCATTCACACACTTAAATAGCTCGTCTTCCTACATATCAAAAACGCAGCATCATAATAACATTTCTTCCATCTCCTTATCACAAACACAGCATAAACCTTCTTTATTTCAACCATAACCGAAGCACACTATGTTCGTCAAGATCTCATTAAAGAGGTCTTGGGTAGGTTGTTTGTATGTTGTCCTCTTATTACTTTCAAGATCTATGATTGTTTACTCTTATACTCTTGTTTTAACAAACAAATTTATGAGTATTAAAGAAAAGACTGAGATTGTTCTTTCTTTATAATTTCCAAGTCTCTGTTGTCTATTAAGGAGTAGTTATTGTGTTGTGTTGACTGTGGTTCTTTCTTTATTTTCATTTCATGGCTTAAGGGTGTATGTGAACAGTACGGTGGATGTTGATTGTCTATTATGGATTTTGGATTTGTAAGATTATTGTTGACTTTAGTTGTAGAGATTTTTTATTGTTGAATCATTTAGTATAAATCTCGTTTCACTTTTTTTTTTTTTTTTTTTTTTTTGAAGCTTAATTTGATTGTACATTGCGGTAAATGGTTGTGTATTCTAGTGAGAGGGTAAATTAAATAGTGTATTAATTATATGTGTTCACATACACCCTTAAGCCATGAAATGAAAATAAAGAAAGAATCACATTCAACACAACACAATAACTACTCCTTATTAGACAACAGAGACTTGGAACTTATAAAGAAAGAACAATCTCAATCTTTTCTTTAATACTCATAAATTTGTTTGTTATAGATTTTGGATTCGTAAGATTATTGTTGACTTTAGTTGTAGAGATTTTTTACTGTTGAATCATTTAGTATAAATCTCGTTTCACTTTTTTTTTTTAAGCTTAATTTGATTATACATTACGGTAAAATGGTTGTGTATTCTAGTGAGAGGGTAAATTAAATAGTGTATTAATTATATGTGTTGGATAGTATTTTTTTAGTTATTTTTGTGCTCTAAATAATTGTAACCAATGTTTGATAATTTGTATTTTTTTTTTTATATATAGGGGGTGTTTTAATGACTACCATTTAATAGCATTAATGTCATTTGATATAATTTTGGTCTTAAAATGACACTATGCTTGTTTTTGTTGTACAATATGCTTACTTTGTTGTAATTTTAAAATTTTGGTGCATTAAAGTGTTGTAAATCATGTATTATTTCTTGTAAATATGAGAATTTTGGAGAGAGCGTGCTCCATGCATTATATGTAGTATAGATATAGATAATTAAATAGATTTGATTTATGGTTCAACATGTGCGTGCATGGGTCTAGCTAGTAACTAGTACCGTTGATAACAGATCCTTGACAATACGTGCACATGATAAGTTACTAAAGCTATAGTTTGGCATGGCTTCATTTACAAACTTAACCGTTGGCGCCATCCTTCATTGACATTTTGTGGACGGGGTTTGGTATTCTCAAACGAATCGCGATCAAAGAGAAGCTGCATAAAAAACATCAAAGAAAACTTTGAGTTGTGAACACACAAATGTATATGGTGTAGAGCATATTAGTTTACACCATCACTAGTACAAAGACAACCTCCGGCGTCGACTTTTTTTTAACCGTGCCGACGTCATGACGTCGGCAACATACCTTCTCGACGTCATGTCGTCGGCAGAAACTAGTCGACAGAGCCGCGTCGGCAACGTCCCTACCGACGAATAACGCCGACGACAGTGTGGGACCCACATGATTTTTGGTCAAACGAATGGGGGTGTCCGACATTTTGTTACCGACGTCAGGTCGTCGGGAATGTAATAATTATTTAACGCATTAATTAGATTAACTTAATTTAGTCAACGAAAGTCAAATTTTTTTGTAAATGGTGCCGACGACATATAGTCGGTAGCGTTTGAAATTAGTCAACACGTGCGTTATTATGCCGACGACTGGTAGTCGGCACTGTTTGAAAATAGTTAATATGTGTATTATATTTCTGACGACATATAGTCGGTACCGTTTGAAATTAGTTACCGTGTGCGTTATTATGCCGACAATCTGTAGTCGGCAACGTTTGAAAATAGTTAATATGTGTATTATATTTCCGACGACATGTAGTCGGCAAGAAGTTATACTGCAGCTGCACAGCAGCCTGCGCAGCTGCCCTGCCCAGATTTTTGCCGCAAAATTGTGCAGCAAAAATCTACCAATTCCAGTTTCATGTCCTGCTCTCATAACAACACATTCCAACACAAAACAATGGCTAAAACGACTATAAAGTTTATAACGGCTAAAATGGTTATATATAACCACTAAACAATTAATAAACTTTACAAAACGGCCATAAACTTTATAACACCCTCAAAATACATCATAAAGTTTACAAAGCGGGTGTTATAATCGCTAAACGTAGCTACTATATCTACAAATGTTGCAATATCCTAAGTGTTCAAAGATAATAAGATTGGGGTCGTCCGGACATAGTTCCAAAGACAAAACAACACAAAATAATACCTCTACAGCCCATCGTCGTCATACAGCCCCTCGTCGTCATCCTGATCATCATCAGAACTCCCGCTGCGAGAGCCACTCCCGCTGCCAGAGCCACTCTCGCCGCCTGAGCCCTTCGCGGGAGTGCCTGCGCCGCCTCCAGCTGCATGACGAGAACCACTCTGGCTAATAAACGCCTCCCATGTTGGGTTTGTCGAGACAAAACGTGTCAACAACTCAAGCTGCTTCTCAGTTTTCTTGGCTTTCTTTCTTTCTTTCTCCTTCTCTTTCTTAGCTTCATCCACTATCGTTTTAAATTCATCAATCTTCTCCTCCCATGTTGAGAATCACTATCGTTTAACAAACGCCTCCCATGTTGGGTTTGCAATGATGGAGGAAGGCGGCAAGACCATCAAGAAATTCTTTTGAACCACGATGATCTATACGGGTCCAACTCTTATCAATTATCATAACTGCATTTTTATGATGCAATCGGTTATTATATGCACTTAATTAATGATTACGAGTTGTTTTATTCACCTAGCGCAACTATGGAAGGCAATCCTAACCCACTCTTTGAATGATTCGTCCCATATATGAATATGTATAACTGATTTACTATTTGAGAAAATTTCGGCAGCATTTCCCCTCAACTCCCCAAATATGTGCATTAAGATGGACATATTCGTAGGAGTAAAGGAGAAACACTGTCGAAATAATCTCAAATAGTAAATCAGTTATACGCATCCATATCCTAAATGAGACAAAACATTCAAAAAGCAGTCCCAAACAGGGGACTTTCTGAAATTAATTTCTAATAAATTAATTCCGGACGGGTTTTCTATAGGATGATTAACTTCGGACGGGGACTTTCCGAAATTAATCACTAAAATCCTAAAACATTCACAAAAGTCTAAAAATAGCATATATTTTAAGTTAAACAATTAGAATATAAACAATTATGAAATATAAGCCGAAAACAAAACAATATAAGCCGAAAACCAAACAATTAAAGTTAAACAATTATATAGTTACTAACAAACACACTCTAAAATCACACTATTTTTTTTCTTTCTTTTACTAGTTTAATATTTGCAACCTTCGGAATATCCTACTTAATACATACCTTGGTTGTGTCGTTAAAACCAACCAAAAAACTAACCAAACGCAATATCCTACTTAATACTTAATCTGTAAACTAATACTTAATCACATTTCACAATCCGCAACAATTAATCCCTTTTATATCAAAACCTAATATACTAAACTACAACAAAGCATAAAAATGAAGAAAAAAAAAAGGAATACATACTGTCTCGGCTGTGGTCTCGGCTGTGGCTCGGCTGTGGTATCGGGCTATAATAAAAGAGAGCAACAATTAATATATATCAAAAGTTTAAACAAAAAACTGTTGTCGGCGACATGTCGTCGGGATACCAAAAGTTAATAAAAAAAATAAAACGAGGTACATTACCTGCTGTCTTGGTTGTCTCGGCTCTCACCCTCGGCTCTCGCTCTCGGCTCTCACCCTCTTTACCTGCTGTCTTGGATAATAACAAAAAATAAACAAAAATTAAAAAATTAATAAACAAAAAATAAATTAACAATAATAATAAAAAAAAAATTAACAACAATAATAACAATTAAATTAATAATAATAACAAAAATTAGAAAAAAATTTACCTGCTGTGTGGTGTTGAAGAAAGGAGGGTTGGGGAAGAAGAAGAATTAAACAAAGGAGGGGTTGGGGAAGAATTAAACGAATGAGGAGGAGGAGGAGGTGCACAGTGGTGCTATTGTGTGGAGCTGCGGTGAGGTGTGGTGTAGTGTGGTGGTGTACGTGGTGTTGATAATCGCCGGATGAGGAGGTGGTGTGGTGTGGTGGTGTACGTGGTGGTGATTATCCCCGGAGGAGGAGGTGGTAGTGGTGTCGGAGGAGGAAGTGGTAGTGGTGTTGATTATCGCCGGCGGATCGGAGGAGAAAAAAAGTTATAAGTTTTTTTTTCTAAGTGTTGACCCCAGATCTATTTTGTTATATCCTTTAATATTACCGACGACATGTCGTCGGTAAAGTAAAGATATTTGTCGTTTCTAGTTTGGCGGGATGTATGAAATTTTGGTGAAAATTTTGGCGGTTATATTACCGACGACAAGTCGACGGTAATATTATAAATACTTTTTATAAAATTAAAAAAAATTAAAAATAGTTTTATAAAATAAAAAAATAACTAGTTAAATTTTTTATTTATTATAAATACTTTTAGAAAATTAAAATAAAAATAGTTTTATAAAATAAAAAATAAGTCGTTAAATTTTTTATTTATTATAAATACTTTTATAAAATTAAAAAAAAAATAAAAATAGTTTTATAAAATAAAAAAATAAGTAGTTAAATTTTTTATTTATTATAAATACTTTTAGAAAATTAAAATAAAAATAGTTTTATAAAATAAAAAATAAGTAGTTAAATTTTTTATTTATTATAAATACTTTTATAAAATTAAAAAAATAAAATAAAAATAGTTTTATAAAATTAAAAAATAAGTAGTTAAATTTTTTATGGTTATACACTAGATGATTAATGAACGAGCCGAGATGTTATGGTTCTACACTAGATGATTAACGAACGAGCCGAGATGTTACGGTTCTACACTAGATGTTTAACGAACGAGCCGAGATGTTATGGTTATACACGAGATGTTTAACGAACGAGCCGAGATGTTATGGTTATACACTAGATGTTTAACGAACGAGTCGAGATGCAATGGTTATACATGAGATGTTAAACGAACGAGTCGAGATGCAATGGTTATACATGAGATGTTAAACGAACGAGTCGAGATGCAATGGTTATACATGAGATGTTAAACGAACGAGTCGAGATGCAATGGTTATACATAAGATGTTAAACGAGAAGTCGAGATGCTATGGTTATACATGAGATGTTAAACGAACGAGTCGAGATGCAATGGTTATACATGATATGTAAAACGAACGAGTCGAGATACAATGGTTATACATGAGATGTTAAACGAACGAGTCGAGATGCAATGGTTATACATGAGATGTTAAACGAACGAGTCGATATGCTATGGTTATAGATGTTAAACGAACGAGTCGAGATGCAATGGTTATACATGATATGTCTCATCTCACTATATCTCTCTCTCTCTCTACCTAACACCTTATCCTCACAATATAAACACACACACACACATACTCATCTCACTATATCTCTCTCTCTCTATCTCTCTCTAGCAGTTTCTGTTTTCTGGCGACACCAGCATTTTCCGGCCGCCGGAATCTTTTTCTGGCCACCACCTTTTATCACCTCAACTTGTAGATCGGGCCACACCGGTCACGATTCAACCACTCAACCTCACAACCACAAACATACACTGTTATCATGGTGAAGAAGATGGCAGAATTTGAAGCTTTTCCTTGTCCTTGTGAACGAGGAGACGTGGTTCTGCGAGAATCGTGTAAATCTTACTCCCGTGGTAAACTATACTATGCGTGTCCTTTCTCGCAGGTGAACAATTACATATTTTTTCTTTAGATAATTTGGTTAATTAGTTGTTAAAAATAATAGTTTTTACTCTTTAACAGCCTGGGACAGACGACCATGGATGTAATTTTTTTTTATGTAAGGAGGAACGACTCGCCAAAATGATGATCGGTTCTCTGGGAGCTTCAACATCAAGCGGTTCTGGATCTGCTCCAAAAAGGTGCTCAAACTGTCATGAAAAAAATCTTAGAATAAACTTGCTGGAGGCACAAAAACAGGTGTTGGAGGCACAAAAACAGGTGCTAGAGACAAAATTAAGGGTGTTGGAGGCAAAACTTGACATGGCAACGTATCCCAACCACGACCACGCATGTCAGTCGGATGCAATACTCCGTGACCTTGTAGGTGACATGGATAAATTTCATATGTAGTACTCTTATCGTTGTTCTTGCTGTTGTTTGCTGTTGTTGTTGATGTTTTTGATGTTTAATAAAATGTTGTTGTTGTTTAATAAAATGTTGTTGTTGTGGAGCAATAATTAGAACTGAAGGAGCAATAATTATCAAACACAAAGGCAAACTGTTTATTTAAAACAAGCAAGAGTTCTTAACTACATGCATTTTCATACAGACTCAAACTAAACAACTCGACAATCAAACTAAACAACTCAACAACCAAAGGAAACAACTCAAACTAAACAACTCGACAACCAAACGAAACAACTCAAACTAAACAACTCGACAACTAAAACAACAGATCAAACGAAACAACCCGTTTATTTATTTTTTTGCGGCTACTTCCCGCTTTACTCGAACTCGCACCATCTTTTCCCTTCCTTGCTCTTATTTCCTTGATATGTGCAAACGTAGCTTCAAGATTTGTGATCCTATTTCCCAGATTATCAACTTTTGTTTCCAACGTACTTTCAGCTTCGTCGTCACCTCCAACAACAACAACTTGAGCTTCAGCAGCAGCTTGAGCTTCAGCAGCATCTAGCTCGTCCATGTACTCTTTGTAGTACGGCTTTTTCCTACACCATTCGATAATCTTGTCTCTCATCCACGGTTCAGCATCCTTAAAATCACCATATTCCTCATAAACTGAATGACCAAAAGTTAACATAACTTCATTAAAGAAGAGCTCGTGTGACAAGATTTTTGAGTACTTCTCTTCAACTGTGCAACCACGCCAAGTCATGTGTGTCTTGTAAGAATTGACGATTGAATTATTTGTGAGATGTGTAAAATGAGACGGAAATAATTTTGTGAAAATGTATATGTAGATGTGTAAAATGAGACGGAAATGATTTTGTGATAATGTATATAGGTAAAAAATGAGACGGGAATATATTTGTTAGGTTATATATAGCCTGAATTTTGGGAGAGATATTCCCGTCGACATGTCGACGGGAAAAAAACGCGGGAAAATTCCCGCCCAATTATTGGCTATAATGTATACGCGGTTAAAATAAGTGCCGACGTCATGTCGTCGGCGTCGTTAAGGCGGGAAAAAACCCTGCCCAATTATTCGCTATAATTCACTAAAGGGAAAAACCAAAATTTTGATTCAAATTGTTGCCGACGTCATGTCGTCGGCGTTTTTAAACTAGGGGCTATTAATTATTAATCATTGGTTAATCCCACGCTAACCACAATTATTTGTGTATTTATATATCACCGACGACATGACGTCGGCACGTGTTTTGGCGGTCAAATTCCCGCCTTTTTTTTCACCAGGTTTATCAATAGTCAAACATGTTGTTATTATACCGACGACATGACGTCGGTATAATTCTAGATTAAAAATTCAACGCAACCTTGTCTGGGTCAAGCCAATTTTTTGTCGTTTAGCGTATGGTGCCGACGACATTGAGTCGTCGGCATTGTGCCCGTCGCCTGTTCTCCTGATTCTTGTAGTGTATGCTGATCTTTAATGACAAGCAGAAATCCGAGACCCTTGAAGACCTATTTCATAGGTTTTTATTTCATGACCAATTTCTTTATATCAATAGTGGAAGGTTATACTGATTTGCCTCGTGGCCATTCCATTGATTTCATATTAATGTATCGTGTTTGCTTCTTTGTTAACAAAATTTCCATGTATTCACCAATTCTATCACTACAAGCTTTAGAGAGATACACATGAAAATTCAATCCCATTTTGCAAACAATTGACAATTTTCGCCCAATAATATTATGGCCCTGATAAAAAGGAAACATGTTTTGTTTACTCTGAAATCAAGGATATAATCAGAAAAATGTTTCTTTTTTCTTTTTTTCTTTTTCCTTTTTTTTTTTTTTTTTTTTTTCCACGGGAAAAACATAGCATGTGAATTCCAGTAATTCATAGTCTCAGCAGGAACAAGGGTCTGCCAAAGTAAGATATTCATATTAATGTGTAAAAACATTAGTTTAGATTATGTGAATATATGAATATGAAGGTTTCACCCACTAGACAATTATAACAACACGATGCACCAATTAGGTATGTATGAAAAAGGTGTTCAAGTGTTTTTAATCAACCCCTTGAATACTTGTACACATGAAAGACTAACAATTGTCAAGAAAAGATTGAGAATTTAAAAAAGCAAGTGGTATACCTTTTTGTACTGATGCACAGCAGTAAGATCATCAGGAACAGCCCACTTTTTATAATGCCAACAAGCATGCTCAAGGTGGTACAACTTTGTTGCCAGGCTCAAATCAACGGCTGTGATCTTTTCTCCATTAACGTAAGGCCCCTTAGATGTTATAACTTCCAAATTAGTCATCATTTACATAAAACAATAAGATCGTGTATTCTCTCATTAGAACGATCATCTCTTGTTTACTAAAAATATATTAAAAAAGGGTATCTAATAAAACATACATTTTCTGAGAGGTGTACTTCCAATTCCTTCAACTCATCAAGTAAAGCTTGCTTACTAGCATCATTCTCATCAGTCTCGTTCTTACTCTTTAAAAATTCCACCAGCTTTGGGAGAATTTTTAACCCCCTACAATTTCATGTCACAAAAGAAAATGAAAAGGTCAGGTATTATTCGACTAACCTATAACATTTTGTAGTTGCTTATGATAATTATGACTCACGGTAACTTATAAATGCATTAGTCGCCAATATGACCAAAGTAAAAGAAAAAAAATGGACAATAAGAGGCAAGGACTCAAGGTACATGTAAGCAACAACTAAATCCCATAAAAATGACTTGATACAGCATCTTTGACCTTTTGATTGCAAACAAGCTATCTTTGAAATGCCAAAAATACAACTATAATATCACTTACAAGTTATTTCAACAACTCATTTTATATATACTTCTCGACCATTTTCAAGAGTAATGGTTTCTGAGATGGTTCTTAGTGGGCGTTTTGGAAGCGTCATGTGAGTACAGAATAATCAAAAAGACAATCAGCTATATCAGAAAACAGCTACAAGAAATGGTATTTGAATAAACACAAGAAAGCTATAAGTTTTGTGCTAGTATTCCTTAAGTAATTATTTGACCCCCTAAAACCACATTTAAATCTGAATACACCTAAGGCGACGTAAAAGATAATCATCCTTGACTTTTAGAAAAATAAATTAAGAAATTGCTTATTTACAACGGCTTATTGCTACAGTTTCAAACACCCGCTATTTCAAACTCTATCACTAGAATACAAAGGGTCTTTGTATATTTGGCAAAACTAACATTAGCTTTTATAAAACGTTTGGTAACATAATTGTTGTATATGTATTTGTATAATTACATATATGCTATATATAAAGGCACACAAGGGGTGAATATAACTTACAAATAGGCAAAATGAGGTGGAGTTACAAGACTGGGTTCTGGATACTTCTTTCAATCATCTCCACAATAACATCAGAATTGGAAACCCATGTGACATTATCAAAACTAATCAAAGGCAGTGTCCTCGTTTCATCAAACCTACAAAAACACAAACAAGCACTCAACCTTCAAAAACTCATATAAAAACCAATCCTTTATACTAAAACCTCAAAATTTATATTTAAAATTATCACCATCCAGTCTTGTTGTCCAAATCTATAAAAGTGGTTTTGTAGGGAACCTCCTTTTCCTGAAGAGTTAAAAGTACCCTTTGGCAAAATATACCTAAAAATGCAGAAAAAAAATGTTAAGAGATTGATGAATCTTGATAAAAATAAAATCTCTAAGAAATGTGTGAAATAATAATAGTTACAGTCTGTCTTATCATCAGCGGAATCAGTAGGAGCTTTCACATAGATGTCAATTTTCTTTGTCTTATCGTGCTGCACGGAAAGACTAGGAGATGGTGGTAAACTACTTCCTCCTCCAACATGAGGGATGATGATTTGAGACCTGATAGAAAAGGTATACAAGATATATGATAAGCCAATATCTAAGGAAAAAAGCTGTAATAAAATAAGAGTCCAATTAAGCAAACAGATACACCATTAACACCTACTCTACTATATTCACACATGGTTGCTCCTCGCTGTACTAGTTCATAGCATATTCACTTGCACTGAACCAATCATGATTTTTTATTTACTTTTTCTTTTCTTTTTTTCATAAATTTAAAATTAAATAGTATGCCAACGCAATCAAATCAAACTATTATGGCCAAAAACAAAACTCGGCTATCGTTATCATAAAGTTTTCTCTCTTCAAGAATCAAGACCAATTAACAATCAGCTTCAGAAGCAATAAACGATCTCAGAAATTATTATAACACCATCCTGAGATTTTAATGATCAAAAATCTTCAAAGGTTGCATTATCTATAATTGCTCATCTGAGATCTTTTGAAAACGAAATTTGGCTCAACCCGAGTACGAAATTTCAGGTTCAGTGCAAGTGAATCCCAATATTATCTCTCTTGTGTTGTTGTTGCACTAATGCTCATGGTCATTTTCTGTTTGGAACATTTTTCTTATATCTTATCTCCCATCACATTTATTTTTCTTATACAACCTAACCTTGCACCATTAACACCTACTCTACTATATTCACACATGGTTGCTCCTTGCTGTACTAGTTTATAGCATTACTCGTTAATATATGATATTTGATTATGAAATTTCAGGAGACTAAGCCAATATCTAAGGAAAAAATCTGCAATAAAACAAGAGTCCAATTAAGCAAACAGATTATAGTTAAACCTGGATAGGGCCTCACACACAGAAGATTCAGGTGGAACATAGCAAACGTTGCAGTTGCCATTATAATATGCAAATGTGTCGAAGAATTCCTTCTTATAAATGTACGGATCACCAAAGCTGATGACATCACAAGCTACATTGAGGTCCTTCAACTTTGTTCCTAACATCCGTCCATGATGCAGTTCCAGATATAGACAACTGAAAGCCACACGGAAATATAAAATTAAGATTGAAAAGTTGCATTAGTAAAATTAATATAAGCATACATACCCTCCAGCAAAAAAGACAATCCTTGTTGGCCGCAATCCGCGCATCCAAACAGTATAAGCATTTGCGGCCGCCTCTAATAACCGCAAATGTCCGCCAATCATTAGAGCTGAGTAACAACAATAAACATGATCATTATAAATACAAGTATATATAGCCAATGAATAAAATGAAGAAGCTAACCATTAATGACATCCAGGATAATATTAAGACGTCTGGTAGGGGAACTCAGAAAATGAAGATAGTGTTGGTATGCTTTCTATAACTTGGATTATGTTATTTTATTCATGGACAATTTTAATGGGTTATCGTCAATCAATCTGCTGTTTCATCTTTCAATATTAACTTGTGATTGGCTTAGTAAAACGCAAGTTAAAAAGTGTATGGTGAAAAAAAGTTAGTCGAGTAATTCATTAGAATCAAAAAGTTATGAGTGCTCCATAGTCCTCAATTACAGGTTTCGGTTAATTAAAATAGTCGCTTGAGGCTTAATATTGGTGTTTAAATTATGTAATTTCTCATGGAGTTGTGGTTCTAACTTCTGAATTCGACCTTGCAATATCTCAATTTGTGTGTTTTCAGGGATTTAGCCATGTCAAAATGGATCACGATAATGCTTATTTAGTTGCTTTTGGCATTGTGTTTAGAAGGTGCTTGGGTCATGATACCTTATATTTATGGGGTGTTTGGGATTGTGTTTATAAGGGTGATTGGGATAATATTTTGCCTTCTACTAAGCTACCGAGCTACAAACAGGAAGTGCTGCTATACACGAGAGAAGGAGTGTTGCTATTCCACTAGACAGGGAGGAAGCGGATGACCCCTTTCACTAAACTGTGCTATTCCGATATTAAACTGTCCAACCATTCCATTTTTTGGTTTATGTTAAAGCTTGGGTTGGCGTATAATACACACTATCCTGCACTTTTTCAATTAGGCTTACGGATCTACCTGTTTATATAACATAAGCTGAAACATGTGTTTAATAACGTTCTTCAGTAAGTTGGTCTGGTTTCTTAATCCTATAAGCTTTGAATGCATTGGAATGCTGCATACATCGTAAGTGATCAATCTAACTATTGAGCTTTGACTGGACTGATATATATTATGGCTAGAAAATATGACTTTGTGTGAATATAATTTAGTATTATTTCCTGCATCTGTTTCCATTATTGTGCATATTTTAAATATGTAGAAGAGATTTTTTTATTATTCAAGTGAGACTTTCTATGAGTTTCTTTTTATACAATTGAAAAAAAAAAATTAATCTCTTTGTATACATGATCATTATAAATACAAGTAAATATAGCCAATGAATAAAATGAAAAAGCTAACCATTATTAATGACATCCAGGATAATATTAAGTTGTCTGGTAGGGGGACTCAGAAAATGAAGAGCATTATCAGCCGTTCCACATACACCCACGAGCGAGTGAGACTGTTAGGGAAAAAAAAAGGGGTCAATCAATAACAAGCAGCAACAACAACAACAACAACAACAAAAAGAAACCGTGCTAAAACTAAATCTTGAATTAAAAGGACCTTCAATTTTTCGTTACAATAGAGTGTGATAGCTTCTACTTGTTCCTTAAACATAGGTGATTTGGTGCTTTCCATCCAGTAACTGGTGTCCACACAGATCATTATAACCTGATGTACAAAATTAGTTTAAAAAAACTATTAATTACATACGTACAAGATAGCAGATATAATACATTCACCAAAAAAAAGATAGCAGATATAAAAAGAAAATCGATATACAAAACTACTGATTAAATGATACAAGTCAATTTGGAAAGTCAACAAAAGTCAAAGAAGAAGTCAAAATTACTTTTGGCGCCAAATTCTGTTTTAACCCAAACAACCCAACTATCCTTTAAATACTTGCATTGTAATCATTTTTCAGTATCTTCTTGTATTGTAAACAAACTACTTGTAATCTTTCCTTTCCCAATCCAATAACAATCATTGTTGATCTTGTTTCTTAAGTCTAAAGATTAGCGATATTGTTGCAATTGAATTCCACAATTTCCATTTCTTAAGTGATTTCAAGTTGTGTGTTTCAATTGGTATCAGAGCGCCTTCCTGGCACTCATTTTCAAGAATAGTACACTGATGTTCTTGATTTTCCGGTTGTCTTCTCCGGTCACATTCCTGCCACAAAACAAGATTTCCGGTACCGAAATCAGTCACCACTGATTTCACTTGCTCTATTACATTAGACCAGTGCCAAACATCTGTACGGTCACGAGGCTAGCCGAAAATCTCGTTAAATTTTCTAGCCTCGAACACGCTGATCAGAAGCATTTGGTTTGGGTGGTCAGAGCAAGATCTGTAGTTGTTATTCCATGAGTTGATGAGTAATAACAATACTGAGATGATGGTGAACACAAGAACGACACAGATGTCTACAGTTCCAACTGTAGAATCTTTACATGAAACAGTTAATGGGTTTACTTCTGCTCTTGAAGGAATCAATCAAAGATTGAATGATATTATGCAACAACAAAATCTTTTTCAACAAGAATTAGTAAGATCAAGAAGTGGGGAAGGACCAAGTCATGGTATGAATGGTGGTGCTCAAACTCCAAGAAATGGGGGTTATAATGGTGGTCAGAATGGTGGTCAACAGATGATGCAGTATGGTAGAATGTCTAAGATTGAGTTTCCCAAGTTTGATGGTGGTGATGTAAAGGGATGGATCTTTAGATGCAGACAGTTCTTTAGAATTGATAATGTTCCTGAAGAGATGAAGGTGGAGATGGCTTCAATGCATGTGTATGACAGAGCACTTCTGTGGCATGAACAGTTTATCAAGAGATTTGGTGAAGGAAGTTCTTGGAATCTGTATGAACAAGAAGTTTTAAAGAGATTTGGTGCAGCCTATGAAGATCCTATGGTGGAATTGAAGAATTTGAAGCAGGTGGGTAGTGTTCAGGCCTATCAAGATTCATTTGAGAGGTTGTTGAGCAAGGTGGATTTGAATGAGGCTTACACAGTTAGCATGTTCTTGGGGGGGTTGAAGGATGAAATCTTTATGCCCATAAGGATGTTCAACTTGACAAATTTGACTGATGCTTTTTGTATGGCAAGAATGCAAGAGGCCACAAATGCTGTCATGAAACCAAGGTATAATTCTCAGCCATCATTTAATAAGCCTGTAAATGTTGGTTATGGCAATAAGAGCAGTGGGATTTTACCAAAACCTGTTAACAATACTCTGGCTTTACCTGCACCTAGAACAGCTTATCACAATAATATGCCATTTAGAAAACAATTGACTCAAAAGGAGTTGGAAGAAAAAAGAGCAAAGCATCAATGTTTTTATTGTGATCAGAAGTATGTGCCTGGTCACAAATGTAGTGGTCAATTACATTCTTTAGAAGTCATTTGTGATGGTGAGAAAGAATGTTTAGATGATGGTAAAGAGGAAGTTTGGGAAGATTGTAATCAGAAAGATATGGAAAATGAATGTTTGGATGAAGAATGGGTAGAAAATGAATGGAAAATTGATGATTCTAAACCACAGATTTCTTTAAATGCTTTGTCTGGAGTCAATTCTTATCAAACTATGAGGGTTAAAGGTGTGGTAGGGAAGAAAACTTTGCACACTTTAGTTGACTCAGGTAGCACTCATAACTTTTTGGATGAAATGACTGCTAGAAATTTGGGTTGTGAATTGATCAGAACTAATCCTCTTAAGGTGTCTGTGGCAAATGGTCAAGATATGATGAGTACATATGAAGTTAAGCAGTTCAAATGGACTTTTCAGGGTCAGAATTTCACTAGTGATGTAATGTTGTTGCCATTGGGTGGGTGTGAAATGGTTCTTGGAATACAGTGGTTGGCTACTTTGGGTTCCATTTTGTGGAATTTCAATGAATTGACTATGAAGTTTAGATACAATGGAAGAAAGATAGTTTTGAGAGGCACTCAACATTCTGCAATTCAGTGGATGCAGGGTAAACAAGTGGTCAAAAGTGGTGAGTTCAAACAAGCTGAATTGTGTTCTATGGCTCTATGTGTATATCCAGTATCCTTTTGTAAGATGGAGTTGGAGAACATTGTGAATGAGAAGGTGGAAACAATTGTGAACCAATATGAAAGTGTATTTGCTATGCTCACTGAACTACCACCAAAAAGGTCTCATGATCATCAAATACCCCTTGTTCCAAACACTCCACCAGTCAATGTTAGACCTTATAGACATCCTCCCAACCAGAAAGATGCTATTGAGGAAATGGTTAAAGAATTGCTTGAGTCAGGGGTGATAAGGCCTAGTCAAAGTCCATTCTCTTCACCTATTGTGATGGTTAAGAAAAAAGATGGGTCATGGAGGATGTGTGTTGACTACAGGGAGTTGAATAAACACACAGTTAAAGACAAATTCCCTATACCAGTCATAGAAGAGCTGATTGATGAATTAAGTGGTTCTGCAGTGTTCACTAAGCTTGATTTGAGAAGTGGTTATCATCAAATAAGAATGGGAGAAGCTGACATTTGCAAGACTGCATTTAGAACCCATGAAGGTCACTATGAATTCCTGGTCATGCCTTTTGGTTTAACAAATGCTCCTTCAACATTTCAGTCACTGATGAATACAGTATTCAAACCTTTTCTCAGAAAGTTTGTGTTAGTATTCTTTGATGACATACTGGTATATAGTAAATCTATGCAAGAACATTGTGATCATTTGCAACAGGTTTTGCAAGTCATGAAAGCAAATACCTTGTTTGCCAAGAAGAGTAAATGTTGTTTTGCTGTGCCTCAAGTGGAATACTTAGGTCATATTATATCTGCTGAAGGGGTTGCTACAGATCCTACTAAGATTGATGCAATGCAGAAATGGCCAAGTCCTATGAACATCAAACAACTCAGAGGTTTCTTGGGCCTGACTGGGTATTATAGAAGGTTCATAAAGAGGTATGCTGTGATTAGTCAACCTTTGACAGCTTTGCTTAGAAAAAATGCTTTTAAATGGTCCAATGAAGCTGAAGAAGCCTTCAAGCAACTCAAGCAGGCTATGGTTGAAGCACCAGTGCTTGGATTGCCAGACTTCTCTCAGGTATTTGTTATTGAAACTGATGCTTCTGGTAATGGTATTGGAGCTGTGTTGTGTCAAAATGGTCATCCTTTGGCATATTTGAGTAAAACACTAGCTGCTAAACATCAAGCTTTGTCAACATATGAAAAGGAATTTTTAGCAGTGGTAGCAGCTTTGGATAAGTGGAAAGGATACCTTTTGGATAGGCATTTCAAAATAAGAACAGATCACTTTAGCTTAAAGTTTCTGCTGAATCAGAAGTTAACCACTCCTTTTCAAATGAAATGGCTCCCAAAACTATTAGGCTTTGATTATGAAATAGTTTACAAAAAGGGGTGTGAGAATGTTGTTGCAGATGCTTTATCTAGAACTGATCATGGGGGTACATTGTTGCAAATGGTAGTTTCTAGTGTTGCAACTGATGTTTGGGATAAAGTAAAGTTGAGTTGGCAGAATGACATTGATGTTCAGCAGTTGATTCAGTCTTTGGTCAACAAGTCATACAAAGGAAACAAGTATATGTGGGAAGATGGAATACTGAAAAGAAAAGGTAAAGTTGTGGTTGGAGCTGATAATGATTTGAGGAAACAGTTGATGAGTCACTACCATGATGATGCAATAGGAGGCCATTCAGGGGTACATGTGACTACAAAAAAGTTAAGTGCAATGTTCTATTGGAAAGGTCTCAGAAAGATGGTGAAACAATGGGTAAGAGAATGTGATGTGTGTCAAAGACAGAAACCTGATTTAAGTGCTTACCCTGGATTAATCCAACCCTTACCTATTCCTGAGAGAATTTGGACTGAAATATCCATGGATTTCATTGAGAAGCTTCCATTATCTCATGGTAAATCAGTCATTATGGTGGTGGTGGATAGATTGAGCAAGTATGCCCACTTCATGGCCCTATCTCACCCATTTAATGCAAGTCAGGTGGCTCAAGTTTTCTTGGATGGTGTATATAGATTGCATGGGTTACCAGAGGCTATTGTTAGTGACAGGGACAAGATTTTTCTTAGTAATTTTTGGAAATCAATGTTCACTGAATTGAAGGTTAAGTTGAAAATGTCCACTGCTTACCATCCTCAGACTGATGGGCAAACTGAGGTGGTAAACAGATGTCTTGGATGTTACTTGAGGTGTATGTGTGGAGAGAAACCTAAGGAATGGGTTAAGAGGTTGCCATTAGCTGAATTTTGGTACAATACCAATTTTCACAGCTCAATTCAGACAACACCATATGAAGTGGTATACTGCCAAACACCTCCTATTCATGTTCCTTATGTGCCTGGTGAAAGCAGGGTAGAAAGTGTGGATAGAACTCTGCAAACTAGGGAAGAAGTAATTCAATTGCTGAAGTTTCATTTGAAAAGATCTCAAGATAGAATGAAGAATCAGGCCAACAAGCATAGAATAGACAGGGAATTTGAGGTTGGATCATGGGTTTATTTGAAACTTCAACCTCATAGGCAAGTTACTGTGAGGCAAAGTCAACAACACAAATTGTCCTCAAAGTATTATGGACCATTTTTGGTGGAAGAAAGAATTGGTGCAGTGGCCTACAAACTCAAGCTTCCTGATCACAGTCAAATACACCCAGTTTTTCACATCTCCCAGTTGAAAAAATGCCATGGAAGAGATCACCAAATGGGAGAGTTACCACAGCTAAGAGATGATGGTTTGCTGGAACACAGACCCATGGTAATACTAGAGAGAAGACTTGGGAAACTTCACAACAAGCCAGTGATGTATGTACTTGTGCAATGGACTAACAAATCTAAAGATGAAGCTACCTGGGAGGTATATGGAGACTTAATTACAAGATTTCCAGGTTTTGATGATACTACTACTTGAGGCCAAGTAGTTTTTCAAGGGAGATGGAGTTGATACAAGTCAATTTGGAAAGTCAACAAAAGTCAAAGAAGAAGTCAAAATGACTTTTGACGCCAAATTCTGTTTTAACCCAAACAACCTAACTATCCTTTAAATACTTGCATTGTAATCATTTTTCAGTATCTTCTTGTATTGTAAACAAACTACTTGTAATCTTTCCTTTCCCAATCCAATAACAATCATTGTTGATCTTGTTTCTTAAGTCTAAAGATTAGCGATATTGTTGCAATTGAATTCCACAATTTCCATTTCTTAAGTGATTTCAAGTTGTGTGTTTCATTAAATATGATAGCAGATATAACCTCGGCCTCCTCCTTGGTGGATGAAGATGAATTGTTCATCTTCGACATGTTAGGGTTTTCTTTTTCTCCCTTTCGTTTGCCCCAAATTCTCTCTCACTATAAATTACTACTAGGTAAGCTTTTTTGGCCGTGCTTAGCGCGGCCCATGACAATCAATATTTTACATCTTAAAGTTTGATCGTAACTTTTAAAAACCATTCAACGTAATTCCACAATAAGAGAAATGAATATAGCTCCATTGAAAATATGAAGTTCTCCTACATATCTTTTTACTCATCTTTCTACGTGTATCTTTTTATCATCAAAAGACAATTAAATTTGGGACACCCTTTGTTAGTTTGTTACACATTTTTAAATTAGTGACAGGTTAAAGTAAAAGAATAAACGGGTGAAGACATATGAGAATTTAAGATTTCTTAATTCCCTTTAACTTATCACGTTAGGGAATCTACTATAGTTAATGTTTATAAAGTTTTAAAAACTTAATATTTCATGCCACATCAATATTTTATAAACCTTCTCTCATCTTTATATACATCTGCCACACAGAAAACATCAAATTTGCACTTTGATGTATCCCGTCTAACACTAATTTCTGTGTTTATTAAGAACATTCCTATATGAAGATGTTGTTTTTAACAAAGGTAATAATCAAACAATCTCTTCCAGATATACAATCTCTTCCACCCGTATTAGCTCATAACAAGTGTCTGTCCATGTCGTTATTGAGGATTTAAATTGACTAAGTTTACCTACGCAGAGGAATTTTATATCATTTAGCCACTTGTATAAAAAAGTTCTTTATGTTTAGACATTTTGGGAAGTTCTTGAAGTTGTTTGTTTTATATATAGAAGAATGAGCATTTTGCTCAAAATTGTAAAACTTCGCATAGGGGGCGGTGTTAAGAATCATTGCACAAAAATTCAGTTGCAGTCACTCAACATGGAGTTTGTCCCTGTGAAAAAGCATGTTTTACATCCTACGTACATTGGATGTTTAATGCTCTGCAACTATATGACTAATACAGAAGTAGTTCGTAAGCAATTAAGTGTGTTGTTGCTGAACATCTTAAATTAAGCCTGGATTCATATAAAACCAACCTGTCATGTCTAGAATAGGATAGAACAGATAGGAAACAGCAATTTGTTGGTCAGAGATGAGAAAACTAAGTGGTATGTTGAAATTTGAGGAACTGAATTTAGTATATTCTCGTCTATGAGATGAAAATACAATGGAGATGCAACTGCAGCTTAAAAAGTAATATCAGTAATGTTTTGCTCAGCTCATCCCTGGTTGTGGATGTTAATAGTAACCAGTGAACAGGCTATTTGTTTTGTAGAAGTTAACGTCTGGTGAGTTTATTTTCCTGTTGGATAAGTTTTTTATTGGCCAGATCCAACTGCATAGTACATTATACCATGAGGCATAAGCATTTAGATTTATAATTAAATTTATAACTTAATTGATAGAAAATCTAGTGTTTTGATTAGATTAGAAAGATAGCCTTATCAAAACAACCATAAGAGGAAGGAAACTGCTTTAAAGATTGCTCATTAAGCAAAAATGCTCTCTGTAAGAGCTCCACTGCCTTGTAATATCCACTGCTACTCTTTCTGCATCAGTTGAAGCTCCAAATAAGCCATCTCCTGTGTAGCCTATGATGTATATATTCCATCCTTGCCCTTCATGTTACAGAGCCAAGAACTTTTGATACTACTACACAGTCCTTGTCCTGATAAACTTCCCTCCTGCACGAAAATACTTCATCAACCTTCATTTAGAGAAAAAAGTACACACGTAACGTGATGCATAATAATGTTGTATGACACATTCTAGTCACAGTACCTTTAACCACGAGGCTACATTACTTGTATAATTAGTGGCTAGGAGTACCGAATCAAAATTCTCTACCTTTCCATCCATAATTTCCACCCAGTTAGTTGTGAATCTTTGAACTTCACCAACTACCTACAAATAAAGAACCAGGCATGCATTACAGTTAGTTATTGACCCTTAAGAAATTGAAATTTACTGGGATTGATTCTTGGTGCTAGATGTTTCAGTATGGATGGTTTGGGCAAGTTGGGTGACAAGTAATTGCTGGTATGGGTTGAACATTGTCAGATTGGGTTGACCCGAAATATTCTGTCTAAACTTCCTGATTGTTTCTTTTACGGAGTAATTATTACAGCAGTTATACTTTTTATTGACTATTTTAGTTTTTGGAACACTTTGGTCAACTTTCTACCTATTTTACCCGATTCCTATTCAGCTTTTTTATTTTATTTTACCTACTTGACCATTTGAGATAGAACATATAGCAAGTTCATTCATTCATATGTCAATCGATAAAAATTATCACCAATGCTTATTGGTTTCCCATGTTTACCTTGATTCGGCCAGACTTGATCTTAGATAATGATCCAGTGTCCAAAACTGGGGTTTTCCTGGTTGAATTTTTTAATTTAAGAGGTCCATCTTTAGGTCTTACAATCCCAACTCTGCTTGTGTCTCCAAGAAGCAGCCAGGAAGACAGGATTAGGAACCATTCGAAACCATATGACACATTTAGGCTCATCTCCATACCGAGTTCCCACACCCAACAACCAAAATCTTTCTCCCTCTAAACTCTGCCCCATTCTTATAATTGCTACTATGCATCACTTTCCCTCCAAATAACAATAACCCATCAAAGTCTGGCACTGCTAGTTGCATTATCTCCGACCCATTAGCTACAACCCGCCAAAAACAAGTGGACGCATTGTAGTTAGCACTCTTAACCTCGTGTCCAAACATGGGATGTATAGAGAAGTGTTTGGCATAAGCATCTAGGTATACTGGATACTCCACAATGACGCGTGAAGCTTTGTGGGATATATCGGATACTCCACATTCCACAATGACGTGTGAAGCTTTCTGGGGTATACCGGATACTCCACAATGACGATTTACAATTTTCCTTTTCAAAAATAAAAAAGGGTACCCATTTTTGCAATTTAAGGAAAGCAAAATTCTACTTGCAGGAGTGTGTAAGCAATGAAGTTGAAAATCGAAGAAAGAGACGTGTTGCCCAACAATTACCAGTTTTGCTTACTTTCGGAAAAGGGTGGCTGTTCAATATAACAGTGCACATTGGCGCTTTTATCAAACAAGACAATGAAAATTATACAAAACTACAAATCTATTTTCAAGTATTTTTCGATCATATCATCCACTCCTAAGTTTTACTAACCATAACAAGGTACTTTTACTTGATATTCTTATGATCAATAATAAGTGATAATTTGTGTAAAATTATAAGTATTTTTGAAGTTATGTTCTTCGAAAAAAGTAATTGTATTGGTCTGTCAAGTTGTTCTAGTGCGATGTCTCGTTCAATTTTCCTTTAAGAATGATATTTTGGACTGATCCTTCCTATGTGCTTATGCTGTGAAGGCCAAACCATATGACCTAGCGATTTTTGATGCCCCAAAATTGTTTTGGTGGAGAGGCCATTTTTTACTTGCAGAGCAAAAGATGTAATTGCATCATTAATGGGGTAGGAATTTGTAGATGCCCTGGAAATGGTCGTGGCGGCAAGGATGGTTTATTATATCTAGTCTATGTATAGTAAACATTTTACGGAGGTTAATAAGCTAAAATACACCAGTTGAATATATCCTAACCTTAGACTTTTTTTTTTTTTTTTTTTGTTGTTGTTGTTGTTGTTGTTGTTGTTGTTGTTGTTGTTGTTGTTTTGATTTATTTATTTATTTTTTTTAAATAAAAATAAAATCAAGCTCATGTTCATAACTTGGCTTGTATACTGCTAATTTATGTTATTTTCTTTTGAAACGGTCGAAACCTGCATTGAACTGAAATGAATACATACCGAGGTAGTATGCCCCAAAACAACTAAAATACAATGATGACCTCAAGATATAAACTGATAATTGATACCACAGTGTTTCTTAGGTAATTGCATTTATTACACATGGAGCTACTCTCCAATTCCAGCATTATAAGTGTGTGGTCACATATATCTTGTACCCGGAGTTATTTGTTTTATCTCATCTCTTAAATCCCCTATTAGAAACACAACACTGCATATTCACTAGATGTATGGATCTCCATAGTATGAAGACATGTTTCTTTCTTGCAACCACCTTCATTCTCACTGGATTTTACACTTCGCCGTCTTTCATACTAGCATTTATCGGACTTGTTACTACATTTCTGATACTATTACTAGCCATTGTGCATCTAGGTTACTTTATAGAGTTGATGTCAACCGATCACAGACCACCTGTAGTTGGACCAATAACCATTCTACTCATACATTTCCATGAGCTTTACGATTATATGACATCACTTGCTAAAAAGTATCCCACTTTCCGTTTTGTCACACCCACACATAGTGAAGTCTGTACTGCTGATCCTGTTAATGTTGAGTATATTCTTAAGACCAATTATGCAAATTACACCAAGGGGAAGTATAATATTGGTATATTGAAAGATCTTTTGGGGGATGGTATCTTCGCTGTGGATGGAGATAAATGGCGCCATCAACGGAAAATTGCAAGCTTGGAGTTCTCAACTAAAGTTTTACGAGATTTTAGTACTGCTACATTCAAGTCCGGTACTGTTAAGCTAGCAGAAAGGATATCATTACTAGCAGCTGCTGAGAAAACAATAGATTTACAGGTATGGACATCACATCAAAATGATTAATTCATATAGTTTTGTTTAAAATGTTTTTATTTTTTGGGCAGGATTTGTTATTGAAATCGACTTTAGATTCGATATTTAAGGTGGGACTTGGGTTTGATCTTGATACTCTATCGGGTTTAGACGAAGAAAATAACCAGTTTATGAAAGCGTTGGATGATTCAAACGAGTTAGTCTACCGACGATTTGCTGATCTTCTTTGGAAGGTGAAGAGGTATCTTAATATTGGTCAAGAAGCCACTCTTAAGGAAAACCTCAGAATCATTGACAAATTTGTTTACGAATTAATACGAAAAAAGAGGGACCAGATGAAAGACGGGAACCTCAATGTGCGTAAAATTTTTGTTCCTTTCAAACGAACAAACATTTTTTCTTTATAGTTAATGCTTTACTTGTTACTGTAACAGAGAGATAGAGAAGACATATCATCCAGATTTTTAATGAAAAGCGAAAATGATCTAGTGAGTGATAAGTACCTGAGAGATATATCAGTAGGTTTTGTGTTTGCGGGAAAGGATACAACTGCAAACACTCTGACTTGGTTCTTTTACATGCTTTGCAAGCATCCCTTGATTCAAGAAAAGGTTCGAGAAGATGTGAAAACAGCCACCGAAGCTGATAAAAATACATCTATTGATGAATTTGGGTTCAAGTTAACAAAAGTCGCTCTTGACAAAATGCATTATCTTCACGCAGCATTATCCGAGACTCTCAGGCTCTATCCTGCAGTTCCCTTGGTAATTGTTGTCTGTTTTATGATTCAGAAACTATCAAAACATGCATCTAACATGGTCTGTTAACAATTGTATGGTATCAGGATGGCAAGAGTGCGGAAAAAGATGACGCTCTTCCTGATGGCTTCAAAATCAAGAAAGGAGATGGTGTAGCCTACATGGCATATCCAATGGGACGTATGACATACATTTGGGGAGAAGACGCAGAGGAATTCAGGCCAGAAAGATGGCTCGACAATGGTCTTTTTCTTCCTGAAAGTCCTTTCAAGTTCACTGCTTTTCAGGTATGTCCAAATCTGCTCGTGTCACCGTCACCTTATCATTCCGGTTTAAGAGTGAGCATCGGTCCGGGACCGGACCGGACCGGACCGCCAAAAACCAAGACCGAATTAAGGTAAAAACCGGGACCGAGACCGAGACCGAATATGGTCGGTCCGGTTCGGTCTGGTCCGGTCCGGTCTTCGGTCGGTCCGGTCCAAAAGGGCAAGATTTTGGCAAGATTTTCGGTTTTTTGGTCGGACCGGACCAGACCGACGACCGAATTAGCCAAAAAACCTAGCCAAAAAGCCTAGAGCTGGGATGTGCATGTGCCAAGGATATGCAAGGGCCAGGATATTCATGGTTTCGTTGTTTGTTTAGGGTGGGCCAAGGATATGTTTAGGAAAGGAATTTGCTTACAGACAGATGAAGATACTTGCAGCATTTCTTGTTTACTTCTTCAAGTTCAAACTGGTGGATGACAGTTTTGAAGCAATGTACCGGATAATGTTTACCCTCCACATGGATAAAGGACTCCATTTGTATGCTTATCCTCGTTAATTTCTAGCAAGGAATTGGACATCTACAGTTTCATCACACTAGACCACAAGACCCAACAATTGCCATTGCTCAGGAATCGCTGCTAATATACACAAGCTCAAGTTAGTTAATGTTTGATGTTTCACTGTTCGGCAAGATTCTAGCAATCACTTTCAATGTACCAAAATTGCTTTTATGGTTTATATTTTCAGGAGAGACCATGTGAACCGGGGGAATTTACGGAAGACTTTTTGTGCTTTCAAAGTTAATCAATTTGTTAGATCTTCAATGGCATTTAGTGCTGCTTGTTTAGTATTTTTACTGGGTGTAAATGGTATGAATGACTTATTGGCTCAGTAACAAAAACTGTGTCCTCCCCATTCAGCCGATACTTTTTTCCAAAGTTACCCCTCATGTGTTCATATACAACCTAACTCGCCCTCGATGTGAATCTTTGAACTGCCGCTCAAGACGGACCTACGGCCGTCAACCACCTTGCACATCACTGATTGCCTATTTTGTGCACATCATAAAAGATGCCCAAAAATGACATTGATATATTGTGAAGAGGAACAGACTGTGTTACCTGAATAAATCAGTATCATGCCAACTATGAAAGCCATATGATATAGCTTCAGATGCACAGCTACCAGGTCTCAACCGATTTATTCAAGCTACCCTGAGCTGTTGTCTTTTGTTTGTTTGATTATCTTAAAGTCGCATTCAAAACAATTAAACTGACACCTTCTTAATTCAGTTCTCTTTTCATCTAAGTGTTCATTTATTGTGTTCATTAATAGACTCTTTGGTGGTCACCTCTAATGTCACGTGATAACCCCATCTCTTCAGTTTAGAAAAGACTAAAAAATGTTGTGAAACAACTTTAATTCATTAGGATAAGTAGTTGTGTGTATACAAGTTAATTTACCCTAAACTTTTTTGCAAAAATATTGATAGCTAGCAGCACTAAGTTGCTAACTAGTCCACATGTCTTGCCTAGATCAATTTGGTATAAGTAAACACTTAAGAATTGTATTAGTAAACGATTTATTATATTGAGCGGAAACCATTCATCCATAATGATTCGAGTGAAAAGGTTCGCAGAAAACTCACAATGTCACACAAATAAATGAAAACAGGAGCACACAAATTAAACATCGATCTTGAATTCACTTGTGAATATTGTCCCAAGTAAGCTAAAGCACAACAATTAAGACCCGCGCAAACATGAGAAGAAACTATCACGTGACTCTCATACTCAGTCAGTCTATCTGCTATGTTTTCAATTCATAACTAGCATACATAAAATAAATCTTTAAGCATGTAAACTTGTGAACACTCCCAATTTACCGGTTGTTATAATACAACATAACTAAGAGTAAGATTGAAGATGCATACAGGTAAATGGCAAGATCCAGATATTGCACCAAAAAAGAGCTTCTAACTGACATAATAAAAACCAATAAGGAACATTCCCTAAAAGCTCCTTATTCGAGCTATGAATGATTTAGAATTAGTTTTTCCTTATAACAAAATAAAAAACAATCACTCAGCAACTAAACAAAATATTAAATATAACCTTTGTATCACATTCTTGTTAACAAGTTCTAGCCACCAGATGGAAAAATCATGCACCTATGTGGATGAGGGCTATTGCCTACTTGTTTGTTCTATCTTGTCACCAAAATGGCAGCGTATAAACCAGTTTTATTCAAAATTAATCTCAAAGAGCTTATACCGTAGCTTCCTTTGGGGCCGTAGCTTCCTTTGCGTCCTCAGGTTCAGCACTAACTAAACCAAGTTCCTTCTCAATTTTCGACCAAGCAACCAAAAGATTAGGAGGAAACTTCTTCCTCATCGTCCTAATCATCCCTTTCGCGTCCTTGGTTCTCGACTTTTTCGCTAACCCTTCAACCAAATGCTTCAAAGTATTAAAATCAGGAATCTTATTCACCTTAACACTATGCTTAAACACCTTATACCCAGTCTCAAACTGCTCATTCTTACACAAATAATACAACAAAGTCCTAAACGTAGCAGCATTCGGATTACAACAAAGCTCCTCCAGCTTATCATAAACCTCCTTGGCTTCCTTCATCATACCCTTCTTACAATAACAAGTCATCAAATAATTATAACTAATCGTATCGGGCTTCAACCCAGCCGCAATCATCTCATCAATCATCCCCTTAACACCCTCCACCTCCCCATCAATCGCACTCATTATCCTAACATTCCACGCAGCAACATCAACCACAACGCCTTTACTCACCATCTCATCCCAAACCCTCTCAGCCTCACCCACCCTCCCAGCCTTATACAAGGAATGAATAATCGACGTATACGTAACCCCACTAATCCCCACCCCATTCTCCTCCATCTCCCTCAATTTCCCCAACCCAACATCCACTTTCCCATCCTCACACAAACCCTTAACCAAAATCCCATAACTATACCCATCATGCCTAAATCCATACTTTTGCGGCATTTCATCAAACACCTTGTAAGCATCACTAAACCTCTTACAATTGAGGCAAGCAGTCAACAAGGCATTAAAAGACAAGCTCGATCTGGGTGTTTTATAAAAACCCATTTCGTCATAAGTCTTGTAAGCATGATCAAACATGCCAGCAATGCCGTAAGACTTGATCAAAGAAGATAGGAACTGTTCGTCTTTAATACGTGGGTCGTTTTTGTGGGACTCGATAAGCTTTTCGATGTCGGAAAAGCGGTGGGATTTGGCTAAGCGGCGGACTGTGATCTGTTGGGCGTGGTGGGCTGAGCCTGGTGAAGAGGATGAGTGGTTGGTTTGGACTGTTGTGTAGATGTCTAGTGCTTTGTTTGTGTCGTGTTCGGTGCGGAGTTTTGATTTGGCTTTGGAGATTGTCATGGTGGTTGGGGTTGTGGTGGTGGCGGCGGCGGCTGTGGTGGTTGTGGCGGTGGCTGCTGCCGCTGTTGAAAGGTGGCGGGCGCGGCGGAGGAGTGTGGAAGACGGTGACGCCATGATTGATTTAGGGTTTTGGGTTTAGGAAAATTTGGTGTGTTAAGTGTGTGTTGTGAGTGTATGAAATGGTTTTGGGCTTTTCGACACGCAAAATGGGTACTAGACTACTACTATGCTATACTAGGGTAGGGGCGAGCAAACGAGCCGAACGGATCGGACCGATCGACAGAGACTGGACTGGGCTAACCATATTCGATCCGGTCCTCGGTCTTGGATTTTTGGTTAATTCGGTCATCGGTCAAGTCGGTCCGGTCCGAACCACAAACCGATTATTTTGCCTTGTTAGACTGGACCGACCGAGACTGGACCGGACCGGACCTACCACATTCGGTCAGGTCATCGGTCTTGGCTTTTTAGCTAATTCGGTCATCGGTCTTGGCGGTCTGGTCTGGTCCTGTCCGGTCCTGGACCGATGCTCACCCCTATACTAGGGTATGTTTGGGGCGTTATGCTTATTTTTAGAGGGTGCACACACGACATAACAACATGCATATAAACATAAACGTTAAAATAAATATATTATAAATCAATCTCACAAAATGAATATGAATTTATAATTTTGATTTATTTATACTATATTATTATATTATATTATTATATTATAATAAAATTGGTTCGGTTCGTTTTGTTTTTTACGAAAACCGAAAAAGAATCTCATTTTTCGGTTTTTGAAAAAGTAAAAACCAAACAATCGATTTTTAATTTAAGTCAATTTTTTCGGTTCAGTTTTCTGTTTTCTTTGTTCAACCCTGCTTATTTTTATAAGCTACTTAAAAATTTCTTTGTTTGGCAGACATAATAATAATAATAATAATAATAATAATAATAATAATAATAATAATAATAAGTTCCTACCAAAAAATTGACTTGTTTTCTAAAAAAAAAAAATTGACTATAACTATCACTAAAATATTTATCATTCACATTGAATACATACTATATGGTATGTACTTGTAATTTCAAACTATATATATAAAACATCATTGAGAGAGAGGGAGAAAAAATTGAATACTTTAACTGACTGTTGTCAAGTTTTATTTTTCAGTAAATATTTTTATATGTTTTCTGCTACATTTTAAAAATTATTATTTGAAGTAAATTATCATATGTTACAACATTTTTAATTTCATTTTAATTATTTTACGGTATATGCATAAACGTTACACGGCATACTTAACCAAAATATCCCAAATATAATTATTTTCCGCTATAAAATCTTGTCTTTATGTACGGTACTCTTCTAGTCTCTATTACACAAATGTTTTTCCTTAATCCTTAAAAACTAAAAAATGAGTAATATTTAATCCCGAAAATACTCTTTTAAAACTTAGTTTCAATCTTTTATTTATTATGCCTTTTTTTTTTCGAAATACTTGTCTTAAAAATAGTTTTTGTTTTTAAAATTACTCGATCTCTACAACTTTTTTCTTTCTTACAAATTCATCACAATCCTGTTCTTAATCTCGATCCATATTTCAATCCCAATTTGTTAAAGTTGAATTAGTATAATGTTGTTGTCATCTCAGATAATGACGAAGAGTTGCCAACGCAATTGCTAAACGTTATACGAAACACTTAATCACAACATCTCAATTATAGATATTCTTCGCTATGCACGGATACACGCTTAATTATTGAAACATATTTTAATACAAAATTTAAACAAACAAATCCAAGTGTTAAAAATTACACAAACTTTTAGATAGGCTCACTAACAACACTCTTAAATCCCCTCAAACTTTAGTGCTCGTTAGCTTTAGTAAAGAAGATAGATCTATACTGAGCACTTGCTACGGCTCAGATAGAGCTCAACATGAGGCAATTGATGTAAGCGTTGGTCAGCATCCCCATAGTGGCCGACGAGTGTCATGTTCCGCGTTGGTGAATTGGCATCCCAAAGTCGATCTTGTACTTTTTATAGCGACATAAAAATGGTCAGCTAGTGGTCGATGAAAAAAGTTGATGTGAATGGTGGTGAGCTAGTGGTCAGCTAGTGGTCGATGAAAAAAGTTGCTCAAACCATAGCAGGGACTCATTCCTCATATATAAGATAATGATTTTGAAAGAAATACTGATGTTAGAAGTTAGGTTGTAAAATGCCCCATATTCAACATCGGTAGCACTGGTGTCAGATTTGCTCAGGTTCTGGTCGCATCTTATGCAGGGATGGAGCCAAGGGGGTGCGGGGTGCCCGCGGGTGCACGTGCACCCCATAGATTTTTTCGATATAGTGTTAATTTTTAAAAAAATTATCGATTTTACCTAAATGTATCTTAAATGCACCCAGTGCATTAAATATGTCTCTAGTATTATTTAGTTCGTATACTTTAAATATAAAATTTTGTAAACGCCCAAAGATAAAACAAGATTAATAAATTCAAGCACAAAAACCCAAAGATGAAATAGGTTTATTAATGGAACAAGTTTATTCATCATCCTAACAATTTACAAAATCCAAAATTTAACCAACACACAAAGATGAAATAGGTTCGTAAGTCGTAACATATACCTTTCATTTGTTTATTATGTCTTTTAAAGTTTTCATATTTTGATCTTTTGTATGAAATCTTGACTAATTTGTTGGTTCCGTATAGTCTATCATCATCAATAAGGGCTTAGGGTAATAAGAATAAGTGAATAACTATGCAATTTTTATTAAGACAAATAGGGATAATAAGTTTAAGTGATAGTCAACAATATATTAGAATATAAATAGCACCCCAATTGTGTTGTCATGGGGCATTTTTATTGTTGTCGTAGTTACAATATATATGAAAAGTAGTGCTTAATTGAAGTTGGTTTTAGTCTTGCCTGTTGCTACCACTACGGTTGAAAGATGTTTTTTTTTTAAATGAAGCTCATTAAAACTGATTCGCGAAATCGGATGGGTGATGATTATTTTAACGGCGCTTTAACTTGTGTGCTGTAGAGAAAGAAGAACTTATTAATATTAAAAATGAGGGTGCACGTAAGTGTTATTTTGCTAAAGGAGATCGTAGAATCACTAATTAGAAGGTAATATGTTCATTTATTTATCGTTTTAATGAAATCTTTGTTTTAATTCACGTTTTAACTCTATTATATTACGGTTCAAAAAAATTTGTGCACCCGGTCATATTTCTTTCTGGCTCCGTCCCTGATCTTATGCGCAAGCTTGCGACACGCAACATCCCAGTGGTTGCATTTTGTTTAATTGAAAATTCTTTTCAATTGTAGCTGATTTAAAAGATAAACATTTGAGTACACGTTTATAGCATCACTTCTATGGCACTGTTGGACGTCTACTGAAATGCATTTGATAATGACCATATACAGTAAGTAGGCATTGCTTGTCTGTGTTGAGTTGTTTTCCTTATGCCAAACTTCTTATGTATAAGTTTGATATTCTAGTATTCTGATCGACCTGGCTAAACCTCTATTCAGTTGACATAAATGAAATTACAATTAGTCAATCAGCCTGAACTTGCAGTATATTCATGATAAGAGTGCAGAGTCCTAAACATGTCTTCATCTTGTCATGGGCCGCCAAATAACAATCAACCGACACCAATCAACTTGAATGTGTTGTAAACCACGAAAATTCAATTGAACTTACCAACGCAAGTATTATCATTTAACTTGACTCGTTTATAAACATCTTTTTAATATTCTGGTATGACTTTGTCAAACCTGTAACAATTGATCTCCCTGTTTTAATACCTCCTATTTATCATTCTAATGTCACATCTCAATCATTTATATACCTTGAAAAATACTAAGCCTACCTCTTTCTCCCAAGCTTGCAGGCCCAAAAATCAAATGACGGAACTAATCTGCTTGATTGGGTAGGGAGGTCGGTCACTAATACACGTTCATTTCTTCCATAGCGTTCCCCAATCCTACTTTTTGCAGGCCATGTAGCCGAGAAAAACTAGTGCGCATTCACACTCGCCTAAGTTGTTCAACTTAATCCCATATAAGACTATGTTTAAATTGCAGAATCATGTTTTGCATTTGCTAGGCTAATGAGACTGAGTCAACATTTGAATCTCTTAACTGAAGTGTATTAAGATGATAAGATCCATAGAAATTTATGAGAACAATTATTCACTTCAAGCTATAAACTTAATAACGGCTGTACGTTCATGTTTTCCTAATGGAGAGCAGAATACAGATTTTAGGAAATGAGGGTTTAAAACAAGATATTTGTCCCTGTCGGTTATAACTAGTTCCTTGCAGGTTCAAAATGATAAATTTCAAAATGGCATCTATCACCAAATAATATGCACATTCAGAAGAATGCTAATAATGTACCTGATATTTTTAACTCATTTGATATGTCCTTTTCCCTTACAAATGGTAAAAGTTCAATCATGCCTTTGATAGTGTTTTGTGGGGTACCCTATAAGTCAAAAGAAAACAATGAATGAACCCTAAAGTTTTCTTTTCTCAATAGTAAACCAAATAAAAAGACAGGGAAATTTACAAAAGATCACACCTAGATAGTTGATACGTGCAGGCTTAGTGCAACAGCTTTTGTTTTATTGCTTTTTACTAATTTAGCGTAAAAACATCTAATAATGCAAGTGTCAAGAACATGATAGAATTATTAATAACATATGCGATTAGTTTGGAATTAGGAGCACTCTTGTCAATTCATCTAGCGAATCTATTCGTCTTATCAATTACGATCTTCATCTACAGGCTTTTGTCTTCCTTCTTTCCAAACTTCTATAGGTTTAAAACAAAAACCAATAATACCTCAAAAATGATAAAACCCTACCTAGAATTCTCTTCCCACTACCAATGATATGTTATATGGATCTCCTAACCACGGTGATATAAACCATTCAGGTTGCGAACATAATCAAGTTCCCAGTATTGAAGTTGGTGTTGGAAAAGTCAGAGCAATGTATTGAAACATGTTTGGACTCGAGAAAGTCAACTCTTGAAGTTGGAAACAAAATTATTTAAGCCACACATACTTTCAGATATAAAAAGTCAACAATTAACAGAATCCTAGATGCAAAACATATGATTAAGAAAAACAAGTTGGCATAGGTTGATTCCTTTAAAGTCCTAAGCAAATGGAGATCCAGAGCCCCATAATATATTTCTGGATTTAATTATACAAATAAAACAAAATATTAATTTACATCAAAACAGAAAAAAGGATATATATATAAATATAGATTTAAAAAAAAAATTCCATATTGGAAATTTAGGCTAACTTACTACAAACAAAAGTTACCAAGCTAGAATAACTGAGGAAAGTAAAATGTAGGTCTACTTGCAATCTGGAATATAGGATCGAATTGCCAAGTGCCTACTGCGTCCCCATGTCTTTTCCAGTGAACTCGCCACTGCTGCCTCGGCCACCAAGCCCGAAAGATGAAACAGTCTTTGGAACATCAAGGCTCCCACCAATAGAGGTCATCAGAGCTGATAAACCGTTGGTTGTTCCACCACCAGCTGCCATACCCAACCCGAGAAAATCAAGGGTATGTTTAGGCCCGTATACAGATGGAGTCCCCATTATGAGTTGTTCAAAACCAGTCCTCCCATCATAGCCCACCCCGAGCCCCAGCGCAATGGATGCACCATCTGTGTCATCTCGTTCAAGCCCAAATCCCCTAAGTAGTGATGCACCGGAGGCAGATGCACCCATCTGAGCAGCTTTTTGAAGTAATGCTGTTGCTGACATGGTGGGCTGAGGTGGAGGAGCATATTGCCGGATATCCTGTCCCGCTGTTCTGAAAATTGACGAACCAGGACTGGTCGATAAACATAGTGATATTGGTTCTTGAGCTACAGGTGGTAGTGTAAGATCAGGTGTTTGTGAAGGTTGGACCAAGGTTTGCATTAGGTCTTGGTATCCAGTTGTTTGATGTTGAAGCTGAGGTTGTGGAGGTGGTTGTGATTGTAAACTTTTGGATGCAGTTGATGATGCAAATAAGCTTGCAAAAACACTGCTACTCGTGCTTCCTGTATGGGTTGAGCTGCAGCTACCACTACAGCTTCCGGTCAAACCTGCCACCAACTGTGGTTGATTGTCCAACACGGGTCTAGGATCCTTACTCAACTCGGAAACTTCTGGAAGCTCTGCAAGTAAAACAGCAATACACATAAAGATTTCATCTTTCTTTTGCAATCTTTACCAAGATATATGTGACTATAATAAATCTCTAAACGGCAAACCTAACACCAAGACAAAGCAGAAAAAAACAAATCTTTTTGTTCCTTTCTTTAAGAAATAAACAACGGTTACTCATTAAAACCTTAAAATATAGGTCATTATACCTGGAGTATTTTTAATACACAACACGGAAGATGCTACAGGGGCTACAGGGTTGACGACAGTGATTGGAGTTGGCGCCAGTGGTGCTGGTGGTGGCGGTGGTGATGCTGTTGAGGTTGATTGTGGGGTTGATTCAACAGATTGAGGCTTCGGTTCTTCGTCTTTCTTTTGAGGAGGTTCATCTTCTGGCTGACCTTTAGCACTCTCCACAGCTAACGCATCACAAAACGCTCTATGGGTAATAAAACTATCCCTCCTACACATAACCAAACAAAATCTTCAACATTTAAACACAAATCCACACACATTTTATCCAAAAATACAAGATTTCCATAATCATCTAACCTCGAAAACAAAGTACCACAATCACATTTATACTCTCTCGTCCCACATATCTTCAAATGCGCCTTCCAATCAGACTGAACCGCATATTTCTTCGAACACTGATCACATTTCCACTTCTTCTCACCATGCTTCCTACAGAAATGCTTCTTAATCCCCGTCAAATCACCCAAAGCCCGCGACGGATCATGATGAACACAGGACGGTTCAGGACACACATAAACTCTCTTCCTAATCTCTTTACTAGTCCTTTGCTTAAGCTTCCACGGCAAATTATGCCCCCTTCTATGCAACTGCAAATTCTGGTCTCTCTGAAACCCCTTATTACATATTTCACATACAAACCTATTCGTCGCCATTAAAGTCTTGGGCGATAACGCAATCACCTCAGCATCCGGATCTATATATCGAAAAATAACAAATCCTAATCACATAATTCCAATACCCATATGCTAAAAATAACAACTTTAACATAAAAACAACAACTTTAACTATATAACAAGATTATAATCCTACCTGGCATGCCAGCAAGATTCCGCTTTCGCTTAACGGGCTTTTCGACATTTGCAGCCGGAGAAGCGCCACTAGCTTCACCAGAAACAGCTGACTCAACCAAAGCCAACGAATTATCCACTTCAGCAGTCATAACAGCTTAACCAACAGCTTAACTAACAGCTTAACTAACTTAGGGTTTGGATTCAAAACCACTTATTTTTAAGGCTAACAAACAGCTTTAAATCAATCAATTAATCAAACATTAAACAACAAACAAAACCCATATCTTAAAATCAGCTGAATTAGTACTAAATTAGGGTTTCAGACATTTTCCCTAAATTTTAGCACTATTGATAAGAACAAAACTAGATAAAAAACAAAACAGATCACTAAAATCTTAAATTAAAGTCAAAAGTAGTAGTAATATTTAACAACGAATTTAATGAAAAGATTTTATAGAAACAAAAAAAAGTGATTTTTTTTTTTTTTATAGATAGAGAGAAGTAAACAAGGGTGTGCAAAAAGTCTTTGGTTTTCTTTTTTAAGTTTTTGATAAACAAAGGGGATAAATGAAAATGGAAATGAGAATGAAAACGTTTAGGTTGTTTAACTATGGTTAGATTTTAACTAGTGGGACTGGTTTGATTAAAATAAGTGTTTGTGTTGTTTAAAAGTCAAACTACTTTTGGTCTTGCCTTTTTTAGTTTAGGGCTAATTAGATTTGGACGTGTGGTGATTATGGGTTTATTAGAGTTTTTTAGTGGTTTATTGTCTTAATTTTGTTTTTAAGTCAGGGTTTTTAGTATACGAGATAAGGATGAGAGTACAAAAGAGTTAGATTATGATATTTCAATGGTGAAAAGACAAATGAGGCTTAACTAACTCTTTGCTATTTTATGAAATTTCAACATTAGGAGTTGTTGATGAACCAAGTTGGTAAGTCAAGGCAATTAAGTGATAATGGAATTAGTCACAAGGATTTGGTTGTTATTGATAGTATAATTCATTAAATTTTCTTTGTACAGTAGTTCAAATACGTAGTATATGTTTTGTGGAGTTTTTAGAATCTCTCAAATGTGTATGAAGTGATAAAATTGTTTAACACATACGTTTTTAATATAAAAATATGCATTTAAGGCACATTAAATAAAAGAAAAATATCATTTCAAGACATGATACGCCATGTTGTGTATAGTAGTATGAGAAGTAGATTAATAAGTGATCATTTAATTCAAATAAAAATAATAATAAAAAAAAAATTATCTATATTACCTTATAATGTATTTAGAACATCTATATTTAGAAGTCTTAAAATGTTTAAGACCAAAAACGTTTTTTTAATAGGAAAGATGCATACATATATAATAAAAAGCCTAAAAATTTAAGTGTTTTTTAAAAAAAAAATCTGGTTTGTTACAAGTATAGCTTTCAATGCTTGTAATTTTTTAAGACTTACATGAAAAGAAGCATAGTGTACACCACTTTAATGCACATAATTTCAGACTTACAAGACAAGAATCATAATGTACGCCACTTTAATGCACATTTAAAAAAAATGCTATTTAATGTACGCAATTGTCAATAAATACAATTAATACATTTATTAAAATACCTCTTACATAAGCAATACAAATTATCAAGCATATTGTACAACCAAATTAAACAAAATTCCTGCATTAAATGTCACTAATTGATGAGTATGTAAATACTCATCATTTTTACCTATTCTGAACTGCCAAAACATCTAAAAATACTCAAATATGCATCATAATACTGAAAATATCCCAGGAATGTGTTTTATATGTTTCAGATGCAAAATAATCAAAAACAAATGAAAAATGAACAAAGTTTGCATAATTGGCAGTTTCAGTCCCCCAACTTTTAAAAGTTGTCAAAACTAGTCCCTGGTTATTCTAAAAACTTGAAAAAGTCACCAAAGGTCCTTTTTGAATCACAAATAACATAATTAGTCCTTTGGTGTAAAGTTTCACAAATTTACAAGTTTAGTCCCTGAAGTTTGCAAAATTGACAAAAATGGTCCCTGGGATATTAAAACTTTGAGAAAATGAATTTTGGTCCTTGTAATACTCTTTTATAACAAAAATGGTTCTTGGATGGAAAGATTGGTGAAAGTACATGTTTGGTCCCTGAAGTTTGCAAGATTGGCAGAAAATACCCCTGGAATTGGAAAAATGCAAAAATGATCCTTGGGTTATTCATACTTGGCAAGTTTCATCCTTTTGAGAACTATGGGAAAGTCACAAGTTCAGCCCCTCAACAATCGAAAAATTACAAAATTGGTCCTTGTGCTAGTTACTATACCAAACCGGGCCCTTAATATTACAAACACCCCAAAACCTAAACCCAATCCAAACTAAAACATCACCAAAGCCCAAACCCTTTCCCTGGACCAACACCTACCCCAGCCCAATCCCCCTTTGATTATTTAGAATGGTCAACACCCGTTTGACCCTGTCTCCTTCCCTCCCAAGTTGCACCCTGCAACTCAGTCCCATCACCCACCTCCCATCACCTCCATCACCGCCCAAACCACTACCCTCACCTAACCAAATAAACCACAATAAATGCCCCCCCCCCCTTGCATATCCACAGTGCAATTTGCAGTTATATCTTTTGGCGCCAAAAAGATTTAAAGGGTCAAAATCATCTCAAACCAATCCAATGGTCTAGAAAGAAGTGGGAAAGACTCAGAGGGTCCCACTGAACCCTAATCATCAGCTATAAAAGAAGGAGAGGCAACAAGGAAGAGATATTAGCATAACTTAGTTATTTTTATGTCGTATAAGTAATTTTCAAGCTTTTAGTGTATGATTTAGCTTTCAAGTATTGTATTTCATGTTTTCAGTGTAATCTTTAACTCTTTCCATTAATAAAAATCAAGTTTCAGTTCACATCTCAGTGTATGCAATTCCCATTTTATTTCAAAAATCTAATTAAGCTTTATTATAGTTTCTGTTTAAAGGTATGGACTCCTAGGCACATATAAGCTCCCAGAAAGCTTATAAAAGCTTTTAGAAACCTTTAAAAACCAGCTTAGTATCATAAACAAGAAAATACAAAAAAAAAAATCAAAAAAATTAAGAAAAATAAAAAAATTAAGAAGAAGATGGTGGATAAAGCTGGAGCACAGTAAATCTTGGATGACTGTGGGTTAGTGAATCTGTGGGGATTCTATAGGAAAGGTCTATGGTTCTTGGTTCATGGGTTGGCAGGATTGCACTTTGTAAGCTCATAATCTCATTTCTTTATCACTACTGTAGCATTGCTTATATCACTGCTTATTTGGTTTGTTTATGCTTATTTGATGTTATTCAGTCATATTGTAGCTTAAAATAGAGAGCTTGTTCATTAAAATTTGTAGTTGCTAAAAAAAATCAAGTTACACAGTTAATTAGTATAATTGGTCATTTGTAGTTTTACTTGTTAATTGTTGTTTCCATTTGTTCATTTCAGCTTAATTAATCAATATAAGTGCTTATAAGTCAATTTAGTGGTCTAAATCTCCAAATCCTTTTGGAAATCAAGTATTGCATCTGTGTAAGGAGTGTTTGGCTTAATTAGGTTCTGTGTGATCAAGGGTGTTCTAGTTGTTGATTTGAGCTCAGACATGTCACTTTAGGTTCTAATGACTTAGTTCAAACACAAAAACCATGGGTCTTTCATAAAAAAGTCAAAATACCTTGTGATTCAATCTCCTTTATTAACTGTTAAGCATTTTGAGCCCAAATCTCATCAAATCACTTCACAAGTGAGTGTTTTAGCTTAATTTCACTTTATTACAGCTTAATATAACATAATAAGTAAGGAGCCAGTATAATCTCACATAAGTCAACTTAGCTTAATATTTCAAAAAGTCAAATTAGACCTATTGTCAGAAAACCAAAAATTAGGAGATTTATTGTGATTTTTGTGTTAGGATTGAGACCCTGAGCTTTTCACAAGTTATTGTCTGTCACCTAATCTATAAGCTCCCACCACCAGCTTATTTTTTAGATTTTTTGTTTAGCTTATACACTAGCTTAATTAGACCTGCAGGGCAAGTGCATGCCCTGTGCACAGGTTCTTAACCAAGGTCAAAATCGTAACTCGAATCAAAATCAGAATCGAGGAGATTTTAACCAAGGTCAAAACCCGAATTTCCAAAACCCGAACCAAAATCAAGGTCATTTTAATCAAAACAATTTTCAAAATGGCAATCAAAATCAAGGTTTTCATGGAAATTTTCAAAGAAACCAAGGTCAAGGGAATTACAATCAGGGTAATTTCAATCAGAGAAACAATTTTCAGGGTAACAACAACCAAAACCAAGGAAATTTTCAAAACAACCGTGTTCAAAATTTTCCTAACCAAAATCAAAGCGTTGTTCAACCCCCGTCTTCCTCCGATGAAGTTCTAAACAATTCATGAAAGCATAAGAGGAAACAAATCGGTTACTGGTCAGCAAGATCTCTGAAATTCAGAAGTCTTTAAATGATCGACCCTCGGCTCAGGTACACTACCAAGCAACACGATCGCTAACCCGAGGGGCGATGTTAAGGCGATCACTACCCGAAGTGGAGTATCATACAATGGACCCACGGCTCCCTCTACCTCTTCTTCTCCTCCTGCCAAGGTAGCGGAACGTGAACCTGAGGTTACCACGGACACGATACTTCCTACTAATAACGGAGGTACCAACAACGTCCACCCTCAAGTTGTCCCGGTCCCGACTCCCAAGTCAAAAGTTGTATTTGATCCTCCGGAAAGTTCTGATGAGATCCCAAGAAACAATCCCAAACCTTCAATTCCATATCCTTCACGTTTGAATGATCAAAAGACCCGCGAAAAAGCTAATCATCAGATGGAAAAAATTTATCAAATTTTCCAAGAATTACATTTCGATATCAGCTTCGCGGATGCTCTTCTTCTAATGCCTAAATTTGCATCAACAATCAAAAATCTGATAAGTAACAAGGAAAAACTTTGTGAGATGGCTAAAACTCCACTGCATGAGCACTGCTCAGCAGTACTCTTGAAAAAGCTTCCCGAAAAGCTTCGAGATCCCGGGAAATTTCTCATTCCTTGCATTTTCCCGGGGATGGTTGAATGCTTTGCCTTGGCCGATCTTGGTGCAAGCATTAACCTTATGCCTCACTCAGTCTGGAAGAAACTCTCTCTTCCTGAGCTAACTCCTACCTGCATGACTCTCGAGCTTGCAGACCGTACTATCTCTCGTCCCTTCGGCATTGCCGAGGATATCTTCGTGAAAGTAGGAAAGTTCCATTTTCCGGCAGATTTCATGATTGTTGATTTCGATGCTGACCCAAGAGTTCCTCTCATTCTCGGGAGGGGATTCTTAAGAACGGGTCGTGCTTTAATCGATGTTTTCGAAGAAGAAATCACTTTGCGTGTTGGTGGTGAAGCCATCACATTCAACCTTGATCAAACTTCAAGATACTCCTCCAACTATGACTCTGAATCGATAAACCGAATTGACATCATCGATGTTGCTTCAGAGGAGTATTCTCAAGAGGTTCTCGGTTTCTCTCCAAGTGGCAGTACCACTCTTTCTTCTGAGCCTATCATATCCGACTCTTCCCCTTCTCTCACTCCGTTTGAGGGGAGTGACTTCCTTTTGGAAGAGGTCGAGGCTTTTCTTGCTCAAGATAGCTCAATTTCAAATGAGATTGATGAAAACTATCTTGATTCCGAGGGGGATATTCTTCTTCTTGAAAGATTGTTAAATGACGATCCTTCACCCTCTCCATCTCCAAAAGAACTTCATAAAGCGGAAATTAAGTCTATTGAAAAATCTGAAGAATTTCCCGAGGTTGAGCTCAAGGACTTGCCTCCTCATCTAGAGTATGCATTTTTGGAGGGTGATGATAAATTACCCTTCATTATTGCTAAAGACTTGAAAGATGAGGAGAAGACTGCACTCCTAAAGGTTCTCAAGTCACACAAGCAAGCAATTGCTTGGAAACTCTCCGACATTAAGGGTATTAACCCGGACTTTTGTACACACAAAATCTTGATGGAGGATGACTTTAAGCAAGCAGTGCAATGTCAGAGGAGGGTAAATCCTAAAATCCATGAAGTTATCAAACAAGAAGTTCTAAAACTTCTTGATGCGGGATTAATTTACCCTATATCTGACTGTCCTTGGGTTAGCCTAATTCATTGCATTCCTAAAAAGGGTGGCATAACCGTTGTTAAAAATGAGGAAAACGAGTTGATTCCAACTCGTTTGGTCACGGGTTGGTGAGTATGCATTGACTATCGTAAGTTGAATGAAGCCACCCGCAAAGACCATTTTCCTCTGCCTTTTATGGACCAAATGCTTGAAAGACTAGCAGGGAATGAATACTACTGTTTCCTCGATGGCTTCTCGGGTTACTTCCAAATCCCCATTGATCCACAGGATCAAGAGAAAACTACCTTCACATGCCCCTACGGAACTTTTGCCTACAGACGTATGCCTTTCGGCTTATGTAATGCACCTGGCACATTCCAAAGGTGCATGATGTCAATATTTTCTGACATGATCGGGAAAACCATGGAGGTATTTATGGATGACTTTTCAGTCATCGGGGATTCATTCCAGTCTTGTCTCTCCCACTTGGAAAAGATGCTAAAACGTTGTGAAGATACGAACTTGAGTCACAACTGGGAGAAGAGCCATTTTATGGTTAAAGAGGGCATTGTCCTCGGCCATAAAATTTCAAAAAACGGGATTGAGGTTGACAAAGCCAAAATTGATGTCATCGCTAAATTACCTCATCCCACTACCGTCAAAGGTATTAGGAGCTTTTTGGGTCATGCTGGCTTCTATCGTAGGTTTATTCAAGATTTCTCCAAAATCGCCCGACCTATGACCCATCTCCTAAAGAAGGATGCTCCTTTTATCTTCTCTCCTGAGTGCATCGAAGCTTTTGAAACTCTGAAGAAAAAGCTTACTGAGGCACCGATTCTTGTTGCCCCCGATTGGGACCTACCTTTTGAGCTTATGTGCGATGCCAGTGATTTTGCCATAGGTGCGGTCTTGGGGCAACGAAAAGCAAAATACTTTCAGCCTATACACTATGCAAGCAAAAATATGGCCGAGGCTCAGGGTCATTACACCACCACTGAAAAAGAACTATTAGCTGTGGTGTATGCCTTTGAAAAATTCCGGCCATACTTGATACTGGCCAAATGCGTAGTGTATACGGATCACTCAGCTTTGAAGTACCTATTTGCAAAACAAGATGCAAAGCTAAGGCTACTCTGTTGGGTTTTCCTCCTGCAATAATTTGATATCATTATCCATGATAAAAAAGGAGCCGAGAACCTTGCTGCTGATCATCTCTCACGATTAGAAAACCCTCACCAGGATGTGTCCGAGAAACAGGAAATAAATGAAACATTTCCTCTCGAGACACTCAATGTGGTTTCTTTTCGTGGTGACTCTTCTACCCCATGGTTTGCCGACTTTGCAAATTACCATGCGGGTAACTTCCTCGTGAAGGGAATGTCGTCCTGATGAGTGCTCAAACACTCATCATTTTTGGTCTAATCTGAACTGCAAAACATACAAAAACACTCAGAAATGCATCAAAATACTAAAAATATTTCAAAATTGTGTTTTATATGTTTTAGATGCAAAATAAGTAAAAACAAATGAAAAACGCACAAAGTTTGCAAAATTGGCAGTTTCAGTCCCTCAACTTTCAAAAAATGACAAAACTAGTCCCTGGATATTCAAAATATGGAAAATTATCACCAAAGGTCATTTTGAAATCATAAGTTGTCATATTTAGTCCTTTGGTGAAAAATTGGAAAAGTTTTGGAAATTTACAGTTTGGTCCCTGGAGTTTCATAAATTGGCAGATTTGGTCCTTGGTGGGATATTTTTGGATGAAAAATCATTTTTAGTCCTTGGAAGTTCAAAAATGTTCAAATTTGGTCCTTGGATAAAAGTTTTTCACATATTGGCAAAATTAACCCCTAAACTTTGAAAAATATCAATTTTGGTCCTCGGGGTTTCAAATTTTGGAAAATTATAATTTTTGTCCTTATGTTATTCACATGTGACAATTATAGTCCTTGTGATTAAATTTGGAAAGTTACATTTCAGGGCCTCAACTTTGGTAAATTACAAAAATGGTCCTTGTGAATTTTAGTTACAAATCAAACGGACCCTTATTTAATTTACCCATTAAACCAAACCCAACAAACACACCTTATAACCCCTTGGCCCATCTCACTCCCAAGCCCACTCTCCAAACCTGATCCACCAAACAACCAGCCCACCACCACAAAATTATAACTCACCCCATTTTTTTTTATTCCTTCTCAGTCAAACCTCAAAGTCAAACATATCACCCCCTTCCACTTGCCTGGTTCTCCACTGCAATACTCCACACCTCCCCCTCCTCTTCTCAGCCAAACCCACTCCTTGTTCCCTTCCAAACCACAACATTCCAAAACCCATTCAATGATCCCACAATACTCCAAGCAATCCACAACCTGCCAAAGTCATCTTTCCCACCAAAAGTAAAATTAAACGGCCAAGATTCAAAGCTCTAATCCAATGGTCACAAATGTGTGTGAATGAAAGAGGAAGCCTCAAGGAACTATTTAAATAAAGAAAAAGAAGAGAAGATCCAGTGTGTAGAGTAGTAGTAGTTATAGTTTAGCTAAGTGTGTCGTTATTATTGTAATTCAGTTTTTAATTATCATTTCTGCTTCAAAATAGTTGTAACCTTTAATTCCAGTGTAATCTAAACTTTATTTAATGAGAAATTCAAGTTCCTTTTGAAAAATTTATAATTTGCATTTTTTTTTGTTAAAAAAAAACTCATTTCAATCTTATGCTGATAAGAGTTGTTGGTGTTTGTTCCAATAAGCTCATATAAGCTTAGCAATAACTTATTGAGAGTTTAGATAGTGTTTACTTCAAGTTTTAATTGATTTGTCCAAATAGTCAATGAAAGTCAACCTGGGGTATAGAATGATAAGCTGATTCAGAAGGATTCATGGGGTTGTTTCTTGGTTGAGGAGTTCACTATTAAGCTCAAATAAGCTTATTTGGAAGGTATAGGAGGAGATTTCATTCCTTGGTTCACTGTTCCTCCAATTGAGATCACTTGTAAGCCAAGTATCAGATTCTTATGTTTTTTTTTACTGTAGCCATTGCTTATTAAGTGTACTTATACTTATTTGGTACTATTGAGCCTATTGAATGCTTGTGATTTGAGTGTTGTTCATTAGATTTGCTCTTAGTGAAGTTGTGCATTTTTAATCTAAAATTGGCTCAAACTGATATACTTCATTGCAGTGTCCTTTAGTGGTAATTTTAGGTTGCATTAAGTCATTATAGCTTATCTAGACTAGTTGAATCAGTGGAATTTTAGTTAGGGGCTTATCCCACTTAAAACTAAAAAACAGTCACACAATGAAGGGGTGTTTGGATGTGTTAATTGCATAGTGAGGTGAGTAGCTTTAGTTGTTAAATTCAGTTGAGACATGCCCTAGTATGATAGATTAGCTCATATAAGTCACATAATACTTAGGTTTTTCATTAAAAAGTCAAACTCCCCTCTAAAATTGAACCTACTGTTAACTGTTAGGAGATAGGATGTAAGGATCTTCATTTTAGTTATAAATCTGTTAATTTAGCTTAGTAAAGTTGTAATATAGCTTTTTACATCATATTAAATCATCTAGGCTCAATTAAACTTCATTTTAGTCAAATAACCAAGTTTTTTACAAAAGTCAACATTGCACAATTCAGATTTTTCCAAAATTTCAAGGATTTTAATTGAATTTTGTGTTTACTTTTAAGCATTGAAACTTGTTGTTACTTATTCTCTACCACCTCATCTTTGATTTCTCACATTTGTTTTATTTTTGCCATTTTTCTTTGAGCCTCACCACCCCCACAAACCCAGCTGCAGGGCTGTCTACCCACTGCTGCAGCAGATATGCAGTCCACCACCACCACTTTGGTGGTGGTTTCTCACCTCCACAATGGACCACAAACCTCCCATTTGGTTCCATTCAAACCCCCCCCCCTGGTAGGCTTTAGTTGTTGACCAATAATTTGACCTGAGAACCCCTAGGCCCCACCTGAAACCACACCTAAAATCTGTCCCAGTTTCTGAGTTCAAATAAGTTACTAAGTGCTTATTTGTGGCTTTTTGGCTTATTCTGTGAGACTTTTTGGTTTCTTCTTGTTTAAGTATGTTCATTTAACTTATTTAGACCAGTTTTAATCATTGTGGGTCCCACTTGAGACCATTTTAGCTTATTTTGCCCCTTGGTCAAACTTAGTCAACTGTCCAAGCTTATTGAGCTTTCTCAGCTTATTTTTAAGTTCCATACTACTTGTTTTCACAAAAGTTTGTTATTTTTAGGTATAAAATAAGTTTGTAAAATAAAAATCAAGAAAAAACAATTTAATATTAAGTGATAGTTTCTATTTAATGTAATTTAATTTTAATTTTAATTTTTATATTTTTATTAAGAACTTAGCTATTTTATATTTTTATTAAATTCCTCATATATTAAAGTATTTATAATAATTTTTTTTCAGATTTTTATTTTGACATTTGGTATTTATTATATTTAATATTAGTTTTATTAGTAATAAATTAATAATTAGTTTTAAATAGCATAATTAGCTTTTATTAAGTCAACCTAGTTTTTATATTTTTATAGCTTTTATATGTTATAAAATATTTTTTGAAATTTTTCTAGAATTTTTAATGTTCATTTTCTATTTTTCTTAATTTAAAATATGTGAAAAACTAGAAGGGGGGTTGAATAGTTTACCGCTTTTTCGATTCTTATTTAGCTTAAATATCCTTTTAGAAACTTTACGTTTGCTTAAATATATAAACACAACTTTATATGTTTGATTCTTTGAAAAGCTTTTCATGTGAATAACAATTCTAACTTTACTTGTTTCATACTTTGAAAAACTTTACTTGTGATGATCCTAACTTTGCTTGTTTTAGTTCTTTGAAAAGCTTTACATTTGTTTCAAGATATAAATACAACTTTACTTGTTTTAATTCTTTTGGAAAGCTTTATATGTGATTAGCAATTATAACTAAAAGACAACATGTAATAAGCAAAGATAAAGAAAGAAACGATCAAACTACAACACGATTGTTTATCGTGGTTCGGCTACAAGGACTCTTTTTCCTTGCCCTACATCCACGCCCCGAGTTTCCAACTCGAGAGTTATAAGCACTAATCAACAAGCTCCTTTCACCGGCGGAGAAAACCTTTACAACGTCGCTTACACTTTTACCGACACTAAGCTAGATGTCGAGTTCTTTTACAAGGGTACAACCACTCCCATTCATCGCTTACACTTTTACCGACACTAAGCTAGATGTCGAGTTCTTTTCCAAGGGTACAACCACTCCCGTTAGTTCTTTTACAAGGGTACAACAACTCCCGACACACTACGTATTTTGAGGCCTAAAATACTAACCACTTACTTCTATATACATAACACATATGAAGTACAAACTATCAAAGCTCATACATGACCAAGCTATCAAGACTTGCAACTTTAGAGTTGAAGTTTGTAACTTCTTGAATGATCTTGTGAAGTCCCTTGCTACATAAGAGAATCACAAATCAAAAGGTTACTGAGTTAGTTGAGAGAGTATGTGAATATATGTCCTAAAAGGGTTAGCCAAAAAGCAAGTTATGGCTTGGTATTTATAGCAAACAACACTGCAGGTCTGGCGGATCAGGCGGACCCCTCAAAAGGGTTCCGCCCGTGTACCCCCAGGGTACCGCCAGGGCTGTAGTTGGTTTTGCAATAAATCTTGCAAACCAAACAAGGTCTTGTCTCATAACTCCTAGCAACCAAACAATGTCACATCACTTAAATCAAGTCAAATACAAAGCTTGCAAGCAACAACAAAGTTAGTCAAACACATTTCTTTCCATAAATGCATCATGACAAAACTTGCCCTAAATGTGATGTGACCTTACTATATAAAGAAACAAACATGATGTGACAAGACTCATTTTAGTTTAAGAAATAAACACAATGTTTTGTTTAAAAGGAAATGTTAACCTTAGTTAAACAAGACTTCAACACTTAAAGTGATGATTTACTTATAGCTAAACTTCATACTTTGTCATTAACAAAACTTAGCAAAGATCGTAAAATATAAATAACGTTTTTAGGCGATATTTGTATTAACAATCTCCCCCTTTTTGTTAATGACAAAACATAAACTTTATTTATAAGTAAGTCACTAGTTTTAGTGTTAAGTCTTATAAAGTTAGGTATAAAAACTTGTTTTTGCTAAGATGATGTGATATGCACAAGAAAAAAAAGTTTTTGAAACAAGTTTATATCTAAATTCTCCCCCTTTTTGTCAAAACAAAAAGAAGAGTAGCGAAGCGGAATAAAGACTTGCTCCCCCTTGGACGATACTCCCCCTAAATGGAGTGCCAAGAGAGGAGACATGGATTTTGAACCTACAAAAAAGGTTAGTTGTTGCACAAGATAAGTCATGAAAGTATTTCATGTTTAAACACAACTTTGAGTTGTGAAGTGAAATAGTACAACACTCATGCTCCCCCTTGAATATTACTCCCCTAAATGGAGTATCAAGGAAGGAAAACATGGATAATGAACCTACAAAAAGAGAGGTTAGTTTCTAAAGCACAAAATAATGTATGGTTCCATATCAAAGTATTGTTCACACATCATACCCAAATGGTCATCAAACAATTCAAACCTTGTTGTAGAATGAATTTCATTAAATTGTAAAAATTTGACTCTTAGAGAGTCAAAGACACAAAATTAAGATGACAACATCCTACTTTTAAAAACAAAGAAAAACTAAAAATAAACTAAGACCATAAAATGCTACAAGGAAATCATCAATTTCCTTTGTGAGAAACATTTTCCAAAAACAAGGCTAAGGTTGTTTAAGGGTGAAAATGTGGGTTGTGGTTGTAGCGGGCTTTATTTTGAAGGTGGAAAGGATGACATGGTTTTGGTTTGTTGGTTTAGATGGGAAACATTTTCCAAAAGAAACGGTTTTGTTTCATTTTAGAGACTCTATGGTTGAGGTGTGTGAGACGAGGATTGTAGAAGATCCAAAATGTGGTTTAGTATAAACCTCATTTCTTCGGATAGCTCACGAATTTCCCTTCTACACCCTTCACTAATGTGAGCGGTTCTTTCGCAATGATTGCAATCATGGCGGGGAAGGTTTGATGGAAGGGTGGTTTGAAATGTTGGTGGTGGATGGTTTGAACTTGAAGGAGCAAAGGTGGAAGGTTGAGTAGTGTTTTTGCTTCCTTCATTTGTTGATTGAAGTGTTGTTTGTAAAACCATGATATGGTTGATTTGAGAGTCAACCATACGTTTGAAGGCATGAAGGTGGTTTAAATGAGTGTCAATCTCATTATGAAGGTTTGGAGGTTTTTCCCACATGGATGCTTCTATTTTCTTATAAGAAGAAAGTAGAGACTCAAGATGTTGGGAAGGTTCTTGTGGTGAAGGTTGTTGTTGTTGTGGTGGTGGTAGTTGGTTTTGAACAAAATGGCGGAAACTTGGTTCGCCGATATGATTTTCATGAAGGTCTTTGTAAATTGGGTGAAACACAAATGATTGTGAATGGGTATGACCTTGATCATTTGGAAAAATGGATGGTCTAGCATAACAGTAAGCCAACCGTTCTACTAATGATGGTTGATGGGGTTCATCATCTAGTTGCTCACTAGGTTGTTGTTGGGTTTCCATTTGAGCAATGGTGTCAAAAAGTGACAAGGATGGTGGACTTGATGATTTGGGTGATAGGTCTTCTAAGGTTTCCAAATAGGGTAGTGGTGATGTTGGAGGTGTATGGAAAAGTTCCATTGGTGTAGGTGTTGGTGATTGAGGTGATGGAGTTTCAAGATTAAGCAATTCTTGAAGGGTAATTTCATTGGTATTACAATGTGTTTGGGATTGTGTTGAGGTAGTGATATTAAGGAAATCTTGGATAGGTGAAGAAATGTTAAGTGAAGCATCACTTGAAGAGGATGAGCTTGACTTGACGGTTTTGTTAAAACAACAAGGTTTAACACTAATCCTATTGATTCTTGAAAGGGATTTTGATGACTCGGATGATGTGTTAGATTTGGTCATTTTCAAATGTGTGGTTTTGATGTTTTGAGAGAAGAAGTTTTGATGGTGATGGTGTGATTTGAATTGTTGCCACTTTCAAATTTATAGGATGAAGAAGATGTTGAATAGAGTGTTTGGATTTAATGTTCTACCATTCAAGGATTGAGGTTTCAAATGATTTACAAAAATTTCATGAATATGTCAAATCAATGTATGTCATTCCAATAGAATGAGGTGGAGTGAAAGACCAACAAAAGCACTCAATGCTTTGTGATCATGTGATGTGATTTGTTTGAAAGATGTTTCAATGGTTTTGAAGGATCCTTTAAAAGGGTTCCTTGGGTTGGTTATGTTTGAATTTGAATTTTTGGAGGGAAGTATCTTCCTAATTGTTTTAGTGAGTGAAGGTAGTTCTAATATGGTTATTGAAGTTAATTGAAGATGTTTCTCACTTAGGATAATGGTTTTGACACATTACAAGTTTTGGACTTAAGAAAAATGGAAAAATTTTCTGCAGGTGTCTGGCGGATCCCTCAGAAGACACTGGCGGAACCCATTTGAGGGTACCGCCTGATCCGTTGGGTAATTTCTGGAATTCCCAGAAAACACACTGGCGGACCCCAATTTTGGGTACCGCCAGATCCGCCAGGGGTAAAAATTAGGCAGTCCGCGTTTTTGACCCGCGAGACGATTTTCAAAATTTTCAAAAACTCCTAAAATCAAAAAGATAAGGTATTATTGGTTAGGCAATGCAAAAATTAGACATGTAAACCTACCAATCATGGGACTTTGACCTTGAGGTCGAGGATTTCACTATACTTAGTAAGAATTCCCATAAGCATAGAAAAACTGACAAACACTTTAAACATTGTCACTATGCATAAAATTTCATACAAACATAATCCAACAAACATAATAAACCATGAAAGTGAAAAACACATAATTCACATAGTTTTAACACCAAGACGCTTCTAAAGCACTCATAAGCCAAACACTCCTTAATCTTCTTACAACCGGTCTATCTTCTTCTTGAGCTTGTTTAGGTACCTTCCAAAACACTTGAACATTCCTTTGGTTTGCTTGAATTCTTCGGAAGCATTGTCAATGATGGGGAGAGCTTGAAGGTATTCTAAAGGAGGTAACTTAGAGTTTGGTAGTTTATCATCGTCGCTCATGCCGGATGATGATGAAGATGGAGTAGGTGATCGAGTACGTTTGCCCTTATTTTTGAAAACTCGTTTATCACTTAAAGGAACGAAGGTGTGAGGAACGAGAGCGTAGTCAAGGTGTATTCCATTTTCGTTAGGAGAAATGGGCGAGATTGCTCTAAAGAGGCAGGTAAGAAACATTCCATATGGAAGAGCGGTTGTTCCGACCAAGGATATGTCGGCCATTCTTTTGGCTAGGTAGTAGGCTAAATTGAAGGGTTGACCGGTGGAAATGCTATAAAGCATGTAGCATAGGCATGTGTTGATGTGATCTCTATTTCCTATGGTACTTATGACATTAGCCCTAAGAATTTCTTCCCACTTCCTAAATTGTGGTTTAAGCTCATTGAGCTCCATACCAAAAGGATCCTTATCTACAGTATTCCCCGAACGGTTCACCCTAGTGGTAGAGGTTCTAACAAAGAGGTGTTCCTTAATAGTTTCCTTACTAGCAAGAGGTGTATCGTATGGATAAAAACGATCAATAGTATCAAGACTTGAAATGGGCCACTTATCCGTGTAGAGGCAAGTTCCCTCATTTGGTACACCAAGAATTATAGCTAAGTCTTTTAAATCTATATCATGTGATATTTGATTGGTTGTGAAGTTTAATGAGATCCTACCACGGGCACATGAGGAAAGGTTTACAGTTGCATAAAATTCCAAGATGAACCTAGGACAAATGGGCTCATCTATATCAAGGAGACAATCAAAGTGAATTGCGGCAAAGTTTTGGCGAATAGATGTTCCTTCTAGAAAGGATGGATCAATGGTTCTACCTTCGTGAACATAGCGTTTTTCTAATGCCTTAAAGGTTTCTACTTGAACCGAGTTGAGACCTTTGGTCATATGGTGTTTGGGCATGTATTTAAGGGTTTCTTTGTGATCGGATTTGTTTGCGGGAGGCATGTTGATTCCTAGAAAACATAAAATTGTATGTTAATGACTTTTAACAACGAGGATGTTCTAATAAATTCTTATATGCAAGAGAATGTGAAGATATGGTTATCTTGACTCATTTTGATTCCCAAATCATTTTGTTATGCAAATTTTGTTGTAAAAACAAAAGATAACCAACACTCTCCTAATTGAATGTGTCTTCGATTGAATGTACCCGAAAATACATATTAGTTATGTATCCCCTTTAGCATTCAAGAGATAGTATGCAAGTGATGTTTAAATGATGTTTTTCATTTGTTTTAACAATGTGGTGATGAATCATGTTGCAATTAGAAAAATAATGCTCTTGGTGTGTTTGGTAAATCAAGGTAACAATGAAAAGATACATTTCTTAACTAATGCAATACATAATTAACTAGCCACCAAGTTTTTCATGAATCATGAAGTTTTATGCAAAAGCCCTAAGATTCTAGTTAATGATTGCAAGCAAAAATGTTATGATTAAATTAAAAATGTAATTGTGATTAGAATACTTACAAAGTTAGTTGGATTGGAAGAGATTGGATTTGAAGCCCTAGAATTCGTGAGGATATGTGTTTTAGAGAGGGTGATGCTGTTTGTTAGTTCTTGTTAAGATTTAAGAGGGTGTTTGGCTTTGAAATAAAAAGTTTAAACATTCTGAGGTTTGGCGGACCAGGCGGAACCAAAAAATGGGTTCCGCCCGTATGGTCTGAAGGTACCGTGGGTTCTGCAGGGAAACCTCAAAAGGAATTGTCATGATTTTTGTGGTTTTATCCTAATGTTCAAAACTAAGGTTTTAGGTCTTATGAGTCTTTGACTAAGCCTAGGAATTATGAATGCTTCACATTCAAGAGATTTTGTGAACGCGCTGATGGAATAGTTGACGTAGAAGACTTTCTTAGTAAAGACGTTCCTCAATGAACAATCTTACCAAGGCGATGATGAGGGATCACAATATGTCTACTAAGAACATAATGGATTGAATTGTTGCCGAAGTTGATGCTTCCTTTGTTGAAGGGATAACAATGTTGATGAGATAAATTCCGTTGTTGACACGAATTTGCTTGTTCAAGTGGAGCTTGTTGATGTGCTTCTCCATCAAAAACTAATTTGAGAACCTTACGTGTTTTGGAGACTCATTGGGTAAGTAAGTATAAAAGTGCAAGTACCACTTGTGCTTATCTTATCAACTTATTACCGACATAATTCCATTTGTCAAACACTATGGTTCCTAATCCCGTTCTTTTGGGATACCATAATCCTAGATGTGTAGTACCTTATGATGTATCTAACTAAGCTCAACTAATGAGTTGTTTAAGGATCTTCTTTAACACGAGCACATAGACAAAAGCTAAACATAATGTTGAGTCTAAATGTTATGAGAACAAGTAGTCTCCCAAACATTTCTCTACGTTTAGTTTTACCTACGGATTTACTAATCTCATTCTTGATAAGTCATCAAAAACTTAACTATTAAGAACAAGAGAGAAACTAGGAATGTCTTTAAGTTAAAAACCCTTGCTTTTGTGGCTTGCTTTTATTGTCAAAAGTCTTTCAAATATTGACACAATACTCACTTGATTACATTGAAATATCAATTTTGTTTCACTAGTTGTTTTATTCTAAATTCCAAAAATTATTTTTGTTGAATTTGTTTAGACACAACTATGACCTATAAATCAAGTTTTATAACTTAAGTCAATTTTACTTGATTCAATGTTTGACTCATGGTGAGAAGATGTTATTTTGTACTTTTACTCCATGCTTGTCTTGCCATCATTTGGACTTTCGACTAAGTCATCATCTACCAAAGATGATATCTTAGAAGGAGGGGATTACTCGTTAAATGTTATATTCAACGATTCCTCGACTCTTTGAGTTTTCTTACTTAAGACACTATGAACTCTATTTATTTTGAAAAAGTCCAAGAGGTACAACATCATGAGACTATGTGTCACATTTGATGTGTAAATCCTAGATGTTGAAAACTCATTTTCTTTCACACATCCTAATGTATGCTAATGTGATTTATTTCACCTTGTGTGTTTTATGTGAGATTATCATAAAGGAGTGATTGAAGAAAAACACAATTAAAGACTCAAAGTATGATGTTTGAGAAAGTTGTTTAACAAGGGTTTGTTTTGCAAGCAACACAAAAGTGTTAGACATTTTAACACTTAGGAAATTCTTAGTTAGCTTACTTGTAATCAAGAGTTGAGTGAGACTCACTCAAGAGTTTTTCGTGTTTATCTCTAGATGGTTAAAGAACCAAAACACCTTATATCTCCTACTAGTACTAATGACGAAATTCCCTTTTACACAGAGTCAAATCTTAGTTATTACTAATAGCAAGTAAACACTTTTAGAGTATTACTAATAACACATAATCCTACACATAATGCTACAAACAAGAGACAATAAAAGCCGAGTTGAAGTAATGCGTACCCTTTAAGTTGCATAAAGATGCTATCAAGCGGATAAGCATTACGCGTAAAAACTTGGTTTGACGACACGCTTTGAAACTCAATTACTCATGTATCCAAGAAGGTTAGACAATCATATAAAAGCATAGAGCATGATAATCTTAATTCTTCTATCATGAGTTTCTATTAGAGATAGAATTATCTCTAAATCTCTCTTATAGGTTAGACAAATTTTACTTGCTTTGTTTTATTAGTTAATGATGCTTTTGAGTTAAATCCTAATCCGGTTTTATCTTTAAACAACCTTTGACTCCTCAACAATCTTTCAAAAGATTTTGAGCTTTCATCAAATTTAACTAATAATTTTTCCTTTCTCATTTTGCATTTTAATCTCATGTTTGTAATCTTGACATAATTTACATTCTAGATTAATTTCAACGTTACTCTCAATTCTTGACATTTTATCTTCTAACAAGATTTCCTTTTCAAAGATTTTCTTAAAAGATTTTAAAGACTCTTTCTTGAAAATAGTTTTTAGGTCCATGTTGCATAAACGTTTTAGACTCATTTTCTAGTTTAGAAAACTCTAGGATAAATTTGTCAAAGCAAAAGTGTTTGGTTTCAAAGTGTACCTTGCTTGATGTTTTATCTAGTTTTAGAATCACAAACCGGATGGTTGGCTTCATCTTCATCCGTGTTATTCCATGAATCGCAAGCAAGTCCACTACGAGCTTGACATGAGCAATCATCTTCACTAACACCTTGCTTGTTGTTTCAATAAATTGACAATTAACTACCGGATCACTGTCTTCGTCAACATCCATTTCATTCCATGATACGCAAGCAAGTTCATCAAAACACACGTACTCATCTTCACTTGTACCTTCATTAAAAACATTTAAACTAGTAGCACATGTATTAACTTCTACTAAGTGTCTATCAATTAGTTTTTCTAAAACTTCTAATTCATATGTAAGATCAAATTGATCATCTTTGACTTGACATATTCTTTGATGAAAGTTTAACATATTTTTCCAAATATCATTAGCCATTTGACAAAAATACATTCTTTCATATTTGGTACTAAAGCTTTATAAATCATTGTTTTAGCTTTAGTATTTTTATCAAGTTTAAGATAGTTATCTTGGTTTTCTAAAACTTGTTTTCTTTGTTTTGAAATCACCAAAAGAATTAGTATGCCAAAGATCTTGATCAATTGAGTTCACATAGTTTTCAAAATTACTTTTCCACTCAACTAAGTTTTATTTTTCAAATAGCGGTGGGTTTTGAATAGGTTGCCCTTCTTTGAGATTTTCAAAATCCATGGATCGATCCAAGTTTTAAAATACATTCTATTTTAAAGATCTTGAGTAACGTAGCTCCTGATGCCAATTGTGGAAAACTAGAAGGGGGGTTGAATAGTTTACCGCTTTTTCAATTCTTATTTAGCTTAAATATCCTTTTAGAAACTTTACGTTTGTTTAAATATATAAACACAACTTTGTATGTTTGATTCTTTGAAAAGCTTTTCATGTGAATAACAATTCTAACTTTACTTGTTTCATACTTTGAAAAGCTTTACTTGTGATGATCCTAACTTTGCTTGTTTTAGTTCTTTGAAAAGCTTTACATTTGTTTCAAGATATAAATACAACTTTACTTGTTTTAATTCTTTTGGAAAGCTTTATATGTGATTAGCAATTATAACTAAAAGACAACATGTAATAAGCAAAGATAAAGAAAGAAACGATCAAACCACAACACGATTGTTTATCGTGGTTCGGCTACAAGGACTCTTTTTCCTTGCCCTACATCCACGCCCCGAGTTTCCAACTCGAGAGTTATAAGCACTAATCAACAAGCTCCTTTCACCGGCGGAGAAAACCTTTACAACGTCGCTTACACTTTTACCGACACTAAGCTAGATGTCGAGTTCTTTTACAAGGGTACAACCACTCCCATTCATCGCTTACACTTTTACCGACACTAAGCTAGATGTCGAGTTCTTTTCCAAGGGTACAACCACTCCCGTTAGTTCTTTTACAAGGGTACAACAACTCCCGACACACTACGTATTTTGAGGCCTAAAATACTAACCACTTACTTCTATATACATGACACATATGAAGTACAAACTATCAAAGCTCATACATGACCAAGCTATCAAGACTTGCAACTTTAGAGTTGAAGTTTGTAACTTCTTGAATGATCTTGTGAAGTCCCTTGCTACATAAGAGAATCACAAATCAAAAGGTTACTGAGTTAGTTGAGAGAGTATGTGAATATATGTCCTAAAAGGGTTAGCCAAAAATCAAGTTATGGCTTGGTATTTATAGCAAACAACACTGCAGGTCTGGCGGATCAGGCGGACCCCTCAAAAGGGTTCCGCCCGTGTACCCCCAGGGTACCGCCAGGGCTGTAGTTGGTTTTGCAATAAATCTTGCAAACCAAACAAGGTCTTGTCTCATAACTCCTAGCAACCAAACAATGTCACATCACTTAAATCAAGTCAAATACAAAGCTTGCAAGCAACAACAAAGTTAGTCAAACACATTTCTTTCCATAAATGCATCATGACAAAACTTGCCCTAAATGTGATGTGACCTTACTATATAAAGAAACAAACATGATGTGACAAGACTCATTTTAGTTTAAGAAATAAACACAATGTTTTGTTTAAAAGGAAATGTTAACCTTAGTTAAACAAGACTTCAACACTTAAAGTGATGATTTACTTATAGCTAAACTTCATACTTTGTCATTAACAAAACTTAGCAAAGATCGTAAAATATAAATAACGTTTTTAGGCGATATTTGTATTAACAAAATAGTTTAATTAGGTAATTAGTAATTAATTAGTTTTTAATTAATAAAAAATCACAAAAAGACAAAAATACTTATTTTTAATTTTAAAATTAGTTTTTAGTTATTTTATAATTTTAGAAATTTTATTTTCATTTTTCTAGTATTTAAATAATACTAAATTGTATTTAAGTTATTTAAATTGGTAATAATTAGTAATAATTAGTAATTAATTAATAATAAATAATTTATTAGTGTTAAAATTTATTTTCCTTTTCTAAAAATTTTCTTTTATCTTTTAGTTTATAAAAAAGTCATTTTCACCCCTGGGTGTTTTCAGATTTCCGTTTTCACGTTTTATTTTGTACGTTTACGTTTTATTTAAACGTAAACGTATACGTTTTAGGTTTAAATCGTTTCTGGTTTTTGTAACTTTCCCGTGTTATTCATATAGCTTATTTAAGCTATTTCATTGTATAAATCCTTAGTGTTACCAATCTCAAACCCCTTTTCATTCAAATTCACCCGATCACGAAACCGTTTTGATTACAATCCACACCTCGTCGGGACATAACGACCCGGGGAAACACTATATTCCACGGAACATTGACTCTAGGCAGTTTGACCATCTTGACCACATCCGTGGTTGACTTTGGTTGACGGTTTAGCACCAATCAAATTTTTGGCGCCGCTGCCGGGGAGGTTGTGTGCGTTTTCTAAATGGTTTTTCTGATTAGTGATTTTGGAATTCGTTCCATTGTACATTTATCCATCCTTTGTTCATATTTTCTCATTATCAAAACAAAACCGTTCTCGAAAACTTTTTAAATCAAGTTTTCAACGAACACAAAAAACACAAAAACATTTTCTTTCTCATTTGTACAAAATGTATTTCCAAAAACCCAAAAATATTCACCTTAACCCTATCACATCTTTGATTCTTCATCCCTACCCCTCCCAAACCTTTTGATTCTTTCTATGTCTCATCCACACTTTCTGGTTTGCCAGTGGTGTGGTAGTTCTTATAATGGTGGTAATTGCCCCGGTTGTGGCATGGTAGAGTCAGGAAACGGGTCTGTCTATAACCAAGATCCCTATTCCTACCATGACACGACTGATTTATTCCACCAGCTGCCACACCATCAGTCTCAACAGTTTTACTGTTGTGAGTACTGTGGTGGTTCACATTACAGTTCCGATTGTCAATCGGGAAACACGCTTGTCTATGAGCAGTTTCCTGATAACAATTATAACTCAAACACATACAACCCACAACCACATCAGTTTTACTGTTGTGATTACTGTGGAGGTCCACACTTCAGCTCAGATTGTCAAACGGGTAATCCATATCCTTGTGACAATTTTGACACACCTTATTACGACCAACCTCCACAGTACGATATGAATCAAGCACTTCTTCCAGAAATGCAAAATATGATGAAAATCGTTGATGAGCTTAAGGGTTTAGTTCAAGACTTTGCCCAAAGACACACTCATCAAAAATCCATGAAAGAATTGCTTGCTGAAGAGCAGGCTGCTAGAATAAATGCCCAAGATGCCTATGAAAAATCTATTTGGGAATTAATTGCAAGAGAAAAAGCAGCCAAATCTAGCTCTTTGTTCCGTTTTATTCCTGATGACAGTGATGATGAGGATACATTTGACATCCTTGAATTTTATAAAACTTCATCAAGTTCATCAGATGAGATTCCATCAGTTGAGATTCCATCTCAACCCACTCTTATCACACCCGAAGTTCACACTCACTCTCTAAACATGGGGGATGAGCATCTTGACACTGTTCCTAATAAGGAATTGGACGAATTAATAAAGTCTAGTGTTGAGATCCTTGTCCCAATCCCAGGAGAGTCACAGGGAACTTTGGATGATATGTGTGATATTCCTTCCCCTCTTGAGTGTTCAAACGATCATTTTGAGACTTTCTCAGATTTTAATGATGATTGTACATCTCATGGAGACATTGAGTATATTGAGGCATCACTCCCTCCGTCTGATGTTGATCCTCTTCTTGAGGAGTTCGCTGATGAGCTTACTCACATCAATCCACTTTCATTGGAAAGTGATGATGGTCTCCTTGACTTCGAAGCCGATCTGGGAGAAATTGAAAGTCTCCTATATCATGATCCACCACTCACTTCTGATCCCAACAGTCCAATAGAGAATAATAATCACTTTGTTCCCGAAACATTCAATACTACTCTCACCAATCCTCTATTTGAATTCGAATCTGAATTCACTTTGATTTCTGATAATCCACTCTTTGATATTCAGAATGAGGATTGTGATGAGTCTATTCCGGAACACGAATTCACAGATTCACATCTTGTGAATAATTCTCTTCATGAGGAGTTCTCCGGTGAACTCACTCATCATATCATGACTCCTCCGGAGTTTGATAGCCCGGGGGGAGATGCACTCAATCATGAGGATTTGCAAATTCCCACCCACCCTCCCGGGTTGTTTACGAGCTTACCCTTTGAAATCCAAACTCAGGCTATTGAGCCTCCTCTTGAGGAAGAAGATAAACTCATGATTTTCATCATGGTTTTCTTCCTTTTCTTCACCTATAAGGTGACTTCTTCTCTTCTTCACTCCTTCGGGAATGAAGACACTATCTTTGATCCCGGCATTTTCATGTATCATTATCTTGAGCCGGATACTTATCTCATCGGTGTGGAACTTTCACGTGCTTCAAATGTTTATCCAAACATCTTGAATGAAAGTCCGATTGAGATTGCTTCTTCCACATCATGCTTCCCCAAGGAAAAATGAATTCGGGGGCGAGTCAAGCTAGCCACTCAGTAAACAAAAACAGTAGCATTCATATAGGGTTTTCACCCTAAGTGTGGGGGAGTCACCCATGCTATGATTACAAAAGTGAAAATACAAAATGGTGTTTTCCACGCTTAGCTTGTAATATTGCCCTTTTACGTTCAAAATGTCGGCATAGTAGCCGGGACTTTGAATATTGAGGACAATATTCATCCTAAGTGTGGGGGGGGGGGGGGGGGGGGGGGGGTATTTCGCTATTCTAGCGAGTTTTATCACATTTTACTATCTTATACCCCCGTTTTTGACCAAAATTTTTAAAAATTTTTTCACTGGAGCTCAAAATTTTTTGTGGTTATCAGTCCGCCTTGTCTAACCGACAAAAGGGACTGGCTAGTCCAGGAGCAAACGGCTCTTGGTAAAGACATCTCAAATCCGTTGACGGCTTGCAATTTGCCCAAAATTGTATGGTTCCTCAACTCCCTAAAAGCAAATGAGTTGGCTAGCCCACAAGATTATGGCTTGTGGTAAAGGCAGTGGAAAATCCATAATTGGTAATCAGCTCACCAAGATGTTGACTATTCCATCAAGAGTTGGCTAGTTCAGAAGCAAACGGCTTTTGGTAAAGACTAATCAAATCCGTTTACAGCTGGTGGTTTGCTCAAAATCACACGGTTATCAGGTGTGCCACAGTTCTTACACCTGGCTACTCCAGAAGTGATGGCTTTTGGTAAAGAGTTTGAAATCCATCAAGTTTTCAAAACAGTTATTGCTAGGGACTAGCAATAATTTAGTGTGGGGGATTGATGAGTGCTCAAACACTCATCATTTTTTGTCTAATCTGAACTGCAAAACATACAAAAACACTCAGAAATGCATCAAAATACTAAAGATATTTCAAAATTGTGTTTTATATGTTTTAGATGCAAAATGAGCAAAAACAAATGAAAAACGCACAAAGTTGGCAAAATTGGCAGTTTCAGTCCCCCAACTTTCAAAAAATGACAAAACTAGTCCCTGGATATTCAAAATATGGAAAATTATCACCAAAGGTCATTTTGAAATCATAAGTTGTCATATTTAGTCCTTTGGTGAAAAATTGGAAAAGTTTTGGAAATTTACAGTTTGGTCCCTGGAGTTTCATAAATTGGCAGATTTGGTCCCTGGTGGGATATTTTTGGATGAAAAATCATTTTTAGTCCTTGGAAGTTCAAAAATGTTCAAATTTGGTCCTTGGATAAAAGTTTTTCACATATTGGCAAAATTAACCCCTAAACTTTGAAAAATATCAATTTTGGTCCTCGGGGTTTCAAATTTTGGAAAATTATAATTTTGGTCCTTATGTTATTCACATGTGACAATTATAGTCCTTGTGATTAAATTTGGAAAGTTACATTTCAGGGCCTCAACTTTGGTAAATTACAAAAATGGTCCTTGTGAATTTTAGTTACAAATCAAACGGACCCTTATTTAATTTACCCATTAAACCAAACCCAACAAACACACCTTATAACCCCTTGGCCCATCTCACTCCCAAGCCCACTCTCCAAACCTGATCCACCAAACAACCAGCCCACCACCACAAAATTATAACTCACCCCGTTTTTTTTTATTCCTTCTCAGTCAAACCTCAAAGTCAAACATATCACCCCCTTCCACTTGCCTGGTTCTCCACTGCAATACTCCACACCTCCCCCTCCTCTTCTCAGCCAAACCCACTCCTTGTTCCCTTCCAAACCACAACATTCCAAAACCCATTCAATGATCCCACAATACTCCAAGCAATCCACAACCTGCCAAAGTCATCTTTCCCGCCAAAAGTAAAATTAAACGGCCAAGATTCAAAGCTCTAATCCAATGGTCACAAATGTGTGTGAATGAAAGAGGAAGCCTCCAGGAACTGTTTATATAAAGAAAAAGATGAGAAGATCCAGTGTGTAGAGTAGTAGTAGTTATAGTTTAGCTAAGTGTGTCGTTATTATTGTAATTCAATTTTTAATTATCATTTCTGCTTCAAAATAGTTGTAACCTTTAATTCCAGTGTAATCTAAACTTTATTTAATGAGAAATTCAAGTTCCTTTTGAAAAATTTAGAATTTGCATTTTTTTTGGTTAAAAAAAACTCATTTCAATCTTATGCTGATAAGAGTTGTTGGTGTTTGTTCCAGTAAGCTCATATAAGCTTAGCAATAACTTATTGAGAGTTTAGATAGTGTTTACTTCAAGTTTTAATTGATTTGTCCAAATAGTCAATGAAAGTCAACCTGGGGTATAGAATGATAAGCTGATTCAGAAGGATTCATGGGGTTGTTTCTTGGTTGAGGAGTTCACTATTAAGCTCAAATAAGCTTATTTGGAAGGTATAGGAGGAGATTTCATTCCTTGGTTCACTGTTCCTCCAATTGAGATCACTTGTAAGCCAAGTATCAGATTCTTATGTTTTTTTTACTGTAGCCATTGCTTATTAAGTGTACTTATACTTATTTGGTACTATTGAGACTATTGAATGCTTGTGATTTGAGTGTTGTTCATTAGATTTGCTCTTAGTGAAGTTGTGCATTTTTAATCTAAAATTGGCTCAAACTGATATACTTCATTGCAGTGTCCTTTAGTGGTAATTTTAGGTTGCATTAAGTCATTATAGCTTATCTAAACTAGTTGAATCAGTGGAATTTTAGTTAGGGGCTTATCCCACTTAAAACTCAAAAACAGTCACACAATGAAGGGGTGTTTGGATGTGTTAATTGCATAGTGAGGTGAGTAGCTTTAGTTGTTAAATTCAGTTGAGACATGCCCTAGTATGATAGATTAGCTCATATAAGTCACATAATACTTAGGTTTTTCATTAAAAAGTCAAACTCCCCTCTAAAATTGAACCTACTGTTAACTGTTAGGAGATAGGATGTAAGGATCTTCATTTTAGTTATAAATCTGTTAATTTAGCTTAGTAAAGTTGTAATATAGCTTTTTACATCATATTAAATCATCTAGGCTCAATTAAACTTCATTTTAGTCAAGTAACCAAGTTTTTTACAAAAGTCAACATTGCACAATTCAGATTTTTCCAAAACTTCAAGGATTTTAATTGAATTTTGTGTTTACTTTTAAGCATTGAAACTTGTTGTTACTTATTCTCTACCACCTCATCTTTGATTTCCCACATTTGTTTTATTTTTGCCATTTTTTTTAGCCTCACCACCCCCACAAACCCAGCTGCAGGGCTGTCTACCCACTGCTGCAGCAGATATGCAGTCCACCACCACCACCACTTTGGTGGTGGTTTCTCACCTCCACAATGGACCACAAACCTCCCATTTGGTTCCATTCAAACCCCCCCTGGTAGGCTTTAGTTGTTGACCAATAATTTGACCTGAGAACCCCTGGGCCCCACCTGAAACCACACCTAAAATTTGTCCCTGTTTCTGAGTTCAAATAAGTTACTAAGTGCTTATTTGTGGCTTTTTGGCTTATTCTGTGAGACTTTTTGGTTTCTTCTTGTTTAAGTATGTTCATTTAACTTATTTAGACCAGTTTTAATCATTGTGGGTCCCACTTGAGGTCATTTTAGCTTATTTTGCCTCTTGGTCAAACTTAGTCAACTGTCCAAGCTTATTGAGCTTTCTCAGCTTATTTTTAAGTTCCATACTACTTGTTTTCACAAAAGTTTGTTATTTTTAGGTATAAAATAGGTTTGTAAAATAAAAATCAAGAAAAAACAATTTAATATTAAGTGATAGTTTTATTTAATGTAATTTAATTTTAATTTTCATTTTTATATTTTTATTAAGAACTTAGCTATTTTATATTTTTATTAAATTCCTCATATATTAAAGTATTTATAATTTTTTTCAGATTTTTATTTTTTCATTTGGTATTTATTATATTTAATATTAGTTTTATTAGTAATAAATTAATAATTAGTTTTAAATAGCGTAATTAGCTTTTATTAAGTCAAACCTAGTTTTTGTATTTTTATAGCTTTTATATGTTATAAAATATTTTTAGAAATTTTTCTAGAATTTTTAATGTTCATTTTCTATTTTTCTTAATTTAAAATAGTTTAATTAGGTAATTAGTAATTAATTAGTTTTTAATTAATAAAAAATCACAAAAAGACAAAAATACTTATTTTTAATTTTAAAATTAGTTTTTAGTTATTTCATAATTTTAGAAATTTTATTTTCATTTTTCTTGTATTTAAATAATATTAAATTGTATTTAAGTTATTTAAATTGGTAATAATTAGTAATAATTAGTAATTAATTAATAATAAATAATTAATTAGTGTTAAAATTTATTTTCCTTTTCTAAAAATTTTCTTTTATCTTTTAGTTTGTAAAAAAGTCATTTTCACCCCCTGGGTGTTTTTAGATTTCCGTTTTCACGTTTTATTTTGTACGTTTACGTTTTATTTAAACGTAAACGTGTACGTTTTAGGTTTAAATCGTTTCTGGTTTTTATAACTTTCCCGTCTTATTCATATAGCTTCTTTAAGCTATTTCATTGTATAAATCCTTAGTGTTACCAATCTCAAACCCCTTTCATTCAAATTCACCCGATCACGAAACCGTTTTGATTACAATCCACACCTCGTCGGGACATAACGACCCGGGGAAACACTATATTCCACGGAGCATTGACTCTAGGCAGTTTGACCATCTTGACCACATCCGTGGTTGACTTTGGTTGACGGTTTAGCACCAATCAAATTTTTGAGTCCCAACAGAAAAACAAATTTTTTAAAGACGTTAAACATTACTTCTTGGACGACCCCTATTTGTTTAAAATCTGTGCTGATCAAGTCATCAGGCGATGTGTTTACGGACAGGAAGCCACTGATATTCTCAAGGCTTGCCATGCTAGACCCACCGGGGGCCACCATAGTCCTGACTACACCGCCAAAAAGGTGTTTGACTCCGGTTTCTATTGGCCCACAATTTATAAGGATGCCCACGAATTACTCAAAGCTTGTGACACTTGTCAGCGTCATGGAAATATTTCACAAAAGAACGAAATGCCACAAAATACCATTCAAGTTTGTGAAATCTTTGACGTCTGGGGCATTGATTTTATGGGGCCATTCCCATCTTCTCGTGGAAACAAGTACATCCTCGTGGCTATTGACTATTTGTCAAAATGGGTTGAGGCAAAAGCCATACCCACCAACGATGCCCGAGTTGTTGTGAAATTCTTGAAATCCCTCTTTGCTCGTTTTGGAATTCCCCATGCCATCATTAGTGATCGCGGTACACACTTTTGCAATGATCAATTCGCAAAAGTCATGCTTAAGTATGGTGTAACTCACCGTCTGTCTACCGCATATCACCCACAAACAAGTGGGCAAGTGGAAGTTTCCAACCGTGGTATAAAACGGATTCTTGAGAGGACAGTAGGTGAAAACCGTGCCTCCTGGTCGGACAAACTAGATGATGCATTATGGGCCTTCCGTACAGCTTACAAAACACCCGTCGGGTGTACTCCTTACAAGCTTGTATACGGGAAGTGTGTCATTTACCGATCGAGCTCGAGCACAAAGCCTATTGGGCCTTGAAACATGCAAACTACGACCTTCATAAAGTGGGTGATCACCATAAAGTTCAACTCAATGAATTAACGGAACTTCGTGATCAAGCCTACGAGAACTCTTTGATCTATAAAGAAAAGACAAGAAGATCCATGACTCCAAGATTAAGAACCGCATTTTCAACGTCGGTGACAGAGTCCTTCTTTTCAATTCAAGGTTAAAGATCTTCTCGGGGAAATTAAAAACCCGATGGACTGGACCATTCACTGTTGCAAAAGTATACCCATACAGGACTATTGAGTTATCTTAGCCCGAAGGTCCTAACCTTAAAGTGAATGGTCATCGTTTAAAACACTATATTGGAGAGGACATACCATCCATGGTTGTCCCGAATCTCCAAACTTTCCCCATGGACAAATGAATTCGGGGATCGTGTCAAGCTAGTGACTCGGTGAACAAAAATTAGCAAAACATGGGTTTTCACCCATATCTCTGACTTTTTTCTACTTTCTACCAAGCTAGTGTAGGGCAGTCCCCCATGCTGTTCTATATAAAGTAATCTTGAAAAAAAAATGCTATTCCCACACTTACCCAAGTTTCAAAATTTTCAAATCAAAGTTTTTTAAAATATCGGCATAATGGCCGGTACTTTGAATATTAAGGGCAATATTCAGTTCTAGTGTGGGGGAAAATTCAGGCGAATTTTATCACATTTTTACCCTATAAGTGCCATAATACCCCCGTTTTAGCCCAAAATTTTTTTAGTGGAAGTGCTTCGCACTAAACACAACAAATGGTAATCAGTCCACCATGTCTAAATCACACAAGGACTGGCTAATCCAGGAGCAAACGACTCTTGGTAAAGATATCTCAAAACCGTTGATGGCTGACAATTTGGCAAAAATTGTATGGGATCCAGCTCACCATATCATTAATCGTGAAGAGTTGGCTAGTCCAGAAGCAAACGGCTTTTGGTAAAGACAAATCAAATCCATTTACAGCTTATGATTTGCTCAAAATCATATGGTTATCGGTGTACCATAGTTCTTACTTGAACTCAAACATTTGGCTACTCCAGAAGTAATGGCTTTTGGTAAAGAGACTTCAAATCCATTAAGTTTTCTCAAAAGATTGCTAGGGATTAGCAATGTTTTAGTGTGGGGGATTGATGAGTGTGTAAATACTCATCATTTTTACCTATTTTGAGCTTCCAAAACATCTAAAAACACTCAAATATGCATCATAATACTGAAAATATCCCAGGAATTTGTTTTATATGTTTCAGATGCAAAATAATCAAAAACAAAAGAAAAATGAACAAAGTTTGCATAATTGGCAGTTTCAGTCCCTCAACTTTCAAAAGTTGTTAAAACTAGTCCCTGGTTATTCTAAAAACTTGAAAAAGTCACCAAAGGTCCTTTTTGAATCACAAATAACATAATTAGTCCTTTGGTGTAAAGTTTCACAAAATTACAAGTTTAGTCCCTGAAGTTTGCAAAATTGACAAAAATGGTCCCTGGGATATTAAAACTTTGAGAAAATGAATGTTGGACCTTGTAATACTCTTCTATGACAAAAATGGTTCTTGGATGGAAAGATTGGTGAAAGTACATGTTTGGTCCCTGAAGTTTGTAAGATTGGCAGAAAATACCCTTGGAATTGGAAAAATGTAAAAATGATCCTTGGGTTATTCATACTTGGCAAGTTCCATCCTTTTGAGAACTATGGGAAAGTCATAAGTTTAGCCCCTCAACAATCGGAAAATTACAAAACTGGTCCTTGTGCTAGTTACTATACCAAACCGGACCCTTAATATTACAAACACCCCAAAACCTAAATCCAATCCAAACTAAAACATCACTAAAGCCCAAACCCTTTCCCTGGCCCAACACCTACCCCAGCCCAATCCCCCTTTGATTACTTAGAACGGTCAACACCCGTTTGACCCTGTCTCATTCCCTCCCAAGTTGCACCCTGCAACTCTGTCCCATCACCCACCTCCCATCACCTCCATCACCGCCCAAACCACTACCCCTACCTAACAAAACAAACCACAATAAATGCCCCCTGCATATCCACAATGCAATTTGCAGTTATATCTTTTGGCGCCAAAAAGATTTAAAGGGTCAAGATCATCTCAAACCAATCCAATGGTCTAGAAAGAAGTGGGAAAGACTCAGAGGGTCCCACTGAACCCTAATCATCAGCTATAAAAGAGGGAGAGGCAACAAGGATGAGATATTAGCATAACTTAGTTATTTTTATGTCGTATAAGTAATTTTCAAGCTTTTAGTGTATGATTTAGCTTTCAAGTATTGTATTTCATGTTTTCAGTGTAATCTTAACTCTTTCCATTAATAAAAATCAAGTTTCAGTTCACATCTCAGTGTATGCAATTTCCATTTTATTTCAAAAATCTAATTAAGCTTTATTATAGTTTCTGTTTAAAGGTATGGACTCTTAAGCACATATAAGCTCCCAGAAAGCTTATAAAAGCTTTTAGAAACCTTTAAAAACCAGCTTAGTATCATAAACAATAAAATATTAAAAAAATCAGAAAAATAAAGAAAAATAAAAAAATTAACGAAGAAGATGGTGGATAAAGCTGGAGCACAGTAAATCTTGGATGGCTGTGGGTTAGTGAATCTGTGGGGATTCTATAGGAAAGGTCTATGGTTCTTGGTTCATGGTTTGGCAGGATTGCACTTTGTAAGCTCTTAATCTCATTTCTTTATCTCTACTGTAGCATATCTTATATCACTGCTTATTTGGTTTGTTTATGCTTATTTGATGTTATTCAGTCACATTGTAGCTTAAAATAGAGAGCTTGTTCATTAAAATTTGTAGTTGCTAAAAAAAATCAAGTTACACAGTTAATTAGTATAATTGGTCATTTGTAGTTTCACTTGTTAATTGTTGTTTCCATTTGTTCATTTCAGCTTAATTAATCAATATAAGTGCTTATAAGTCAATTTAGTGGTCTAAATCTCCAAATCCTTTTGGAAATCAAGTATTGCATATGTGTAAGGAGTGTTTGGCTTAATGAGGTTCTGTGTGATGAAGGGTATTCTAGTTGTTGATTTAAGCTCAGACATGTCACTTTAGGTTCTAATGACTTAGTTCAAACACAAAAACCATGGGTCTTTCATAAAAAAAAAGTCAAAATACCTTGTGATTCAATCTCCTTTGTTAACTGTTAAGCATTTTGAGCCCAAATCTCATCAAATCACTTCACAAGTGAGTGTTTTAGCTTAATTTCACTTTATTACAGCTTAATATAACATAATAAGTACTTAGGAGCCAATAGAATCTCACATAAGTCAACTTAGCTTAATATTTCAAAAAGTCAAATTAGACCTCTTTTCAGAAAACCAAAAATTGGGAGATTTATTGTGATTTTTGTGTTAGGATTGAGACCCTGAGCTTTTCACAAGTTATTGTCTGTCACCTAATCTATAAGCTCCCACCACCAGCTTATTTTTTAGATTTTTTGTTTAGCTTATACACTAGCTTAATTAGACCTGCAGGGCAAGTGCATGCCCTGTGCACATGTTCTTCGCCAAAATTCCAAGCTCTTTTATGATTGACTCTGTGGACCCCACACCCTGTACCCTAGCTTTTTAGAAAGCTCTCCACCTCAGCTTGTTGATGGAGTGCTTATTTTGGCCCTCAGGCCTTTTGCCCTCAGCTTATTTGACTCATACTTGTGACCTGTCTCAGAAACCTATACTGAGTCACTCAGTGTTTGAGACCAAGTTCCATTCCTCACCCAGACCTCAATAATAAGCCATAAGCCCAGTTTATTGGCTTATTTTGAATTTGACCAGGTCCACTTGGAAGGTCAAAGTTCAGTTCGGACGCCCTTGACTTCTGTGGACCCCACAGAGGTCCAAAGTTCATGTGTTTGGCCTGTTTTGGCATTGTAGTTGCTTAAGTGCTTATTTGGCTCATAACAGCTTTTCCTGAGTGCTTATTTGTTCCCAATTGTTTATTTCAAGTTTTCAATCATCTGTTTATGCTTAGTTGTTCATTTCTCAGCTTTTTCAATAATCATAAAGTCCTAATAAGCTATTAAGTTAACTGTTAAGTACAAGGGGGTGCACATAGCTTATTAATAAGCTATAACAAAATGTTTTCAAAAGAGTTACTCATTTTTAGCTTATAGTCATCTGTCAATAAGAGAAACCAACAAAAAACCGAATTTAAAAATAGTGATAGCTTCTATTTAGTAGGATTTATATTTTTAATTTTTATTTTCAGCTTATTAAAAAGCACTTCATCATTTTTATATTTTTCTTAATTTTCTTTTACCTTAAAATATTTTCAGTCATTTTCTTAGATTTTTCACTTTTGATTTAATAATTATTAGAATTAATTTAATTTAACTAAATAATTAAGTAATAATAGTAATTAAATATTTGTATAAATTTTTATTTAACAACAGTACCTTTTTATATTTTTCCTGGGTTTTATAAATCATTTAGTATTCTAAAAAAATAGTTTCTTAATTTCTACTATTCATTTTCTAATTTTCTTAATTAATTTAGTTAAATTAGATATTAATTAATAATAAAGTAAATAATTAGTAATATAGTCTAAATATAATTTTTAAAATTTTTTTATAATTTTTTAGGATTCCTGTGATGGTTAATTAGATTTATAAATTTTTATTTAATTTTCTAAATCATTTCTAGTATTATTAGTAATTAAAGATAGTTTAAATAGTTTAAGTAATATAATTAGTATTTAATTGATAAAAACCCCACAAAAAGACAAAAATACATATTTTTAATTTTTAATTTTATTTTAAGTCATTTAGAATTTTAGAAAATAATTTTGCAATTTCCTAGTTTAAATTTGAATTATTAAGTTTTTAAGTTATTTAATTTTAATTAAATAGTTAAATAGTTTTTATTTTAAAAAATTAATATTAAATAATAAAAAATTCAAAAAAATAATTTTCTTTTTAATTTCATTTTCTTTTAATATTAAGTTTGTAAAATTTTTACTTGCACCCCCTGTAGTTGTAAAATTGTTTAAATCTCACATTTTTCTCTGTTTGTAAACAAATCTGATTTCCAATTAGTGTTTGTGTGATTGTATCTGTGTATCTGTTATTGTCAATATTGTTTCAAATTGTCCAAATACCAAGCAATCAGTAGTATAATCACTTCCTAATCATCTTTGGTTACTGTCCTCAGTGCCACTCATTCGTAAAAACGTTTTCAAACACCATTGCAATCTCGTCGGGACATAACGACCCGGGGATAAACTATACTATTCACGGAGCATTGACTCTAGGCAGTTTGACTTTGTTGACCAAATCACTTGGTCAATTTAGTTGACCGTTTAGGCTCAATCACTAATACAAATAATAAAACACATTATACAAATATTCAAGCCCGAACGAGCAACGGGCCTAATGGGCTTGAGTCCGAACGAGTGCGGGCTAAATGGGCTCGAGCCCGAACGAGTGCGGGCCAAACCGGCTCGAGCCCGAACGGGCACGGGCTAAACGAAATTCTTAATATCCGTAAATTTATTGTCAAAAAGAACATAATAAACTAAAATACATGATTCATCAAAAAAAAATAATTTTAGGGTACCCGCCGCTGCGGCGCGCGGGTTCTCTGCTAGTCAACTTAACTTGTGTATGATTGACGAACATGACCTATCCTGTTGTAACCAACTTTTGAGAATCATAATCCTTAAAGAAAGCTATAACTTACCTCAAATAAATATGTTTTACTATTTAGTTTGTTCAAACATCTTTAATACTGATGCGATTTGGATTGTCACACTAAAGTTTTACTTCTCAAGGGATCTTGAGAAGCTTACAATTCCCGCCAAGCAAGTGTACTTGACCGATGTAGTATAGTGTAGTGGTACGAACCAGGGAATTGATCGTTCTCCACAGGGAATAGTGTTCGTTAGGAGTGAAAATGATCTAAACTAAGTCTAGAGGTGAGGGATGATTCTTTTTGTATTTTTATAGTTTATGGAAAGCAAGTAAAAATCTCGATTTTTGAAGGAGTGAGCGGAATTAGTTGCTAGTTAACTAACCCAAATAACTACAAATGCAATAAAAATAAAATAACTAAAAATAAATGTGTGAAAAACTAATATGGAGAAAAACGTGTTTACTTAGGTTTCACTACTCCCTAGCTATCTTTCATTGATTGATTAGTTTGTTACAATTGCGTGGATAACGGGTTGTATTCCTTAATACCATTCGTGGGGGCATATACGTCCTTCCCCAACTCTATAGATCCTATCTCTTCCTTTGACGACACGTTTAGTATCCTATCATGGCCTCATTAGTATTCTCTTATGCATTAAACACAACCAATTAATCGTAGTACACATCTGATTCATGTTTCTTAAGACATCAAGCAAGTTACTAATAAGAGATTAGCCAGTTTTCTTAAGCCTACATTGATATCATTCATCCAACAACAATTAATAACAAACCATCAATCAATAATCAATAGCTAGGTTTCATTACATCTAAGCAAACACAAACAAACCTAGCCTAGCATGTTAAAAGAAAGATAAGCGTAAGATAGAATCAAACAACACATAAAAATATTGAATGATTGATAGAATACTTATCTTCAATTAATCATGGAAGAAAAAAGGTTTAGAAACCTCAAAATAGTTGCAAAATTTGACTAGGGTTCATACCCTAAGTTTCTTCAAAGTTCCACACATAATGAATGAAAATTAGAAGAGTATATATAGATTTTACAACTTTGACGGCGTCACCTTATGGGACGTGACGCTGTCACCTCGCCGTGTTTAGGGTTCTTTGATGGCTTAGATCCACTCTTGACGCCGTCACCTTGTAAAGTTTTCTGGGCCGTCTCCTTTTACTCCAATACGTGATGGCCTTGGTGAATTATAACGTGACGCCATCAGTCTTTAACTTCCAAATTCCTTTCTGGCGCGTCTAGTGTAAAATAATTATCCACCTCTTTGTCAACAAGTGACGTCGTCACCTAGTAATGCGTGACGCCGTCAGGTACTGTTTTCAACATAATTTGAGACTTTGTCGTATTCTTCACTTTTTCGCTCAAAAAAGGTCCAAAATGCTTCCTTTTTCATAATTCCTCTAAAAAGTACCTAAAATGACAAAATGAACGATTTAAGGCAATATTCGATCATATAATCACGATTTAAGACTTAAATGATCCCTTAAAAGCGTAACACTTCTCGTCTCATCAAATACCCTTACACTTGGGATTTGTTTGTCCTTAAGCAAATGAGCTTTTATTCTTATCAAATTACGAGTTAGGGGTCATTTAACATTAATATAAAAGTAATTACAACAAATGATCGTTCTACCTTAATTAAAATAAGCACAGAAATCATACACTAGCACCTCACAAATAGTGTTTGGTTACTCTCAAATCTCGGGTGTTATAAACCTATATAACTAATGGAAATGAAAAAAATATCACTCACTACCTGTCATAGCAAATAGATTACCAAAGGCTTGGGAAAGGATCAAAAACCTCCACCACTTGGCGTAAGCACCTAGGAAAAGCTATCAAAGAGGTCTTTTTAAAAGGTTATAATGTTAGGTGTAGGGATATGAAAAACACGGTTTGTTGGATAAAAGGATATTTTACTAGTGGCAAGTCAATTATCTTAGTTAATTACATGTACAATGTGGCGTTGCTAAGCCAAGACTCGACTCAACTTAGGCTAATAAATAAATAACATAAACTCAAATGAAAACAAAAGGAAATGGGATGGTAGTCCGTATGTTTTTCTCTTTTTCTTTTTCTATTTTTTTTTTTCTTTTTCTTGATTTTTTCGATTTTTTTTTGTGCATACACTCTTGCCCTACCATCCAAAATAATACATCATAGGGGCCTCGATTCTCCACTTAAACTTGAGCTTTTACATACTTTACATGTAACTAATCTAATGACTTGAATTAAGATAATCAAAACACTTGAAGTACTTTAAAATATTTTGCATGGGGGTAATAATTGATGTTCTTCCCCATTACTCCATATCATTAGTACTTTACCCATGAGTCCCAATCGTCCCAAAACAATATGTACAAGATATGACTCGACTTAGCAACCATGTAATCAATTAGACAATTAACTAAGGGTTTACACAAATATTGTAACAATAATGCACTAAAGATGAGTGCATACAAGGTAGGCTAAGGCGATTTTGGTGTACATTTGGGGTGGATTGTAAACAAAATTTTCCTTTAAGTAAAATGCTTAAAGTTAGAAACGAAAAAAGATAGGCTCTGAGGGGTGTACTAGGGGTATCGTGTACTAAAAATGAGTACAACGCAAAGGTGTGGGAAAAATTACTTGACTCTATTAGTCAAGTAGCTTGGCTTCATTGGTCAAGTAATTTTAAAACAGGTTTAAAACAAGGGTTATCCTAATGCCTCTTATCATATATTAAATCTAACTACACGAATGTAGTCTCACTTGTGGTCTCGGAATGAATCACTAACGCAAGTTCTAGAATCTAAGTGGTACCGGTACACTCATAAGCACTAAGGCTTTTCCTAACAAGTATAGGGGTGAACCTCACCTGTATAAATTTAGTAGATCGCTGGCACGAGTCTTTGACGCTTCAACTAACGGATGGTCACTAATGCACTTCTTGGATCGCTGGCGCGTTATTTGCATAACGGATGGTCACCAAGTCATACACTAGATCGCTGGCACGTTAGTCAATTAATCTAATACTCGGATGGTCACTACCTTATTCATAAAATTTTTTGAGTGGTACGGTTTTTGTGTTAGTCATATAACTCCTATCCATGAGACACTTATTAAGACTAAAGTTTCACTCCTAAATGTTGCAAAAAAATTTTAATTTGGTGCTAAAATTGCACTAACAAATATTTCTCTCAGTTTTATTATGCATATACTATTAAACAAACAAAAATCAAGTGTCATGGTATTCTCTAAGGTATCTTCATTTACCCCCCCCCCCCCCCCCTCCGCCCTTACACTTAAGCTGAACATTATCCCCAATGTTCAATTAAAAGATGTAAAAGTAAAAAAAATGAAAGAATGAAACAAATACTCACCTGATTCGTTCGGTGTGGATAATGCGGTAACATGGTTGAATCCTCCTCCAAGAGAATGTAACTACTTCAAGATTATAGCAACACCAAAAACTTGAGACTTTGATGCTCAAATACTTGACGATCCATGTACATCTTCTTGTCCAATATAACCTGTTAAACCTAAGAAAACAACAAGAAAACCTAGCGTAACATCGGTGGCAAAATCTATATAAAATAAAATCCTAAGAAGCAAATAAAGATATAATGCTTGTGGAATGAATGTTTGCAGATTCCTAGAGTTTATAAGTTAAAGATTTAAAAAAAAAAAACTTTACAATTCTGGCAGAAAAACAAAACTTGCAAAATTTTTCAGAAAATTAGTACCTGACGTCGTCAGGCTTTACTTGCTGACGCTGTCAGAATTGATCTGACATAAATTTTATGTTGAGTTTCCGGAAAATTTCTAGAAAAAACCTATACCTTAATTCCTGGAATTTCTGCAAAATATCATTATGACTCGATACAAGCATTTGACTCAAACAAGTACTAATATGTATGTCTATATCTCATTGTTATCGTTCATGTTCAATTCATTCTTTTGAAAACAAATTTGGATTTCCCTTACACTTATCTTTTGCAAAATACCTTTATATGTAATTAAGACGAAGTTAAAAACAAAATAAAGCATTTTCACAATTTCATTTGAAACATGAATTATAAACAATAGAAATAAGAACACACATACGGAAGCAACAAAAACAAATAAACGAACAAGCAAACAAATAAAAAGCTTGGGTTGCGACAAACAGATAACTGAAATGAAGAAGTCCTACATGCGTAAAGATTAAAAAGAAAAGATTACAAGCATCCAAAGGCCAACAGAGGCCAAATCCTTTACAAACCAAATTGTCTTAAAGCATAAACCCATAAATTGTTCCAAGATTACATCACATCATAAAAATATAATCATCACTGAGGAGGGGGACCATAGCGGTAATCATAGCCAGGAGGGAGGTGCCCATAGCGCCCATAGGGTGGGTAATCCTGATCGCGGCCAGGGAACGGGTCAATCTGAAGAGGAGGCTCCAAATGATCACGCGTAGATAAGTGCTGCATCTGACGCACCATGTGATCGTACATCCAATAAAACCTCTCATCAGTGCGGGTCCTCCATGTATCCATCTGACCCATCCAGGCCCCCTGATAGGCCTGCCAATCCCCCCGACTCATATCCCTGTAAACATCACATGAGCTACCTGCACCCTGATCCCCAAACGGCTGATGCTGTGGAGCCTGATCATCATCCTCATCATCATCGTCACCACCAACCCCTGTTGGTCCTCCTACAACATGCCAGAGATATGATCCATCACCCAACTCCATGATGACCTCCATCTGCTTGTGGGACCTGGACCTAACAACCCTGTATGGTCCCCCTACACTCAAGTATCTCAGGATCTCAGGTTTAAGGACTCCATATGACTAGGCGAGCCTGGTGATAAACATCCCTCCACAAATCTTATCACTCTGCTTCTCCCCAACCCCCCTTTAAGTAACTAGCTACCCAGAATGGGATGTTGCAATAAACACCCGGGGAGTAAATGGTGTAAAGGAAGAAGAGGTCCGAACCAGTGACGCTGTGTGTGGAACTCCCAACAAGGAGTAGGATATGCACTTGTGAGTCAGCCTGTCCCTAGGATCCCTAATACTTGAGGCCACAGTAGTCAAAGTATACACACCATTCCCAATGGTGGGCCAGAACATAGCACTTCTCAAGTCATTCCTAATAGTCTTAGCATCCATCAACCTACCCAGAAACTCTCTTTGCAAGGTCTCATGCTGGCTATACAACCCCAATCTCCAACCAAACTCTGCAAAAGAACAAGTCCTAAGCTCACCACTAGCCTAAAGTAGAGTGTGGTGGCACCTATGTTACTCTTTGCCTCCCCTGTTTCAAAATGAAAAGTGGCCAAAAACTCACGTACCAATTCATCATAAACTGGCTCTTGAATCCTACACAACCTTTCCCACTAGGGACCCGTGAAGTCATCGGTTTGGAAGCTATCTAGAAAACCTTGTTCGAGGCCCTTGCTTCTTAAGAACTCCCAATCAACTACAGCCCCATGGTCAATTTGATGGTGGAGCAGTTGGTTGTACTTGAAGTTGGTATCGTCGTTATCAAAGACATTCCAACTCGCGACCATTTCCGCATAGTTTTGTTGTTGGGACCTTGAAGAGCTCCCTCGGTTGGATCGGGAACGCTTGCTCATTTCCTGGGACAAAATAGGAAGGAATGGAAAGAATTAGATAATGACCAAAGGGGATGGTTGAACAGCAGACACGCCTGACGCTGTCACTCTCTGCGAAATGACGCCGTCAGGTTCATCACTTTTCGAATCCGGGATTACGAGGGAAAAATGAATATTCAAACTTTGAGTTCATAAACCAAACACCCCTTTTCACAGCCAAATGGGTAATTGGTCCATAGTTTTCGGTTAGAATTCATACCCCCTTAAGTCAATAAACCCAATTGATTAACACTATCTAATGCCTTAATCATTGCCAAAACAACACTAATTAAAGGGCATTATAAGTTCTAATCATGAATCAACCCTAGGGTTTTGATTATTGGGGGTTTATGAAATCGATAGACCCTACGAGTAATTGAAGCGAAAAGGATGAATAAAAATTACTTACCACGTGGAGATTAGCGACGATAATTGGTGAATTGGACCTTGGAGATTCGGTGGGTGGGTGTGGGGTGGATAAAGTTTGTGGGGTTTGTGATGAAAGTGATTGGTATTTGATTATAAGAGCTGGGTGAGCGAGGTGACGTCGTCAAGTTTTAATTCCTGACGCCGTCACGTGCCCGTGGGATGATGTTTCTCATGGATTTTCAAATTTATGAAAACTTACTCCTAGAAAGTGAATAAGATATGATGCTTGCAAAATAAATGTTTACAAATTTATGAAAATTTAAAAATTTTGGAAATTTTCAAAATTAAGTTCCAGCAGAAAAACAAAATTCTAGAAAATTGTGCTGCTACAGTGCCTGACGCTGCCAGGATTTCCCTGACAATATTTTTGTGTTTGTTTCTGGAATATTTCTGGAAAAATTCGAGTATTAAAACCTGAAAATTATGCAAAACATTCATTGTGACTTGATACAATCATTTGACTCAAACAAACACACAAATACAATAGAATATATGCTAATCATCAATTGTTAACTTTCATGTTCGAATTTGTTCTTTTAAACAAATATGATCTTCCCTACATTTATCTTTTTGTAAAATACTTTTATATGCAATTAAAACGAGGTTAAAAACAAAATAAAATATTTTCACAAATTTATCCGAAACATGAAAGATTAAGCAATGATGATAGGACATATATGACCCAAAAAAAAAGATCAAACAAACAAACAAAAAAAAAAAGCTTGGGTTGCCTCCCAAGAAGCCCTTTTCTTTATTAACGAGTCTTGTAGCTAGACTAAAAGTCATGGCCTATTACGTGACTCCATGGTCATCTTCTATCTTGGTTTTGTATTTCGGACCTAATTGTAAACATTCTTTGTAAAAACCAAGTATCTTCTTCGTCACATAGTCTACACCTCTTCTCTTATCTTCTTCATTCCTATAGTAAACCGATTGCTTATATTCCATCTCTAAACTTGATAGTCATCTAAATTGTTCAATCTTATGCAGCATTTGGTAGGCAATTTCATTCGTTTCATCTTTAAACCTAACTATCCCTAAGGATGGGTCATAAGTCATCTAAGAAGTTTCCTCAAATGGCCTACGTAACACTACGTGAGTCAAACAATAATCAATCGCGGGACTAAGTCATCTAAGAAGTTTCCTCAAATGGCCTACGTAACACTACGCGAGTCAAACAATAATCAACCGCGGGACTAATATCCTCCGCTATCACAAAATCCATAACATATGTGAAATTTCCAACAAAAACATGCATTGCCTTAACTCGCCCCACAAAATTACTTGTCTTTCCTTATGGTGATCTCTCCTAGGTGCCAGTTGCTTTTTCATGATCCAATTGTCGTGTATCCTAGTCATAATATTTATGGGGGACTTAAAGTCAATGTAAGTCTTCTACACATGTACATGCCCGATATTACATGGTATATTTATGTTAGATGGGTCACCCGCTAATTGGTAGATTCATGTAATATGGTGGATTGGGGTTATCTAACAAATGCTTATGGTATGCACGTTCATATTTTGTGGGGAACCTATTAAAGTATTCATTACCTACTTCTCCTTCTTCCTTACTCTCATCATCTGTTGTCTCCTTCCTAGGATCACTACTAACTTCCATTACAATTTCTTGCTCTTCATCCTCACTAAGCTTATTTGGTGGTAGTAGAGTAATGGTGTTAGCAAAGTGGACATGTTTTGAGGATGATGGATCTTTGATTTCACTACCCTCACTTGCGTTCCTAGCTACTCTACTTGAAGGGGCTATCACTAGGTTTTTGAGAGCCTTTAACTAGTTGTCAATTTTATTTGCCATCTCGCTTTGTTGTTGTTTGAAATCAACTTCAAACTTGGACAAACGAGCCTCTTGAGATGCCATAAAATTATACGCTAACCCTTCAAGATTATTAGAATTGTTAGAAGGATTATTGCTAAAGGTACGGCTCGAGGATGAACCGTTTGATTGAAAACGATTAGGTGGATTTGTAAAATTGTTTTGAGAAGAATTTTGGTTTTGTTTCCACCTAAAGTTCGGGTGATTATTCCAAGCTGGGTTGTATGAATCACCAAGAGTGTTTTGCTCGGGTTTGAAAGTGAACCACTTATCTCCTGCTCCGTTGGTGTGCGAGGATGCATAATCCGCAAAATCTTGTTCGGGGAGTTCCATGCAATCACGAGTGTCATGGGGACCACTACATAATTCACATGAATAAGTGATTTTGTTCACTTGACTTAATGGTTTAGGAGATTCATAGGATTTCATGAGAAACTTGACTTGGTTTTCAAGTTCCATGATCCTACGGTTGGGAATGCTTGAGTTATCCGAAGGCAAGGATATTGTCTTGACCGTTTTTCTCAACTCGCGGGGTTCATTCCAACATTCGTTGTCATAAAGTGAAAGATCTTCTATGATTCCCCACGATTCTTCCGCATTTTTGTCACGTAGCTTACCACCGGCCGCTTGGTCATGGTTTGTCTTGTGGATTGATTGACATGATCATAGAAAATTGGATTTGAAGCCAAAGATCAATGCCATAATGAGGGACTTATTAGAGTAAGTCCTTCAAATGAGTCCACGCTTCATAAAGAGTTTCACCTTGATGTTGTTGGAACATCAAGATGTCATTCCTTAGCTTGGTAGCTCTCCCCGGTGGGAAAAATTGAGCTAGGAAATGAGAAGTAAGATCATCCCAAGTTGAGATAGATCCCGCGGGTAAACGCTCAAGCTAATGACTAGCTTGGTCACGTAGAGAAAATTGGAAGAGACGCAAATGCGTTGTCTCTTGAATGGCAACATCAAGGTCTATGGAATATGCAATTTTTAGGAAATCCTTGAGATGTTGGTTTGGATCTTCAGAATGAAGTCCATGGAATGCACATCCGCTTTGCACCTGGATGGTGTCGGATTGCAGGGGAGACACATTGGCTCTTTAGGGGAGCTCAATGGTGTTTCGATAGCCTTGATGGCTTGGTTTGGAGTACTCACCTAGAGTACGGGCTCGAGTTGGGTCTTAGTGTGGTTGGTGTGCTTGGTGTGGTTGGTGTGCTTGGTGTGGTTGGCCAATGGGTTAGATATTATCATCCACCATGATGGCAAATACTATGGATTACGAACAAAGGGAACGAAGAAATGATAAACTATAAGAAAGCTAATAAAAAGAAAATAAAAATCTTACTTGATAGGAATCTAGTGAGTGGACTTAAAAGAGTAGAAATTGAACCTAAATTATTAACTGTTCCCCAACAGTGACGCCAAAAACTTGATGCGGTGGTTGCAAGACCTCACACGAAGTTTTACAATCCTCCTAGGCAGTGTACCTAATCGTTGTAGTGTAGTATAGGTAAGTCTCAGGGGATTGATTGTTCTCTAGGAGAATAGTGGCATTAGGTCAAGATGTATGTCGAGATAGGTCTAGAGGTGAGCGATGCTTCTTTTTGTATTTTTATATTTTATGAAAAGCAAGTAAAAATCTTGGGTTTTGAAGAGAGGGCGGAGTTAGTTACTAATTAACTAACCCAAAAATAACAATTAAACTAAATTAACAAGAAAAGTAGATTGGTAACTATTATAATAGGAAAAAGCGTGTTCACTTAGATATCCTTACTCCCTATTTATCTTCTACTGATTTGTTGAATTATGACGTTCTTGTTTTAATTGAAGCGTTGTATTCCTTAATATTGGTCGTGGAGAGGTGCCGAAGTCCGAAACTCTATGAACATTAGTCTCCCCTAAAACCCTTAAAGTCTATTAAGTTTTCTAGGATCTACAAGCCGCAATTCACGCAATAAATACAACGAGAAAAACCAATCATGCACTCTATGGTTGCGTTTTATAAGACGTTCAAGCTAATACATATAAGAACTTAGCTGGTTTTCTTATCCTAATGCAAGATAATCAATTAAATAAGAGACAACAAATCAATGATCAATAACTAGGTTTATTAGATCTAAGCGAACACTAATTAACTTAAGCTAGCATGTTAAAGCAAAGAAAAGATAAACAAGTAATCAAACAACACATAGATATATTGAATGATTAAAATGATAACTTATCTTCAATGAAACATGTTTTTGGAGGGTTGTAAAACCCTTACAATAGCTGAGAAAATCTCTCTTAAAACCCTGCTCCAAGATGTTACACGAATTATGAAAAACATGCAAAAGTATATATAAGCTTACACTTGTGACGACGTCACCTTATATGTTGTGACGCCGTCAGCTCACCGTCATTAGGGTTTCGTCTTGTGCAAGTCACCGTTGTGATGGTGTCACTTAGAATGTTTGGCGCCGTCATGAATGTCTTGACGCCGTCCCTTAGTGAATCATCTGGGGCGTCTCTTGTTAAACTTTGTACGTGACTTTGGTCTTCAAATACACCTGACGCTATCAAGTTATAGAGTCTTAAATTCTTCTGGCATGTTGCTTGTTAATTTTCTACCAAAATTCCATCTTCAGTAATAAGTGACGGCGTAACTTGGTAAAGTATGACGCCATTAGGGTCCCTTTCCTGACAGATTTTGAGACTTGGTTGTTTTCTTCTCTTTTCTTATCGTTTTAAGCCTAAAACATGCCGGTTTCCAGATTTTCTATCCCAAGTACCTAAAATGCAAAAGGAAATAATTTAGGGAAATATTTAATCATATAAAAACGATTTTAGCCTTAGACGACCCCTTAAAAAGGTACCAAATAAATCTTTATCAGATGTTGATGAAGAAGACCTTGATTTAGGTGAAAGGAATATTAGATTTATGATCGCCATTACACCGCGGCAGCCGGAGCTCTTTCATCTTCTGGTGTTGCTCCTTATAGTGATGCAACTACCGAGGACTTAAAGACTAAGCACATTTTCAGGCTTGCTCCCAACTTGCTGCACCTACCACTGATCATTATCACCTTATCGCATCTCCATATGTTGTTTTAGACAAGATTAAGAGTTTTCCTCATGGCACGTCTTGTAGACGGGATGTGTTGCGTGTCCAACACCTTATGGATTGCTTAAGTGGGGTTCCTATTGTTTATTATTGGGAAATGCCCCAAGATGTTGGGTGAGTATATTGCTAGTGCCCCTCTAACACTATTAGTTAAGTTGGGTTGCAGTATTCGTCCTATAGATGTGGGTACTGTTTTGAGACGTCTGGTTTCCAAGACTAGTGCTGCTATGATTGGTCATTCTTTAAATGGTTATTTGGATGATCTATAATTTGGTGTTGGGGTGTCGGGAGGAGGTGAGGCTTCATGCCGTGAATCATTTGATTGGGGACCGTGTAGATGATGTTAGTCTTTCAATGTTTTTGGTGGATTTTAAAATGCCTTCAATTTGGTAGATTGAGAAGTTATGTTACAAGAATTTGTCTTCAATGTCCTGCTATTTCAAGTTGGGTGGAATTTATTCTAACCCAGGTAGATTGTATTATGAGGAACACACTTTATGGTCATGCCAAGGGGTGCAGCAGGATGAACCTCTTGGCACTCTACTTTTTGTCTTAGTGTTACATCCTTTGATATGTAAGCTTGGAGACTCTTTTAGCCTTTGTTTGCAGGCTTGGTATTTGGATGACGACACTATTGACGGAGATACTTTGGTTGTGGGGAAGGTTTTAGAGTTAATTATGGAGGATGGTCATCGTCGTAGCTTGCATTTCAACGTTGATAAAACTGGTTTTTTTTTTTTTTTTTTTTTTTTTTTTTTTTTTTTTTTTTGGCCAAATTAAGACCCTAGAAGTAGACTTACAAGTGTTTTCCTGCTTAGTATTTGCTCGCCCCTTACATGTTGTCTAGAAGTAGACTTACAAGTGTTTTCTTGCTTAGTATTGCTCGTCCCTTACATGGTGTTAAATTACTTGGTGGCACCGCCGGTGTGGACTTTTATTATTATTATTATTATTATTATTATTATTATTATTATTAGAAATTCATAGGATTTACAAGAAATTAGTGGCAAGCCGAGATATTAAATGGGCCCTCACTCATTTAGCTATAGTAAAGCTAATCATACTAAAAATATGAGTAGCAGCACGCTCCCCATTGTTGAGTAACAGAAAACTTTCAGATCCGCTTTAATAATGTTACTGTGTCCTTCTCAAGTTCTCCAAAAGAGGAGAATGAGAAGGGGATAAACCCATATCCAATATCCGCGTACTTAGTCTTATACTTGACGCGTTTACATTGTGCGACCTCAATCACCGCACGACCAGACACATAATCAGCCATATCAGTTTGTGTCAAGGGCGATGATCCTTTCAACTCGACACATACATCAAGCCCTCCATCCCACAAGTAGAGCAACATATCAGCTGAACGTATGGGTGCAAAATATATCAAGCTGAAACACTAGTATTAATATATGCAAATAAATACACGAGATAAAGACTTTCAACTTTTAAAATAAAGCAGTTTTTGTAATATATTATACAAGGTAAATTAACTTTTATATTTTTAGTTGCAATAAAATAGTAATAATCTAAAAGAAATAACTAATATACATATGTATATATACAAATTAAGATTTTTTTCTTCCCAAAATTAATAATGTGAAAATTTTGCGCGTCGCGAAATCTAACAATTAGCTCTTTAAACATATACCATAACATGTGTCTGATAGACACATGTTAGCAAAATAAGCTTATGATCAAATGATAAGAAACCTTAAAGTAAGAGGGTTGAGAAATAAATATAACTATACATTATAGATGCATCAGCTTGAATTAGATGCATTCATAATCTTTTAGATACACTATAATATATTTTATAGCTAAAAATTATATGCATATACATTTATATTAAATGCATTTCATCAAATTAAACAAACCCTATATATTTTTCGTTCTCTGCAAGTTAAAATTATTGCTAATGTTACTTTGCATCATTTTCACTTCAAAATCATTTTCGAAACTAACTGAGATGCATCTAAATAAATAGAGATGCATTTAATTCAAATTGATGCATCTCAAATATGTAGTTATCATTATTTCTCATATTAAGTTTTCTTATCTACAAAACAAAAACAAATACGAACATAATTGCTTAAAGATTATTGTAATTACGAATGGAACGGATTAATTTGCATATTAGGGTTGGTAAACCTCACTTTGGGTCAATAAATTTATAGGAGTGCGAGTGTCTATTGAAAACGTGGGCTTAAATATTACAATAAACGTAGACCTTATGCATGTCATTGTTTCACTATGTTCGGTACCAACAAAAAGTGGATTAATTTTACGTCTCAAATATCAATAGAGTATAAATACTAGTGGATGTGAGTTAAAGCCTCTTAGAATAGGACCTCTCCCATAGACTAAAAAGCAAGATATAGCTCATTCAAGTGGTAATTTAAACATTTGTTCTTGGTAAGTTCATGTGATCCATGTAAGCAGTCTTCATCACACAATCTACACAAACTTTACGTCTTTAGAATGAATCTCAATAATTGAATACCACTTGTAGAATTAAAAGTGATCGACATGCAATAGGCAAGTATCATGTCTTAATTCCTAAGCTAATTAAGTTCTTTTGGTTTACAGAATTAGAAGTTCTAGTAAAGTAAAAGATTTGTAATTATTGTGGTGATGAATTTGTCTAGATGATGATGATGTTGGAATGGCCGTCTTACATATTTTATTATCTCAAAGCGGCTTTTGTGTTTAACTAGCAAAGACTTCATTAAAAATTTAACTTATGTCATATTGCTTTTCTTCATTTGGTGCTTTTCTACTTTATGATGGATGACGTTTTGATGCTATTTTGAAAGTGCAATTTCTAAGGTTCATATTCATGTCATTTTTTGAAAGAAAGAAAAAGAAGTTCTAGTGTTCAACGTTCGGTATTATTAATTTATTTCAGTCAAGGCAATTAAATGGGGAGCTATCATACTACCCAACTTTTTGTCTTGTACGTAAAACTTATCCATTTTATTTCAAGTTGTCTGTTTCGTTACCTTGCCATTTTGCAACAATTATAGTGTTTTTAAACCCTAGCAAAATGACAACCTCAATGACCAACCAAGTTTAGTAAACACATAAAAGAACAAACACAACCATTTATCATCCATCAACACATCAACGTACTCTATTCGCCTTCATTGGATATCTTGACTCACAGCTACAACCTTCTTGCGCTACAGCTCTTTTCGTAGCCATTGCTCTTCTAGCCCTCTTCGCCGCTTGTTCAGCCACACCATCAGCCTCCTTTGCATATCTTCCTCTTGCCTTCTAGCCATTTCTCCTTCACTTTCCCCCCACTGCCACTCTCTACTATCTCCTTCCATATCCCCCCAATGCGACACTTTATCACCTCCTATGTCAACCCTTTCCCACACGGCTTCTTCTTCCATCAACTTTTTTTGATCCTCAGCACATGACTTGCATTCTAAGATGATTGACACTTCTTCAGTTGACAAAACTTCATCCATCATTGTCGTGTTACGAATATCAAAAGACTTGGCCAACACTGTTTTATCCAATGTTTGGAGAAACGACTTTTTTCCTGCTAGATACTGTGGAGGGTTCTTCTTTGACGTCATTGTGAACCCCACGAAAATAAAAGATTCGTTATTGAAGGACATTTGAGCCATCAAATGATATCTTGGCACCACAAATACATCACCTTCTTCAACTTTGAATCTCGAGTTCTTGCATATTGTTTCACTTGGAATGCTAGGACAAACCACTTGAACCATTCCTGGTCCACGTTGCACGATCGCTAATTGTGCACTTGCTGGGTTCGAATGTGGTCCATTCATTGATCCCTTATAACAATAAAAAGATTTTGGAAACCTTAAACTAACAATACATGATACTACAATAAAAAAAATCTAGCCTGTATATATAAAACGACCAGTCTTAAACAACTAACCTCAGTTAAATTAACCATGAACACGCCAAAATTGGAGTCTTTTAACACATTAAAGTGTTCACTTGTCACCGTTACACTCCATCCATTGTCGTTATCGAAATCATGATCCGCCTTGAAAAGATTGTATGCTTCTTTCTCTTCTTCTTCCTTTTTATCTTTTTTCTTTTTGTCTTTCTTCTTTTTGTTCTTTTTCTTTTTCTGTTTGTTTACTAGGTCGAAAATGTTAGAATTCTTGGTTAATCCTAGAAAGGCTCTAATAACACGAGAATTAACTTCCAAGATGGAATTAATCGCTTCAGGTTGTATTTGCACAATAAGTGGTTGCCTCTCTCCGCCTCTCAGATCTTGTACCACTTCCTCTGGCACCTGAAATATAGACAATGACTTTATGTTTTCAATCCAAAATTGTTATATTAAGTTGGCCTATCTTTCAAGATTACAATATAGTATGATTTAGGTGTTGGTTTTCCACTTACTAATTAACAACACGTGACAAATCTAACTCTATACTATAATACCAAGAGACAAGGCGCATAGTTACTCCTCTGTAAGTTCAATTTTCATGTACGAAATTTCAAAATATATAAAAAGAAAGATAATGATTACACTCAGGATTGCTTGAAGGACTTTGTTGTCAAACCCTAAAACCAGATCATGAATGCCAGCGTATACTCCAGTCAATTGTTTATTCTGCAACATGTGGAAGATATTGCAGTTATTAACATCTGGTAAATATACAAGTCTAATACATGCTAAATTTGAATTAAGTTGATTGAAATATGCTTTTATGCGTCCAGATGATGCATTATCTTATAATTAAGTCGATGCTCTTACTTGTAACTCTTGTTCTGAATCAGGAAAAAGGGCGCAAATCTGTAGTGCCTCGTCGGACTCTAAATTGTTTTCCAAGTAAAAAAACAGTAAGCGGCTGCAGCCTGTAGATGTCTCCCGCCTGCAGATTTATTTGCTGAAGTTGATAATCATCTTCATTAACGTCGATCCAACTCAGGGTTCCGTTGCCTGATGATATGTTAATACAGTAAACCAAACCTTTTATTTGGATTATTTTCAAAATTACGGCACTACACCACAAAAGACTTTTAGAGAGGGACACAATTGGTGACAGCATATAGTTGTCACTAAAGGTTAGGAGGGGCCCACAATTTTCAACACCTTTGCAAATGTTTGACCAATTTTTTTGCAACAACCCATGTTGTCACCAAATGTTAGTTTACAATTTTTTTTTTTCTTTATTTTTTGTTCAAAAATTAAATAGCCTTGGAAAAAACAAAAAAAACCACCACACGTTAAAACCAATTAAAAATATTAATTTTTTTTTTAATATTTGTTAAAATTACTTTTAAAAAATATATAAATTAGTTTATTTAAAAAATTACTTTTTTATTAAGGTACAAAAATTATTTTTGTAGTTGAAGTTTGTTTAAAATTATTTATAATTGTTACAATGAGAAATAAAATATTATTATTTTTTTAGCCTAATGATTTAGTCCACGAAGGCTCAATGTTAACCCGCCTAAAAACAGCCAGCCCTGTAAATGATATTCTTGAATATTCTTCCTTTTTCGTTTATACCGACAACCTCTCACACATAGATACATACACCAACTCAAATCGTGTAGACTACACACACATACATGCAGTCTAATTATTTTAGATTTTTTCTCTGAAGATTTAATTACAGATAATTAAAGACGGAGAGTTTGGGTTCCAATTTGGATTTTTTTCGTCTATGTTCTGTTCATGTTCAATTACACTTTACTATGAGAATCAAAAAGGTATGTACATGATTTTGGTCATACTTATTATATTTTGATTTGTTTAATATGAGTATTTGATTACTTAATTTTTTATTTTTTCTGCTTTTTTATGATTTTTCTGTTAAAGATGCAAGAGCAGGTTCTTCAGGGTTTAACTAAACAATAATTTGATGGGTTTGACTAAAGAATAGATTTGCAAGCCCGTTTACAAAGAGGGTGATATTTTTAGATTTTTGTTGCGGAGTATTATATTTGAGAATCGAAGCATGTAAACAAATTTGTCAATACTATATCCGCCTTTGGAAAGTTCAGTTTTAATTATCAGCTGTTATGTTTGAATAGTTATAAAACATTTGATCCTAAAAATACTTACGCATGTGGTTATTGTAGGTATAAACGAAGGATCAGAAGGGGATTTTATAATGTGAGAGCCTATTTTTTTAGAATTAAGTGAAATGTAATTAGTTTGAAATGAATACCGCAAGGGTTTCAGATGTAATCGGTCAATTTAATGACAAAACTAAATAAGCCCTTTGTAGGATATATATCAAGTTTACAAAAGTATATCGATACTATGTTTCACACAAACACAAACACATACATATACACTTACGCCTTATCATATACTCATATATAAAAACTACCTACAACAAACACTAGTACATTACTATACTTGTTCTCCTACGTACATATACAAACTTATACTCATATAGTCATTTAGTCACATAGAAATCTTACACAAGCATTCACACTCCTTTATGCCCATGATATATATGCTTAGACCGAACCTAAGGGTGTGTTTGTTTTTACAAAAAAAGGTCTGACTGCCTCTGACGTCTTACCAGTTATGTTAATATTATACAAGTTATGTTAAACGGTTGGGTCGAGATAATATGGATTTATAAGTTATGTTAAACAGACGAGTCAAGATGATATTGATATATATGAGATGTTAAACGGATGGGTCGAGATGATATTTATATACAAGTTATGTTAAATGGATGAGTCAAGATTATATTGATATAAATGAGATGTTCAACGGATGAGTCTAAACATTAACACATTAAACAATAACAACAACAACAATAGTGGGTTTGGAGGGACAAAAATAACCTTGAACCATTAGAGGATGCGGTTAAAGGTTGTTGTTTCAATTGAACCTTTAGAACCAAAAACGATTAAGGCAACGGTGGGAGAACTCAGATCAAACTCGGGAGTTGGTTCAGATAAAAACCTTACAAAAACTATCAAGTAGTAAGCTTGGGAGTCTAATCGAAAAGTTTGGAATAACTATGGCGACTGCAACATAAACCGAGAGTTATGCAAGTTTGGACTTCTCAACATTTTACGAGTTTGTTTGTATTTTATAATGTATTCGGAGAGCAACATATATTGTATACCTAAAGTGGTTATATTTAATTAAACAACAACAACAATAACACATTAAACAACAATAACTACAATAACACATTAAACAACTACTAATATTGCTGCTACTACTACTACTACTGCTGCAGCGCAACAACAACAACAACAACAATAACAACAAAAACTACTACTACTACTACTACTGCTGCTGCTGCTACTACTACTACCCCCTACCACTACCACTACCACCACCACCACTACTACTACTACATACGAAGGTTATACAACTAATTTGGCACCAAAAGTTCATGCCAGTTTATGGACACCAAAACATGGTTACCTCAGAACCTGGTTATATAACTAATTACTGCATATGAAGATTTCCCATGTTATCTAACAACTCATAGAGTATTGCACCCGACTGACATGCGTGGTCATCGGGATTCCTTTCCAATGTTATCTAATTACTGCATATGAACATCAGCCACTACCCTTTAACCTATCAACAAATTTGGTGCCAAAATTTCCCGCCAAAAGCTCTATTGGAGCCAAATCGCCAATATTTCCCGCCACTTTATGGACACCAAATGAACTATTATCCTCACAAAATTAGCACCAAAACTTCCCCCAAAAAATCTATTTTTTTTACAATAAAAAAAGATCTAACTCTTATCCTCACAAACACGTTACTCTCTTATCCTCACAACCACCAGCACATTACTCACTCTTATCATCACAACAACCAACATACACATTGTTATCATGAAGATGGCACCATTTGAAGCTTTTGCGTGTCGTTGTAGACAAGGAGATGTAGTTATGCGATAATCACATCAAACTTACACCCGTGGTAAACTATACTATGGATGTCCTTTATCAAAGGTGAACATTACATATATTTTGTGTATGTAATATATAAATAATTTGGTTAGTGCTCAAACTGCAAAATCTTGACTATAAAGTTAAAGGTACTTGAGAAAACAGTAGAAATGTATATGCATCCCAAGAACCACACAATTCATTCAACTTCGCTACTTCACGACCTTTAGAATGACATGGAAAAACTTGGTTTGGAGTAATTCGTACGCTTTAATGTTTAAACATTTATCGATTGTAAAGTAATTTGTACACTTTAATTTTTGAACTTTTATCGATCTGTAATATAATTCGTACGCTTTAATGTTGGACGTTTATGGATTTGTAATATAATTCCACATGCTTTAATGTTTAAACTTTTATCGATTAATTTGTAACAACATAATTCGTATGCTTTAATGTTTGAACGTTTATTGATTTGTAATATAATTCGTATGTATTTTACTACTTTGTTGGTTTAACACCAAAACAATCTAGCATTTCAAACGTAATTAAGCATTTGGAAACTTCCGAAATGACAAGTGGAATGACTTTATAATTTAACACCGTTCGGTTTGACGCTAAGCTCGGTCAACATTTTTGAACGGAAAATAAAAATGTCACAGTGTCTTCAGGAAAACCATTGTCGACAATTCTCCTTTTTCTAGTAGTGTATTAATATAATCTCTGATTCATCTGTCAAGTACAAAAAGTAGTTTAATTTATTTTTAATTAATTTAAATCAATTTTAATTAAATGAAGTTATTTATTTTAAATCATTTATAAATTAAATACATTAACTAAAAAAAAAGGCGGATATACTCGTCTCAAAAGAAGGAAACCAAAATTTAATTTCCCTCCCACACTATTACTTTATCCCGCTAAAATGAAAATTTCATTCCCAAAAATGAATCTGATTTTTTGCTAAGTCATTCTGATCTCATCTTAAACTCTCAAACACACACACATGTTCATTATCATCTCATCTTCCCAACCAAAACCACCACATCTGATTTCAACTAAATAAACTCATCTCATCTTCATCCTCCCAACCGAAACCACCACACACACTCACCGCTGTGCACATTTTTTTTTCCCGATTCATCCTTTGTGTCCACAAACCACCACAAAGGCATGTTTATTCTTTTAATTTTGGCTTTTTTAATTTTTGTTCTATTATAAATTTAATCTTGGTACATTTGTGATTGTTTACGTTCGTGTACAAGACACCACGCCGCCGCTGCCGGACAACTACTTTCCGCCGCTGCTACCGCCGACAACCACAACCACCCCCACCACACAAATTAAAGGTTTGTTTATGTTTTATTTTTTTACTTTTAGTTTGTTTATTTAGTTATTTAATTTTTTAATTTTGGTCATTTTGAGGTTTTTTTTTTCTTCTTTTTATTTTATTATTATTATTATTTTTAAAAAATATGTTTAAGGGTTATTTTTTCTCGCTGCCGCTGCTACGTGCCGTCATCCACCGCCGAACACCACAGCCACCCACCGTCATCTGTTTTGTTTAAAGGTTTGTTAGATTTGATGTTTACAAATTTATATTAAGCTGTTGATGATATATGTATGTGTATTTGCCGTTAAAATGTTGTTTAGTTTTGAGTCATGTTTGTTTAGTGATAGTATTTTCAGTTAAAATGTTGTTTAGTTTTGACTCGTGTTTATTTGGATATAGTTTGCAGTGATGTAGCTATAAAACTTTTAGATGTGAGCAGTTTAACTCATGTTCGTTTTGAGCTATTTACTGTTAAGAGATTGATTAGGTTGTTGATGACGATTTTGTATGATAAAATCGTTGTTGGTGGTATATAATTTGAAAGATCTCTTTGTTTTGATGTTGTTTACGGATAATAGTATGGATGGAGACACAATTATTACTTTTTTGTTTACAATGAAGCAATGGTCCAAAAAGATGACTTAATTTGACTGGGTTAATGACTTGGTAATTTGCTTGTTTATGCTTCGCCGATTATATATATTTCAAACTGTGTATTCCTGTTTTAATTAGAGCTAGGAATATGACAGAGGTATGGTTAGCGATAACAAGTTGCGGATATTATATATAATACAATCCACTGATTTAGTGTTGACCTTTTTCCAAATTCACTTTCAATATTATATAGAATACAGTCCTGATTTAGTGTAGTTTACTTGATAATTGAAAAAATATAGGTATATTCATTAGAATTTGGATAAGTATGTGAATTTGGTTGATGGATATATTAACCAAACTAGTTGAATATGCTCCAAACAATGATGAGGGTTTTGGTTATAGCTACATCTACTATCTAATTCATGGAAATATTGGTTTTAGTGTGCCAGGTTTTGTAATGCAGGTCTACCAAGTGATCTTACCATCGTCGTAGACATTGTAAACTTCCACCTTCACAAGGCATTGTTTCTTCTAACTTGCAAGGTGTATCACTATAGCAGTCTCTATAATGTATCTATACCGTTTAGTTTTGTTTTTGTTTAGTATAAAGTTTAAGTTATTGAGTATTGTTTTTGTTTAGTATAAAGTTTAAGTTATCGAGTATTGGTTTTGTAGAGATTTATAGATGAAGGTTCGTGTTGTTGGTGTAAGGGCAACGGAGGGACTTCCACTTCTTGTTAAGAATTCTATACTAGATGTGCTCCTCAAGTTATGATCTGGATACACGGATATGTGTTTTAGTTTTTAGCTTGATTGTATTGTTGTATTTTGAATACTATGACCTCGTTTCTTTGTTTTGTAATGAAGTAAGCGGAAACATGCATTTTGTATCCTAGTTTTGGGTTATTAATAGATTTGGTTTTGGTAGATTTATCTGAAAAAATTTCCAGAATATAAATGTGGAATAGCAGTTGCTGCATTTTTTGGCTGTGCAGACCAGGGCCGTCGCGAAAAGGCCTTTGTCGTCACTAAAAATTGCCACCCAAAAATTGGCCAGCCATATAAATCCATTTTTTGGCGACAACAATGTCGTCTCCAAATGCTTTCCGTTTAAAAAAAAAACTTTATTTTAATTATTAATATTTTCTAAATAAATAAATAAGCAAAAAAGAACAAATTATGGAAAATTTTCTGTGACAACACCGGTTGTCGCTAAATGGGAGGGCCCCACTCTGGTCAAGGTTTTGGTTGAAAATTAGCGGGTCCCACAATTTTGTCACCAAAAGTAGAATTGTCGCAAAAACTTTCTGTGACGGACTATAGGCGACAACCCTTTGCGCAACAACCCGTTGTCACCAAAATCATTAGCGACAACAAAATGCCACTTTTATCGACAACACTGTCTGTATCTAAAAGTGGTTGATGTTGTAGTGCGGGTTAAGTTGAAAAACATCACCAGATATTAAAACTATTTTTTAGTTGGCCATACATGCATTTTTTTAATTGAATACAACAGCTTTGACTAATTAACAATAAGTTGGACACTTTATATTAGCTATACTAATGTCTTTTATAACATTTTGAAAGTTATTATGCCAAAATAGGTTTACATGAAAACATTTGGGTGAGCATAACTGAAAGTATTACAATATAATATTTCAACAATCATAGCGTCACCAATAGTACCATGTACATCGACACATATAGTGACACACTGTAACTTTTGTCACTATTGACTCTAACGAGAATTACACAAAAAGCAGTGCTGCAGCTAAAACAACGACGTTTAAAGAGAATGGCGGCACTGGCAACACAACCAACATGTTACACAAATGGTGGCACAAATAGTGACAAAAGTAGTGATATGATATATGTACACAAATAGCAACGCAAATATCAACATAGATAGTACGTGATGCGACCCGATCACGACATGGTATACTAACATTGAATTAGGAAACAATTAAAAGAAGAGGTGTCGTTATTCAAATGTCGTGAAGCGTCACTATAGAAATTATTGTTTTAGTGTCATCTTGTTACAAGTCGCAAAACGCAAGCTAGCATCAACTTAGGTGACCTAAAGTAATAAACTACTCCGATCCGTATACAACATGGCACAGTTTGGACTAGCAATTTAGTATGATACATATATTTGACCCACTAATTGGTCATAACTGATCCATTATAACTTTGTCAATTTTACTTAACAACATACAAAAATCACAATGTATAATAACCTATAATCATGGATTATTTTGTCATGTCACTACTTAAAAACAATGAGACAAGACATTGTTGCAAAAATTATAAGAAATGATATATATATATATATATATATATATATATATATATATATATATATATATAAAATCTACTAATATGAATTACAGTTTTCTCTAGCCACTACTGGATTAAATTCTTCAACGAAGCTAGGTAAGGGAAGTACAATGTACTTCATGAGAGGGCGTTTTAAGAGATACAAACAAATCTCCGATTCAGCCCCCCAAAATAGATGTTCAAGTTCCGCCACTGGTTAGAAAACCACGTACTCAACCCCAATTCCAATAATTCTTCCTACATCTATTTATAATTCTTCCTACATCTATTTAAGATTCAGTTAATAGCGAACTCTTGTTTACATCATTAAAGGATCGGAGCTCTTTCTGTGATCACTTATAAGGAACATTTTCATTTTGACAGCGAGCTAATATGAATTAATCTTTACTGATGTACACATGGGAAAATTTCTAAATACAATAACTTAAGTGGTACAAAAATTAAATTCTAAATGTGTATGATATATATATACCTGAGTTGACATGCAAAATCATTTCTGAATAAAGTTGAACTGGAAGAAACATAGACTGAGGCTGCATTGTAATAAACTGAAGGTAATAAAACCCATTAAACCCATCACTAATCTTTACTGCTGTGATTTTACCATAATCCGACAACACTATAGGCCACCTCTCATCTTTCTTCACCTCAGGTCCATAACTCACAGGTACTCCACCACCAGTACCACCGCTATCACCTAATGGATTTTGTGCACTTGCATGAGTGAAGTAGAGAACTAAAGGTATGAAATAAATTGCAAAGAATACAAGATATATAATATGACGAAGATTTTTCCCTCATTTTAGCAAGTGTTCACATGCATTTGTGTTTATGGGTATGATGGGTTAAAAAGGTATATATGACTATATGAGTGTTTTAGTTTAGTGCGAAGTGGCATTGTTACTTGAACACTTGGATGGAAGATGGTCTACCCTGGTTTCTTTCACATCATGTGAGCATTTTTTTGGAGTCACCCATGTTTTGTTAATGGTTTGTAAACTTGTGTGTTTTTCTTCATTTAGTAAAGTATCTTGAACATGTTAAATCTATACTACATAAATAAGTAATGCTGTATAAAAACATTACGGAGTATAATTTTTGACAAATGTAATGCCTCATTTGGAATACAACAATAAATATTTGGATGAAAAGGGTCAACTATAGTGTGTCTGCAATATGATAATACAACCCTCATTGTTCTTGGCCAGTTTCTGTTCATTAGGTTCATCAATTTTTCGAATTTTAACACTAGGTATCATAAGCTAAGATTATGATGTCATCCGCTTTTGGCCACCGACTACCAATTCAATCCTTGAGCCAGCTGAACCATTGAATCAAACGAGTGGCCGGTCAATTTAACGGCGATCCTATTTTAAACATCCGTTTGTGTACATGTGTTTTCATGTATATATTTTGTACAGTATAGTATTGTAGTGAAAAGTGATGCCTTGTGTATTTGTACATAACATCTATTATTAGAATCACGAATATGTTGTGAAAAGTGATGCCAGATTGAAGCAAACTCACAACTAAAATATGAAATATATAATAAAAGATGACACAGTGATTTAACGTGGAAAATCCTAATAGGGTAAAACCACGAGTAAGGAGTGATACGTTTTCACTATGATGGAAAATAGAAATTACACATTCTCTTTAATTACAAAAATTAACAATATTTAGCTCTTGTAGTTAGAAGATATCAACAAACTCTCTAATATCCTCATAATAACTATTAGGAGCACTTTGTTGTTTGTTTTTTATGGAATGGTAAGGATGTAGACGGAGGCAAACTTAATTGCCTTTTATAGGCCTCATTTGGAGTCAAATGAACCAAGAGCCACAATCTTTCATTTCATTCAAGAGCCGCATCGCAAAAAGGTCATTTGCCCTTTCATGACTAATGAATATAACATTAATTTGCATATATGCTTTAAGGTGCTAGAAAATGTGGAACAAAAAAACAAATCTCTAAACTTCCCTGTAGTCCTATATGAGTTCAGAATTTTGAGTGTGCTCTAGTAAGAATGATGTTCTTAGTTCATGAAAAAAAGTTAAGAATAATGCTACTAGTGTTGGTCTTGAACTATAAATTAGTTGGGCTCTGATGTAAACGAGACTAATAAATGGGCTACTTCTTGATATGTTTTTAGTTTAAAACCCAAGAAAGTGAAGAATCCAATAGGGACAAGGCATGACTCGAGGTACACCCGTAAAAAGCATTCACAAAAACGGTTCACAAAATATGGTGTCAGAGTGTGTGATTAGTGTATTTTGATATAGTTTCTATCTATATTTTTCTGATTAAGTCAATCAATCCTTTACACCTTATTTTGTGAATGATTTTGTGGATTTTTTTTGGTGTTGCATTTGCCTATTATATCCCCGATTGGGATGCCTAAAAGCTTGGCTTAGTTGTTTTAAATTAGGGTGCACTGGAGCAGTAATCTATATTGATAGTATTGTTTTTATCAAAATAATTTTATTTTTTTTAAATAATGATGAACAACTTAAAGTTATTTATTTATTTTTCATTTTTATTTTCGACCAAAACAATGTCTTAACAAACTGTCAAACACCTTGCACTTGTCAAACATGGATGGTAGCTTGTATCTAGTTTCATCTTTATTTTCCTTTATAAGACGAGATTATTCTGTGTGGCGATTCTAGTCCTCACAATTTACTCCTTTAATTGTCTCTAGACACTAAAAGCACGAAAACAAGATCAACGCAACAACATCTTAAATTTCAACGATAGGCAGTACGTCCATTATGTCACTAGGTCAGCGCCATGTCAAATCCAGATATCAGAAATAAGTTTAGGACGTTAATTAAGGAAATAACATCTCATATATTTAAGGCTATTCTTGAAGCAAATTGATCTCTTTTATTCAACTAACCCAATTTAGTGGATTTAAAAAACCAAACAACCATAACTTGTGATTACTTAACCATAACATTACACATATTGTGGTTCATTAGATTTCGTGAAGGTGGATTGCGTGAGCATTTTTAACAGCTCCCTTGGCCAGTTTGCCTCACATGGCTGCCTCTTGCTCGTCACCTTCTTCCGGTGTTATTATACTCCGAGCCCCCGCTTCCCTAGCATCTGGCTGCATCTTTGGCATGTCTTGGTCTTCCATCCTAGGAATTCCTGTTCCCTCTTCCATGTCTCCGCGCCCTTGAGGTCCACCTCTTCCTCGCCCTTGTGGGGGAAATCCTTGACCACCTCTTCCTTGCTCTTGTGGCGGAATTCCTTGACCGCCTCTTCTTTGCTCTTGTGGCGTCCTACCTTGACCTCCTCTTCCTTCCTTCTCTTGCCGACCTTCTTGACCATGTCTTCTTTCATACTCTTTCTGCCCTCCTTGACCAGCACCTCCTTCCTCGCTTCCCCCTCCGGCTCCTGCTGCTGCCTCAGCACAAGAAATGCATTCATAGATGACCTTTTCTCTTTTATCATTCAAAAGTTGATCGATTGTTGTGTTCCCAACATTAAAAGACTTTGCCAACACCGTTCTATCCAAGTTTTGTAGAATCGACAATTTTCCTCCTAGATATTTAGGACTCACGTCCTTGTAATTCAACATGAACCCCATGAAAACAAATGTGTCATAATTGAATGACAGTTGAGTCATTGGATGATCTTTTGGCACCACAAACACATCACCTTCTTCAACTTTAAACTTCATGCTCTCGCACCCCGTCTCGCTCTCAATGCCAGGACAAACCACCTGAATCATTCCTTGACCTTGCAACGCAATTGCTACTTCTTCGGTGTTAGGGTTCCAATGCGGACCCATCATCGATCCCTTTAAAAAAAAATCAAAATATTTTTAAGCTTTAGACTAAAATATGTAGTAACAAAGTCTTCAACCATACCTAAAACAAGTTTTCAAACAACTGACCGTGGATAGGTTCACCATTGACACACCAAAATCGGTGCCACTAAGCGCATCCAATTGTTTCTGGGTCACGGTTACACTCCATCCATCGCAAGTTTCAACATCACGTTTCATGCTAAAAATATTGTCTCCCTTCTTCTTCTTCTGCTTCTTGTTTACGAGTTTAAAGGCTCTCATACTCCAAGGTCCTCCAAAACCAGTGTCCCACATGGAAGTATCTATCTGTCCATCCACAATCAATGGTTGCTTTTCTCCCATTCGTAATTCATCTATCACTGGCTCAGGTACCTGAAATTATTCAACAATTCCATGTTATAATCATTATTTACTACGACATTTTAACGTACGTATAAGAAAATCGAGAGATTGTTTACACTGAAGGTTGATTGAAGGACTTCATCGTCAAACCCTAATACCAAATCTTGGATACTAGTGTATGGTCCGGTGAACTGTTCTTCTTTCTGCAAAGTGTCGTAACATTGTTAGTAACTTAAAACTAAAATTAACGTATTCAAAAGATATTATATTTTCATCATGCATTCATGCATGCAACTTTGAGGTGTCATACTTGTAGCTCGTATGCCGATTCAGGAAATATGGCGTAAATCTGAAGTGGCTGAGGCTGGTAGTAGTCGTAAGACTCGGACTTCACTTCGTTTTGTATGTAGAAAATAGTTTCGGGACTTAGTCTGTGAATGACTCCCTTCTCCAAGTTCAATTGTTGCATTTTATCACCATTCTCTACGTTCATCCAGCTCAATGTTCCACTGCCTGATCACACAATAATTTAATATTATCCAAAAACTATACAAATCATTCTAAAAAGATTTTATTAGTCCTTAAAAATGTATCTTATGTATAGTACCTGAGTTGACATAGAAAAGCATTTCGGAATGAAGATAAACAGGCAAAAAAAGAGACCGAGGGTTCATCGTGATAAAATGAAGGTGATAAAACCCGTTTTCGCCATTGCTAATTTTAACAGCTGAGATTTCACCAAAATCTGAAAACATTATAGGCGACCTTTCATTACTCCTCACTATAGGCCCCTCACTAACAGGAACCACACCACGACGACGACCACCTTGGCCTAAAGTTGTTGCTACCAAGCATGTACAAAGTACAAGACAAAATGAAAATATATTAACCTTCATTTTTGTTCTTGATTTTGTTGAATTAGTTTTATTGTTGTGTAATGAATCTTGGTCTTAAAAAGAGGATGTGTAGTTTGACGTGGCATTGGGTGTTGAACACGTGCATGGGAAGTGCGTTCGTGTTGGGTTAACCCTGGGTTAAATTTGTTGGATTTATTTGTATTGTAGGTGTAAGTAGTCACGGGTTATCGGCGATGTACGTTCAACATCTTTCAGTGAGCATTGTTAATATTTATTTTATTCTATGTAAGGGAGGAAACAAGCCGATCTGAGCCCGAACCAGCTAGAGCTTGAGCTCGGCTCATTTATATATATTCCTACATAAAGCTTGAGCCTCATATTTTGAGCTCAAGTTTTGCTTGTGAAGATATTCACAAGCTCGAGCTTAGCTCGGGCTCGACTATTTTTTATGATGTGTTTAAGGAAATAAAGTTAAAATGAAACTCGGCTCTTTAATCACACTAGGCTAGATCTTGTTTGTTTATTTTAATCTCGTTTATACATAGTTATATATACTTAATACAAACAAAACATATACATATGTATTTTTAGTGCTCGTTTAAACTCGCGAACCTTATCAATCTCTTCATATAAAGCTCGGGCTCAAGCTTGATTATTAAATGAGCCCAAACTTAGGCTCTAGCGTTTGTTTAGGCTCAGGTCGATCGATTTTTTTACCGATCCGATTTTGACTTTTTAAGAGCGGCTCGGCTCATTTCTACCGATAATTCTATGTTTGAATGTAGTTAATAAACATTCTAACTTCTAAAAAGATATGTTGTAATGTTGTTTGTAGTTTTGTACCGATGTTTTAAAACCCAGGTTGACCTGCCCAATTCAACTGGTTGAATCGTGAACCGGCTCAGAAACCGGGCCGAATGTGACTGGGTTTGCTTATTTGACAACCTGATTGAACCGTCGGTTTTATGTTGACATGGTTTGATAAATCCGATCAGGTCATAACTTTTTATAAAAAAAAAGATATAACAAAACTTTTTTGTTCCCATCAACATTTCTAAGTTTAATTGACAAATTGAGGTAATGACGACTAATGTTAATTAAAATATAATAAAACAGTAAACTAGAGTTATAAACTATCATAGAAACACCAATTAATATAGTGTTATATAGTCTGTTACAACTTAAAATCATATGTTAACTATTGTTGCAAATCGTTGCTTATAATATTGTAGATATAGAGCTTAAAAACATATTGATAAAGTCTCAATCTTTTTCATCGGTTTAATAAAATGTATGAATAAAGTCGGATAAGTCATAAGATTATGCAACACTACATATTAAATATAGAAAAAATATATACACAAGTAAATCATGAGAGCATGTGACTTCACCGGATAGATTAAAAAAGTGGGTTTTAAAACATTGGTTTGTACTTGAGTTGGGCTTGTGCTAACTCACACGGCCTACGATATAGACAGGTTCGGCTGAAAGTCTATTCCTGATTTCCTTCACAGCTTATAATCTATTTTTAATCTAGAAGTTGGATTATTATTATTTTTTCCTTATTACTATATGTCAGCAGCTTAAACACAAAAAAGCCAAAAGATATTTTGGATAACAAATAGAAGGTTGAAATTTTATACTAACCTATCGTTGCATCGAAGTTCTTTCAAACTCTAGCACTATTAGAAAATATGCATTTGATTACCAACACTTTAAACAGGGTCGTCCTGAAAATTTTGATGGCTCGCTAGGCGCAGTTAAAATAGTAGGCCTTTTTAACGCGCAAAATTTATATATGTATTAGCAAGTCGATTAATGCTAATACTGAAAGAATGTTATAAATATAAGAAAACGAATACAACATGTTGTATAAGAGAGTGCTATTCATTTAGCATTTTGTAAGCTAAGTTGTTGTTCATCTTTGTTCGAGATATTTCTAAAAACATGATAACATACAAATCAACTCAGATAAAGACTTGCAATTAATTTTTAAACTAACTAGCAAATTAGTTTACAAATTTATTGCAAGTCCCTACTTTTCTAGCTCCTTACTAGTCTTCTAATTCAATTGCAACCCAAAATAATAAGGGGTGATTTGCACACAAAATAAATTGATGGGGATACCACAATTAGGAGTGTAACATTGTGATATCCCCATCAATTTATTTGATGTGCAAATCATCACAAAAAAAAAATATGTACAGTAATTAGCAAATCCCAATACACAGCTATGTTCAACAACTCTAATGGGCCGTTTCCTTTTTACTTAATATCCTAAATGTAAACATTTCCTTAACCCAACTAGTCAAGACGTTGTTTCTTTTTTGCTTAGCCCAAAACAAAATCCTAAATGTAAAAGGGTGCCAAAAAGGAGGGTGTTCTCATTCAGGATGCTATTACCCAAAATCATCCTTACCTTTTTTTTCATTTATCCTCTCTTCTCCACAAATTCTCCCAACTGATTTTTCTTCTTCCACACCTACCTACCTCTCATGGCAGCCAACTTACTCCACTGTCATCTCCATTTCAATCCGTCGCACTACTTTTCCGTCTTCACTCCAATCTTTCCTTTAATATGTCGCCTCCAACAGATTTTTGTCATCCCTCTATTATCAATTTATCTTTATTTCATTTGTATAGATCTACTCAGAAATTTTGCCTTTTGTTCAATCTTTGATTTGATTATAAGATAATTCATTTACGATGTATCTCTTCTTTCTACCACAAGATACACAAATCTTCAAGGATCTGCTTTTTTTGTTTTTTATTTTTATTTTTGTGGGAGTTTGGAATTCAACTGAACATAATTTTGATTCTTTGGGTTTAATTTGTATTGATTTTGGATCATAAGTATAAAAAAAATAATTACACATCGATATAAAAACAAGGCTGGGCTTTTTGATTTTTTAGGATGGTCAATGAAAAAGAAACACATATATCTTCAAATGGTTCTTACTCCAAACATCAATCTTAATGTAAACAGAAATTGTTCCCAAACAGGAAAAAAAAAAAAAAGAAAAAGAAAAAAGAAACAGCCCCTAAGTTTCAACCAAAAAAAAAAAAGAACAAAACAAATATCGGTAACTGAAATAGCTTGCTATCTTAAACAAAGTTAGAGCATCGACAATGATGAAACTTTTAAAAGGTTCATAAATTTATCAAATCACGAATTTATAAAACTTTTGATTTTACAAACCTTGTTGCACATAGGGCTTGTTTTGTATGCAATTTTTTGAAGCTTTTTAAAAGCTGTAAGCTTTTTATTTTAAAAATGAAGCTCCAACATAAAAAAATAATAAAAAAGCTTTGTTTGGATATAATAGCTAAAAGCTTTTATTAAGAAAAGAAAAAATTACACGGATGGTCCTTGTGGTTTACACAAATTTCATGTTTTGTCCATAACTCATTTTAATTACATCAGAGATACCTATTTTTGAAACTTGTCACACATTTAGTCCTTAATTTAGATGGGCCATTTGTTTATCCGTTAAGTTATTTGCACCGTTAGTCCTCCGTTAATATTTTTTGCACCGTTAGTCCTTATTTTCTAAAAAGTCATGATTTTTGCACTGTTAGTCCATTTGTTAATATTTTGCACCGTTGTCTATCTTTTTACGTTTTCGTCCATTTTTTATGTTTTTGTCATTCTATTTACGTTTTCATCCATTTTTTACTTTCTCGTCCGTTTTTAACGTTTTCATCCGCTTTTTTATGTTTTTGTCTGTTTTCTTATGTTTTTATCCATTTCGCTATTTTTTTATGTTTTCTTCCATTTTTTTTTATGATTAGGTAAATATACTAAAGGAAAATTTGACATTTGATAAAAATGTTTCTGTATTGATTTTAAATCACGATTTTGACCCCTTTTTGGTCCGAATCATCAAAAGTGTAAAACACGAAAGTTGTCCAGAATGATATTTTACATCAAGCCTTACAAGATTTTAACCTGAAAAATGAAAAACAAGGGCTGTTTACTACCAAAACATAAGTTATTTTCGTTCGTTATCATTCTTTCGTTATATATCAAATCGGGCTCACCGGCCAGTGTATATGTCTTAGAGGAGAAAACTATATGAACATCTTTAAGTTTTTGTCCATTCTTCTCACGTTTTTATCTGTTTTGTCCATTTTTACATGTTTCGTTTGTTTTTTTTTTTTTTGTTTTTTTTTTTCTTCACATTTTCATATATTTTAATCCGTTTTCGTCTGTTTTTTTAAATAAGTTTGATGATTTATACAAGTACAAAATTTACAAGAGTTTACAAGTTTATAAGTTATAAATTTGGTAAAAAATAGCTTAAGTTTTGGTTGTGAACAGCCTTTGTTTTACATTTTCTGGTTAAAATCACGCGAGTGCTAATGTAAAACATTATTTCGGACAACTTTCATGTTTTACACTTTTGATGATTCAGAATAGAAAGGGGTCAAAATTGTGATTTAAAATCGACACAAAAACATTTTTTATCAAATGTCAAATTTTTTTCAGTATACTTATTTAATCACAAAAAAATAGGCGAAACCGTAAAAAAGATGCGTAAACCGATAAAAACATAAGAAAATAGATGAAAACTTAAAAAAATGACGAAAACGTAAAAAAATGGATGAAAATGTAAAAAAGCGGACGAAAACATGAAAAAATGGACGAAAACATTAAAAAACGGATGCTCGAGAACATAAACATGGACGAAAATATAAAAAGATTGACTAAAACGTAAAAAAATGGACGAAAACATTAAAAAAATGGACGAACGGTGCAAAATATTAACGGAGAGACTAACGGTGCAAAAAATGATGACTTTTTTAGAAAATAAGGACTAACGGTGCAAAAAATATTAACGGAGAACTAACGGTGCAAATAACTTAACGAATAAACTAACGGCCCATCCAAATTAGGGACTAAATGTATAAAAGTTTAAAAAATATGTATCTCTAATGTAATTAAAATGAAATAGGGACTAATAATGAAATCTGTGTAAACCACAAGGACCATACATGTAATTCTTTCTTAATAAAAAAATAAACTCCAATTTTTAACAGCTACAAATAGGAAGCGTTAAAGATTTTTAGAGCTATTTGTATATTTAATTACTAGTATACCCTCTTTTCATTTATGTAAATACACGAAAATTGTGAAGATATATTAGATGGTCCAAACCTATGTAAAAAGCAAGCTATAAAGAAAGAAGTGAATCAATCAATAATCCACGTACTAGCAAAGAGCATATTTCATATGCTCATGCGCATTTTGTTCAATATAATGCATCATTTTTGATAAATTTATGATTATATAAATACAAAATTCTAACCTTATAATACAAATAAAACAATCGATTATATAAAAATACTTGTAAATCTCTACGAAAATATAATAATATGTCTTCATAATAAGTTAGAGTGTTAGACTATTGATCAAATGTCTCGTTATAAGTTAACTTGTTACTTTAGTTTTGATAAAATGGAAACGCAAGATGAAATGTCTGATTATATGTCATTTTATGTCATACTCCTTCCGTCCCTAAATAAATGTACAGTATTGACTTTTAAAGTTTTTTCTTTTAAACTTTGACCTTAAATTATTCCATTTATATTATGTAATATTTAATGAAAATTATACCAATGAAAATAGATTTAAAACCAAATGCATTCTTGTATTTCGCATAAAGTATTACGTAAAATAAATAATATAATTTATGGTTAAAGTTAAAAAGGAAAGACTTTAAAAGTTAATAGTGGACACTTATTTAGGGACGAAGGGAGTATTATATTTTATTATAACAACTACAGTTAAATTTTCAAACACTTTTATGCAATATAAAGCTACAGTTTGCAGCTCCAAATATGATTTATCAGATTACAATTATAAGTTTATAGCTAAGAGCTTACAACTATCAGTTGACGTCTAATTTTACCAAACATACATTACGTATAAATATTTTTTAAGTTTATAAAATGATCAATAACTACATATGCATTGAATTATGAAAAGATCCAAGATTTTATACATTTTCATTTCACATATACATGTAACATTAACTCATTATAGTTAAAACAAAGTATAAAGTGTTTCTTCTATTTTAACATTTTCTTTGTTAAAACAAAATATTATACCTTTTACTTTTGATTTGATTGATAATCTAATTGAAATTTTTTAGGAAGTATCAAACAACTATAATGGCTTATTTCCCCAAATACAAAGAGTTATACTCTCCCCGTCTCAAATTTATTATTCACTATTAACTTTTTTTTTTTTTTTTTTTTTTTTTTTTTTTTATCTTAAATATTTTTGTAGGTGTTATATAATATTTGATGCAAAATATATAAATGGATTGAGTTTTAAGTGTACTTTTTAATGGTATAATTTTTCATCAAATATTATATAATAAAAAATATATATTTATGGTTAAAGTTGAACTAGTTTGATTTTGAAAATTTAAACTGGACAATTTTGGGACGGAGGGAGTATATGAATAAGTGAAACGGGTAAGGATTTAGTGAGAAGAAAACTTAAAACGAAAAGAATGAGAAATAACTATAATCACACATTTGAGAATCATCGACTTGAATCAGATGCATCTTTATTAATTTAGATGCATCACAATTAGTTTCGAAAGTAAACTTAAAGTGAAATCGATGCAAAATAATACTAGCAATACATTGAACGTGCAGAGGATGAAAAATATACTATAATACATTTAATTTAAATTTATGCATCTCTAACGTGCGGTTATTAGTTATTGAGGAAACTGCAAAATGCATCCCTGTGGTTTACACATTTTGGCATCTTACATACCTGTCAGAAACTTTTAGCAATATACATCCCCCGTTAGGCAAACGTTTGCCACAATACATCTCTCGCCAACAATGAGAACTGACGGTGCAAATTTTTTCTTCGTTATCTCTTAACTAGACTGAAAATATTACACCGTTAGCCTTCGTTAGCCAAACATTTGCACCGTTAGTCCTCTTTTTTAGTTTTTTTTTTTTCTGTTTTTTCCGTTTTATCCGTTTTTTTGTCAATTTTTTTCGTATTTTATACGTTTTATCAGTTTTTTAACGTTTTAATCCATTTTTTGTATGTTTTATCCATTTTTTGTCAGTTCTTTTCCGTTTTTTGTACGTTTTATCAGTTTTTTTTTTACGTTTCTATCCATTTTTTGTACATTTCATCCGTATTTTATCAGTTTTTCACGTTTTTATCCGTTTTTTGTCTGTTTTTTATGTATATATTCATTTTTTGAACATTTTATCGGTTTTTTTTATGTTTTAATCCGTTTTTTGTATGTTTTATCCATTTTTTGTCAGTTGTTTTCCGTTTTTTGTACGTTTTATCAATTTTTTTTACGTTTCTATCCATTTTTTGTACATTTCATCCGTATTTTATCAGTTTTTCACGTTTTTATCCATTTTTTGTCTTTTTTTTTATGTATATATATTCATTTTTTGAACATTTTATCGGGTTTTTTTATGTTTTAATCCGTTTTTTGTATGTTTTATCCATTTTTTGTCAGTTGTTTTCCGTTTTTTGTATGTTTTATCAATTTTTTTTACGTTTTTATCCATGTTTTGTACGTTTCATCCGTATTTTATCCGTTTTCTTTTAAGTTTTTTCCTTTTTTTGTTAGTTTTTTATGGTTTTATTCATTTTTTGAACATTTTATTGGTTTTTTTTATGTTTTAATCCATTTTTTGTACGTTTATCCATTTTTTGTCAGATAAAAAGAGGAAAACTGACAAAAAACAGATCAAAACGTACAAAAAAGGAAAATCGTAAACAAAACTGACAAAAAATGGATAAAACGTACAAACAACGGATTAAAACGTTAAAAACTGATAAAACGTACAAAAAAGGGATAAAACTGACAAAAAAAGGATAAAACGTACAAAAAACGGAAAACAACTGACAAAAAATGGATAAAACGTACAAAAGACGGATTAAAACGTTAAAAAACTGATAAAATGTACAAAAAACGGAAAACAACTAACAAAAAATGGATAAAACGTACAAAAAGCGGATAAAAACGTTAAATTACTGATAAGACGTACAAAAAACGGAAAAAAACTGACAAACAACGGATAAAACGTACAAAAAATGGATAGAAACGTTAAAAAACTGATAAAATGTGCAAAAAAGGGGAAAAAACTGACAAAAAACGGATAAAAACGTTAAAAAACTGATAAAATGTACAGAAAACGGATAAAAACACACAAAAAAGGATAAAACGTAAAAAAAAACTGATAAAACCTACAAAAAACGGAAAAAAACTGACAAAAAAATAGATAAAACGTACAAAAAACGTTAAAAACGGATAAAATGTACAAAAAATGGGGAAAACTGACAAAAAACGGATAAAACGTACAAAAAACGGAACAAAATTCAAAAAGAGGACTAACAGTGCAAGTGTTTGGCTAACGAAGGCTAACGGTGTAATATTTTCAGTCTCGTTAAGAGATAACGGAGAAAAAATTTGCACCGTTAGTCCTCATTGTTAACGAGAGATGTATTGTGGTAAACGTTTGCCTAACGAGGGATGTATATTGCCAAAAGTTTCTAATAGGGATGTAAGATAACAAAATGTGTAAACCACATGGATGTATTTTGCAGTTTCCTCTTAGTTATTTCTCATTATTCTCATTTTAATTTTTTTTTCTCATTTTATCATCAGTCTAACTGAAACATTATCTATACTACTTATAATGCATATTGACACTTCTATCCTATTACTTTTTTAAAATTTCCTAAAATAGATTTTAAGTAAATACAAGTTAGTCTATATCTATAGTACTTATAATGCATATTGACACTTCTATCCTATTAATTTTTTAAGATTTTCTAAAATAGATTTTAAGTAAGTACAAGTTAGAAAACATAATTTATAACTATTTGAAGCACAAATACAACTAAAAAACCAATATACAAAACATACAATTAATATAATATTTAATTCACCCTTGATCAAAAAATACAACCATTTAATCACAAAGTACAATCTAATCAAGCTATTAAGCTAAGTACTAAAAAATATATCCGAGAAAACTAAAACAATCTGAGAAAACATTAATCCATCAGTCCAATTCCAAAACGTAAATTTGAGTAAATTTTTGCTTCCACAGCCACCAGTCCAATTCCAAAACATATTTGTACAATGTTCCCGGAGGATGGCATGACTTCTATTATTTTGTAAGAGATTGAAAACTGAAATAAATACATGCAGTGATATAACAAATGGAAGAACATATCACAAATATTTTCCTTTGTTGCTTGCATTTTTCATCGATTGCAAACTAGAGAAATAAGATCCATCATCTCCTTGGTAATTTAACTCATATTTAATAAGTAAAGAAAAAAAGAAAGAAAACGAAATCCAACCACCGACAGACAATATCATGAATCATATGCCAACTAGCTCGAAGCGCAAATTGATTTATGATTTATCACATAAAAGACATGCAGTTGATTGCGTTTCTCAAAGGGTAGGTTTTTATCAGAGGCGTAAGTTCGAGAGAAAGTTAAAAACAAATAGTGTTTTATGCCAAAATCATATTTAAAGGGAATACACAACTAGGGTTTTATTTAGTGCACTTGTTAACAATAACAACTTAACAAGGCTCAAAGCGCAAAGCCCAAACGAGCATACTAATAAAAAGTAAATGAATAAATTAATATTACCAACTAAAATAAAAGTGTACAAAACATAGTATCGTGCAAAATTATTTACTTCACTATAAGAAATATTCTTTGCAAGTAAACTTTTTAAGTCATATTGCTTGATATATAGCATCTGTCATGTCACATGCTTCGAAGAAACTTTAGACACATGATTGATTCGAACGATATAATGTAAAATTGCTCCATGTGAAAACAATAATACTCATTCCGAAAAATAATTGTCCACTTTTCTATTTTGAGTTATCTCAAAATAAACGTTTACTTTATATTTTAACCTACCAAAGAAGAAGTTAGTGAGTATTGATGATATCTGATTGATGAAAAGTATGGTTAGTGATTTCTCAAAACTTTGTATAATTTAAAAATGAGCGTTTATTTTGGACCGTGCTTAAAATTGTCAATGCAAAATTACGTAATTGGCCCTCATTCACGCATACCGTTTATATATTACCTTTATAAGCTTATTTGCTACTGTCTTAGTATCGTACGTGCAACATGTTATTTCTATATAGATACTTTGCTATTGCTTATATTTATTACAATCTAAAATTATCACCATCCGTAAAATTATTATTGTCACTACCCTAAGAGTATTACTCGCTTAAAATTTAATTCTATGGTACCCGTCACTGTAACGTGCGGGTACCCTGCTAGTAATAGCTTATTTATTTGGACAACCCCACTAATGAAGTGATTATTAGTACATAAAGGTTATTGATGGCTCATTTGCTGAAAGCCCATAATTTCTTTCCTTTGTCTAAAAGAAAACTTTAAGCATCTTTCCAACCAAACCCATTTTCTTTATTGGTCAAGGATCGGAGAACCTTATTGTCACACTAGTGTATGTTTTTTAATCTGCTTTTGTTATTCAAAACAATAATTGTCTGACAAAATTCGATTTGTTATGTGAGACTATACGTTTAATAATGAAAATATATAATTGTCATCCAATGGCAGTTATGTCTCGAAAGCATGCATGCTGTTTTAATGGGTAAAATTTACCATCAAATAATTTTAAAGATGTAACAAAGAAAATTATATAGCATAAATTAAATCAACATATACCAACTGTTTTCCTGTAGTGATATCATTTTTCTTTAACAAACGCTCAGTTAACCGATCAAAAGAGAGTTTTTATGAAAAGTAGTTGGGGTTCAATATTAACTCCTAGCTAATTAGGTTGATGGGGCTAAAAGATCATTGAATGAGGCTTTGTACATGATTAACGGTCAAATCGGCACCTCGATGGTGCCTGAGATAAGGTGTCCCAACCGATCTTACACTTGACGAACATACAACAAGACTATATAACCATTTTAAATCAATGAAAATTATTATTATTATTATTATTATTATTATTATTATTATTATTATTATTATTATTATTATTATTATTATTTTTCCAAAAGTTAAAATCATCCATCATCAATGGCATCATAAGATTGTGTGGTTACTTGTCCCGCTAGAAGATCATATCAAAATATACCCTCTCCTTTTCGATCGACCTCTTTTCAAAATTCATATACTGTTTTAAACTTTTACTCCCTACATGATACGATAAACATTTCATTTACACACTATTTTTTTGATTCTAAAAAGCTCATAAAATGATCGAAAACGCCTTCTAATTTCTAAAGTCGTATAGTGTTTTGCCTCAATGGCATTGTGCGTGTGTGTGGTTTGACATGTCTTTCTCTTCCTCCATCGAGAATGAATGATTTAAATCAAGAAGAATCTCACAACTCGCCTTATATGTACCTTTTGTGAGCTACAAGTCTCTACCTCCTTCGTCTTTTTTGTCCACCTCGCTTACTTTAAATTATGGCCTCAACTTGAGTGCGTCTCGTGTATTTCGAAACCTTAATTCGTAAGTTCTTGATGTCATCATTTTTTTTCGTATATATTCTTCTATCCTCCACGCGTATCGACATATATTTTTTCTTCCCGACAATTGAACCTTTTATTTACTATACATGGCTTCCATCTTCCTTTCCAAGATATTAGTATCTGGACAATATGCCTACAAATGGATTTGGAAAGTCACCTTATCAGTCACTATCAAATACGACAATACGTATACGCATCGATATGTTAGAATTTAAGTTGTGCATAGTCGAATAAAATCAGGAAATGATGTATATGTTACGTTAAAGATTAAACTGGCCACAAATAACTACAGATTACTAATTAATTACTAAACAACAAACTAAAATTTATGGTTCATATTAGCATGTATTCATGGCTTACTCAATATCATGCATGTACCGTCTTATATAACTTTGAAAGTTACGTATCTATCATACAGTTAGCCAACTTTACAAATTTCGTTAATGTAAGTTGTGTTTCTGTATATGATTGTTATCGTTGGTCTGTGTACAAGTGAAATTTTAAGGTTGAACTAATTTAGAATATATATTACTGTATTTTCTTAGACTTTGTATCTTGATTTGTGAAATGATGAGGAATCAGATGTCGAGTTTTAACATCCTTTGATTGAAAAATATTTCAAATCCAGATTCATTTAAATGAATGTGATTTTGAATATCTACATTCGACCAATTTAGCAATAATATTCTTTCTTAACATTCTAATTAATGACTAAATAATATTGGTAATTTCAAGTTTTTAGACAAAGAATATTTAAAGTTCAATAAAACTGTTTAGATAAATAAATACGTAAATAAAAAATTAAGAAATTATCTAACTATATTCCTTGTACGGCCTTCTTTAATAGATCTTACTAGTAGATAACTGGGCTAATTATATAAATTAATTTTAATTATGAATTTGAAAAGACGGATGAATATTTCAGCATAGTGGAAGAAAAAAGGTTTGTATATTTTACTATTTATATATACTTAATCGTGGAATCAAATCATAAGGACGGCCCTTTAATATTTTGGCTACATATTTAAATAGCTCATTTCCACGTGAAATAAAAAGATATAGATAATGTGTTCACACTGTAATTACATAATATTATCTTGTATATAAAACAAAACTGTAAACATGTAATTAACAAAAGTGCTCTTTTGCACAATTTCTTGGAAATGCTTATGCAACAATAAAAATCATGAAACAAAACAATCGTATTATATTTGCAAGGACAACGTGATAAAATATAAGGTGAAGCTTCAAAAACATGCACGGGAACTCTTCTAATTTGTAGTGATTCATTAACAGGGATAGTGCAAGACACATGTTTAAGATTAATTTACAAGACCGTGCAAATGACTTTTATGAAAAGGACACACAAACACGATACTAATTAATTGTTGGGCTTGAAAGACGACGGTTTTGTAATGAAAAAAGAAAGAGATGCATGTAGTCGTCTTAGAACTTTCAACACAAAAATACTTCATATATACTCAATTTATATAAACTTTGAAAGAGCATAAGTTTTGACTCGGGCGACGGATTGAGGTGACTTTTATTTGAACTTGCATATTTTTTCGAGCTCTACACGCTGGCAAACAGACTACGTCCGTTTAGGCAAAAAAATCCGTAATTTCGAGTTTTTGACCACTAATTTGAACATTTTGTATTAATTTTGACTTTAAAAATACCTTTGTCCAATCGTAACTTAACACAAAGGATGATACACCAAAAAACAATTTATCCAAAGCCAATCTAAGTAGTTATACAACATATTCATATACTCGTTTTTACAATACGAAGCTTTTCATATCAAAGCAATGTTATAAATAAACGATTGCAAATTGTAACAACATCACATCATAGATCAAGTGGTTGCTTGTCTAACTAAATACCTAGCAGCCCAGAGTTCAACTTGGCAAAACTCAATTATTTTTTGAGGAGTCATTATTTTAAACACATACGATGATACAACAATATTTTGAGGAGTCTTTGTAACAACATCACCTCATAGATTAAGTAGTTGCTTGTCTAACTTAATACCTAGCCTCCTAAGGTTCTAGTCTAGGCAACACTCATTTATTTTTTGAGGAGTCAATATTTTAAACACAAACGATGATACAATAATTTTTTTAAACCCAAGTGAATCTAAGTAGTTATTCATATAATCCTTTCTACAAGCTTATCATAGCAAAACAGTGTTATTAATAACATGACCAAGAGAATGTCATTAATAAAGGAGTCTTGGCAACATGTTTATTTTTGTAACAACTAATTCTATAAATATCAAGAGAATCTTATTAATAAAGGATTGCAAGTTTTAAAAACTTAACCTCTTGGAGCTGGTTATTTTTCTAACAAGTCAATACTATATTGTAGTATTACATAACTCATTCGTTTGACAAACCACCAACATGTAAGCATTCCTCCAACGGTTTCTCTAAAATGCTGCACAACACTTGGTCTTTCCACCAGACATAGTCGGGTTTCGGCCGGAATAGCCAGGTGTTACCCGGATCTTACTGGGTCTTGTACAGAATGGCCGGGTCTTACCCCAAGTTAACTGGGTCTTGGCCATAATAGCCCAGTCTTACCTGTATCAAACTGGGTCTTGCCCGTTATAGCCAAGTCTTACCTGGATATAACTGTGTCTTGGCCAGAATAGCCGAGTTCTTGCGTTTGAAAAATGGATTGCAGCACGTCAAGTAACCATCATCACTTATAACGATGATGGATAGCCACACGTCACGAAACCACCGACACATGCAACGTTATCGCCCGACGATTGGGGTGATTTTTTTTAAACTTGCATATTTTTTCGAGCTCTGCACGCTGGCAAACTGACTACTTGGGGCAAAAAAATCCGTAATTTCGGGTTTTTGACCACTAATTTGGACATTTTGTATTAATTTTGACTTTAAAAATACCTTTGACTAATCGTAACTTAACACAAACGATGATACACCAAAAAACATTTATCCAAAGCCAATCTAAGTAGTTATACAACATATTCATATACTCGTTTTTACAATACGAAGCTTTTCATATTAAGATAATGTTATAAATAAACGATTGGAAATTGTAACAACATCACACCATAGATTAAATGGTTGCTAGTTTAACTAAATACCTAGCAGCCCAAGTTCAAGTATTGGCAACACTAAATTATTTTTTGAGGAGTCATTATTTTAAACACAAACGATGATACAACAATTTTTTGAGGAGTCTTTGTAACAACATCACCTCATAGATCAAGTGGTTGCTTGTCTAAAATAATACCTAGCCTCCCAAGTTTCTAGTCTTGGCAACACTCATTTATTTTTTGAGGAGTCATTATTTTAAACACAAACGATGATACAACAATTTTTTTAACCCAAGTGAATCTAAGTAGTTATTCATATAATCCTTTCTACAAGCTTATCAAAGCAAAACAATGTTATTAATAACATGATCAAGAGAATGTCATTAATAAAGGAGTGTTGGCAACATGTTTATTTTTATAACAACTAATTCTATAAATATCAAGAGAATGTTATTAATAAAGTATTGCAAATTTTAAAAACTTAACCTCTTGGAGCTGGTAATTTTTCTAACAAGTCAATTCTATTTTGTACTAGTACATAACTCATTCGTTTGACAAACCACCAACAAGTAAGCATCCCTACAACTGTTTCTCTAAAATGCTCCACAACACTTGGTCTTTCCGCCAGATATAGTCGGGTTTTGGCCTGAATAGCAAGGTGTTACCCGGATCTTACTAGGTCTTGTCCAGAATGGCCGGGTCTTACCCCGATCAAACTGGGTCTTGGCCAGAATAGCCGAGTCTTACCTGGATCTAACTGGGTCTTGGCAGGTATAGCCGAGTCTTAGCTGGATCTAACTGGGTCGTGGCCAGAATAGCCGAGTTATTGCGTATCAAACCTTTAGGAACAATGTTAGGAAGAAAAATGGATTGCCGGACGTCAAGCAACCACCATAACTTGTAACGATGATGGATAGCCACACGTCATGAAACCATCGACCCATGCAACGTTTTCGCCCGATGATTGAGGTGATTTTTTTTGAACTTGCATATTTTTTCGAGCTCTACACTCTGGCAAACTGACTACTTGGGCAAAAAAAAAAATCCATAATTTCGAGTTTTTGACCACTAATTTTGACATTTTGTATTAATTTTGACTTTAAAAATACCTTTGACCAATCGTTAATTAACACAAACGATAATACACCAAAAAACAGTTTATCCAAAGCCAATCCAAGTAGTTATACAACATATTCACATACTCATTTTTACAATACGAAGCTTTTAATATCAAGGTAATGTTATATATAAAAGATTGCAAATGTAACAAAATCACATCATAGATCAAGTGGTTGCTTGTCTAACTAAATACCAAGCAGCCCAGGGTTCAAGTCTTGGCAACACTCAATTATTTTTTGAGGATTCATTATTTTAAACTCAAACGATGATACAACAATTATTTTTGGAGTCTTTGTAACAACATCACCTCATAGATCAAGTGGTTGCTTGTCTAACTTAATACCTTGCCTCCCAAGGTTCTAGTCTTGGCAACACTCATTTATTTTTTGAGGAGTCATTATTTTAAACACAAACGATGATACAACAATTTTTTTTAACCCAAGTGAATCTAAGTAGTTATTCATATAATCCTTTCTACAAGCTTATCATAGCAAAACAGTGTTATCAATAACATGATCAAGAGAATGTCATTAATAAAGGAGTCTTGGCAACATGTTTATTTTTGTAACAACAAATTCTATGAATATCAAGAGAATGTTATTAATAAAGGATTGCAAATTTTAAAAACTTAACCTCTTGGAGCTGGTTATTTTTCTAACAAGTCTATATTATTTTGTACTAGTACATAACTCATTCGTTAGACAAACCACCAACACGTAAGCAACCCTCAAACGGTTTCTCTAAAATGCTGCACAACACTTGGTCTTTCCGCCAGACATAGTCTGGTTTTGGCCGGAATAGCCATGTGTTACCCGGATCTTACTGGGTCTTGTCCAGAATGGCCGGGTCTTACTCCAATCTAACTGGGTCTTGGCCAGAATAGCCGAGTCTTACCTGGATCTAACTGGGCCTTGGCCGGTATAGCTGAGTCTTACCTGGATCTAACTGGGTCTTGGCCAGAATAGCCGAGTTCTTGTGTATATAACCTTTAGGATCAATGTTAGGAAGAAAAATGGATTGCCGCACGTCAAGCAACCACCATCACTTGTAACGATGATGGATAGCCACACGTTACGAAACCACCGACACATGGAATGTTATCGCCCGACGATTGAGGTGACTTTTATTTGAACTTGCATATTTTTTCGAGCTCTACACGCTGGCAAACAGACTACGTCGGTTTAGGCAAAAAAAATCCGCAATTTCGAGTTTTTGACCACTAATTGGACATTTTGTATTAATTTTGACTTTAAAAATACCTTTGACCAATCATAACTTAACACAAACGATGATACACCAAAAAACAATTTATCCAAAGCCAATCTAAGTAGTTATACAACATATTCATATACTCGTTTTTACAATATGAAGCTTTTCATATCAAGGTAATGTTATAAATAAACAATTGCAAATTGTAACAACATCACATCATAGATCAAGTGGTTGCTAGTTTAACTAAATACCTAGCACCCTAGGATTCAAGTCTTGGCAACACTCAATTATTTTTAGAGGAGTCATTATTTTAAACACAAACGATGATACAACAATTTTTTGAGGAGTCTTTGCAACAAAATCACCTCATAGATCAAGTGGTTGCTTGTCTAAAATAATACCTAGCCTCCTAAGTTTCTAGTCTTGGCAACATTCATTTATTTTTTGAGGAGTCGTTATTTTAAACACAAACGATGATACAATAATTTTTTTAACCCAACTGAATCTAAGTAGTTATTCATATAATCCTTTCTACAAGCTTATCACAGCAAAACAATGTTATTAATAACATGATCATGAGAATGTCATTAATAAAGGAGTCTTGGAAACATGTTTATTTTTGTAACAACTAATTCTAAAAATATCAAGAGAATGTTATTAATAAAGTATTGCAAATTTTAAAAACTTAACCTCTTGGAGCTTGTTATTTTTCTAACAAGTCAATACTATTTTGTACTAGAACATAACTCATTCGTTTGATAAACCAAGAGAATGTTATTAATAAATGATTGAAAATTTTAAAAAACTTAACCTCTTGGAGCTGGTTATTTTTCTAACAAGTCAATACTATTTTGTACTGGAACATAACTCATTCGTTTGATAAACCACCAACACGTAAGCATCCCTCCAATGGTTTCTCTAAAATGCTGCACAACACTTGGTCTTTCCACCATACATAGTCAGGTTTTGGCTGGAATAGCCAGGTGTAACCCGGATCTTACTGGGTCTTGTCTAGAATGGGTCTTAAACAGATCTAACTGGTCTTGGCCAGAATAGCCCAGTCTTACCCGGATCTAACTGGGTTTTGGCCAGAATAGCCGAGTTCTTGCGTAGCTAACTTTTAGGAACAATGTTAGGACAAAAAATGGATTGCCGCACGTCAAGCAACCATCATCACTTGTAACGATGATAGATAGACGCACGTCACGAAACCACCGACACATGCAACGTTATCGCCCGACTATTGAGGTGATTTTATTTTGAACTTGCATATTTTTTCGAGCTCTACATGCTGGCAAAGTGACTGGGCAAAAAAATCCGTAATTTCGATGACGACTAATTTGGACATTTTGCATTAATTTTGACTTTAAAAATACCTTTGACCAATCGTAACTTAACACCAACGATGACATAACAAAAAAACAATTTATCCAAATCCAATCTAAGTAGTTATACAACATATTCATATACTCGTTTTCACAATACGAAGCTTTCATATCAAGGTAATGTTATAAATAAACGATTGCTATTCTAACTAAATACCTAGCAGCCAGGGTTCAAGTCTTGGCAACACTCAATTATCTTTTGAGAAGTCATTATTTTAAACACAAACGATGATACAACAATTTTTGAGGAGTCTTTGTAACAACATCACCTCATAGATCAAGTGGTTGCTTGTCTAAGTTAATACCTAGCCTCCCAGGGTTCTAGTCTTGGCAACACTCATTTGTTTTTTGAGGAGTCACTATTTTAAACACAAACGATGATACAACAATTTTTTTTAACCCAAGTGAATCTAAGTAGTTATTCATATACTCCTTTCTACAAGCTTATCATTGCAAAACAGTATTACTAATAACATGATCTAGAGAATGTTATTAATAAAGGAGTCTTGGCAACATGTTTATTTTTGTAACAACTAATTCTATAAATATCAGGAGAATATATTAATAAATGATTGCAAATTTTAAAAACTTAACCTCTTGGAGTTGGTTATTTTTCTAACAAGTCAATACTATTTTGTACTAGTACATAACTCATTCGTTTGACACACCATCAAACTGTAAGTATCCCTCCAACGGTTTTTCTAAAATGCTGCACAACACTTGGTCTTTCCGCAAGACATAGTTGGGTTTTGGCCGGAATAGCCAGGTGTTACCAGGATCTTACTGGGTCTTGTCCAGAATGGCCGGGTCTTACCCCGATCTAACTGGGTCTTGGCCAGAATAGCCGAGTCTTACCTGGAGATAACTGGATCTTGGTCGGTATAGCCGAGTCTTACATGGATCTAACTGGGTCTTGGCCAGAATAGTCGAGTTCTTGTGTCGCTAACCTTTAGGAACAATGTTAGGAAGAAAAACGGATTGCCGCACATCAAGCAACCACCATCACTTGTTGTTATATTGATTGTCGTTTAAGCGAAATTGAAAAAATCGAATAAATCAATGTTGCAAAAAAAGGTCTACAAGGCTGATTAATCACCGTCTAGGCGCTACCACGCCACCAACCTTGCCGATTTATGAAACTGGGTCAAACAAATTGGTCAACCATGGTCAACGGCGATTAACGGCGGTCAATGGTGGTCAAACTTGCCGGAAACCTGCAAATCTTGTCGGAAGTACCCAAAACTTAACGTAAACTTATTTTGATCACTTATAGTTGCTCCTTAAATCTATTACATGTTGTTTTTTATAAAAATCTTGCTGAAAATACCTAAAACTCGCTGGAAATACACAAAGCTTTCCGGGAAATATACAAAATTTGCCGAAAATACTCGGAAATGCCAATCCGATTAATCACCGATTAATCTCGCCTAGACCGATTACAAGCTACAAGGTGGTCGACCGCCTCACTACCGATTCACGATTTTTGCAACCTTAGAATAAATACATACGTGTTTTATGGTTTATAAGTTTTGGTAAATTGTTAGTGCACATGTGTTTGCCACTTGTTTATGATAAAAAAATGATATTTTTTTTTAGTTTCAGGTACCGAACATGTTTGATAAAGATAAGGACCATGATTGATATAAAGAGTGCACACGTGTCTATAACAAGTAAGGTGAGCGGGACGATAAAAACACATGTGCACTAGGATTAAAAACACATATGCAGGTTTCATGGGGTCTTGAACTAGGCGAGGAATACATATGCATGACTAAAAGATGAACCAACCAATAAAGATATTGATTATGCACATGTACACCCTTCATGTATTTGTAATAAAATTGAATACAAGTGTAAACATAATGATGTTTGTGATAAAGTTGAATATTATATCATTAGAGTAATACAATTTGTAAATTTTGAAATTGCATAAATCTAATAATAGAGTTTTGCTATTTGTATTTATTTTTATGTAATAAGATATGTGCAGATACAAAACACATATGCATGAACGAAAAATTCAATTGTCATAATATAGTTAGTAGTTAACTTCTTTTTTACAAAACACATGTTCACATAATGTTTTTTTTAAACAGGTACAATGTAAAAAATAATAAAAAAAAAATCCTTGAATTTTTAGGAACTAAAAATTAAAAAAAAAATATATAATTTTACCATTATACCCTTTTGAATTAAATAACAAAATTTAATATCCAAAAAATTTTGATTGGTTGATGCTGATTCTCGCAGTTCTCGCAATTTATTTGCTTCTGAAATAAACGTAAAAGAATCTCACCCTATATCCAAAAAATTTATTTGTTTCTGAAAAAAACCTCACCCTATATATGCTCGTAAGTCGTAGAAGGGTTCTTTAGATAAAAAGAACGTACATGAAATAAACGGGGTCTTCAAATAGCTTTGTGAATCTATATTTTATTACACTACATTTCACAAAGCCTTAAAAAAAATAAAAAATAAAAATATTTTATACAATAAAACAAAACTCTTATTGGAAATTTTTCATTTAAAAACAATGCATTCATACATTATTTAGTAATAATTTTATTAAAAAAATTATTTTCTTATTATGTAATATTTTATATTTATCTATAACAAAGTAGAAGATAAATACAAAAAATATTAATAAGATGCAATTAATAATAGGATTAAAATTTTTAAATAATTATCTTTAATAATAAAAAACTATAATTAAAAATCATAAATCAAACAAAACAAAGATTAAATTATTTGTTTTTTAATAAATAAAAATATATGATTAAAAAAATTTTAAAAAAACTCGCGCGTACGCGGGAATTATAGCTAGTAAATTACATATCACAAAATCTATTTTTGTATAAATATGCATGCATTATCGCTGTGGTGATGCATATGGCATTTAAGTTGTGCATCGTGCACTTCATGGACTCGATCAAAACAATATCGTAAAACTATAAGAATGAGGGTAACGCGTGGTAATCTCATGCGTGAATGCCCATTTCTCACGCACCACCTGATTACCAGGGCCGTCCCATGAATTTATGAAATTTTTAAGGGCCCTGTACGAAATTAAATAATGAAGCCTTTCGATAAGGAATGCTATATATAAAGTGTCACCATTTATATATAATTCAATTAGTTAGCTAAACGTGGTAAAATATTACTCATTTAATATGATACTTTCTCACCTAAATACTTTTTTCTATGTAAAAATATGTGTACACATACATATAATTATTAACGGGACAAATTTTGAGGCCCTTAAAAATTTTGGGGCCCTGTGCGGTCGCTCACCTTGCACACCCTCAAAGCCGGCCCTGCTGATTACGCCCCGTGGTCACGAGTGAAGGGTAAATTTTGCGTTCGATTACCGCAGTGGCTTAATTAACCATTTGAGGGAAGGGAGAGAGAGAGAGAGAGAGAAAAAAAAAAAAAAAGAAAAAAAAAACTTTAGTGTGTCTTTGTGAGTTGTGTTTCTAAATTAATTTGTGTGTATTTTTAACATATACATAAATATTGAGTACGTAACTTGAGGGTATATATATAGCAATGAGAGGATGAAAGAAAAGAGAGATGATGTGATTATACAAACGATATTTCCCAATTCATCGAAACATTTTTTCATTTGAAATGCCTTAACAATTTCATTGTAAGGAATATTATAGTATTGCCTAAAGTATTACAAAAATTGTCTTACGAATATGGTGGATCTTCAGTTTCGGCATAGCTATATTATCTTATGCTCAATCGTACACCTGCTGTATTCTTGAATCCATTTGTACAAATTCATCCAAGCATTCTCATTGTTTGTTTTGGTATCTCTTTTGTCTCTAATGTAATTTACAATACGTACAGATTCTTCCACCATGTGTGTTAAGCTTCAATAGTTTATTAGTCGTGAAAACATGTTTTTTTTTTTTTTTTTTTTTTTTTTTTTTTTTTTTTTTTTTTGAAACGGTTCTTTCGGAGAAATCTTTGACCAATGAAACCCGATGGGGGGAAAACCTTCAACTTAAGCCGCCCGAAGGCACGACACTTAATTTGAAGTAAACCCTGCCTTCTCCAGATTCGAACCCTAGTGGGTTGAAACCTTCATTAAAGCCTGGTATCAACAAACCCTGTGGTCAAAGAGGACTTCCCGGATGGTCACCCATCCGGTACTACTCTCTCTGTGGCTCATTTAACAAGTTAAGCACTCACCACTAGACCACATGGTAGTTGATAAAAAAAAACATGGTTTAACAGCATATGGTGGAAAGAGCATATTGACATTATAGCATCACTTCAATTCATTCGACCCTGAAACTATCGTATATCGACTTATTTATAATAAGTTCCGAATTCCCTATCATATCCACATACACTATAAATTCATAGCTCAAAATTATACATTCCATATTCTGGTCGATCGAGTATATATCAACATCGACCAGTTAAAACCTACAACATATGAATTAATTAAGCTTAACAAGTAACGAACAAAATGTTGATTCGTTGTTACACCAAGTATATATATCTAGCTTGTTTCGGTATACATATAATGTTTTTCTTTTCACAAGCTTTTGTATTTTCTTTTATTAAGGACTAATTTATTTTTTCTGTATATAAGAATAACGAATTAATATATTCCTCTTTTTAAACATGTTTAATCACATAACTTCAATTTTCAATCCAACGTACATGGAAACAACCAGATATCACGTTTAAGTCCAAAAGTGATGTTAGGCGTATGAGGTCAACCCACTTAACGCTAAAAAGAGGCAAACCAAAAGAATCCACAAAAGCCAAAAGCTAATATGTTCGCTCCATACTACAAATTGTAAAATACAATAGCACACTCCTTGACAAACTTGCACCAAATGCATTACATTTTGTATATAAATCATGTCATAATCATTTATCAACCAAAAGCAAAAAGTTGTTTTAATTTTTATGAAAACCTTGAAGAAGAAGCTTCTTTGCTATGATATGGCTTAATCAATCAATCTTTTAAACCCCTGTGTTGTCAATTCAATGTCCCTCATGCCCATTAACTATGGCCGTCCATACCCTACCACTTTCTCCCCTCGTTACAAAAGCTTATAATTATAACCTCACAAAATACCCTTTACAACACACAAACATCCACAAACACACTCAACAAGTTTCACATTTGAGTAATGAAATTGCCCTTTGTCTCATCACAAAACAATAACATCAAACAACAAGTTAATAGTGCTGGTGCTGGTGCTGGAGGTGGAGGTGTAGCCGGTGGTGGAGGTATTATAAGTAATCGATACGAACCGAAGTCTGTGCTAGACGTGAGAAGAAGTCCTCCTAGGTCAATTGCGGGTAAGGCTTCGGAGTTTAATACAACTGATCATAATAGTGTTGTGTTTACATCATCAGATGATCAGCTACCGTTGGATCATGGCATGGTGCATCAGTTTGAAGAATGGGATTCACTTATGAGGGACTTAGGGTTGCATGATGATTCTGCTAAACCTGGTTATCCACTTGATCTACCCGAGCTACCCCCGATTCATTCTGAATCAGCTCCAGCTCCAACTACAACTATGTTCTTTCATTCAGACTTTGAGAACTTGAACCCTAATCTTAACTCACTTGATTTCATAAGCCATGATGATAACAATAATGATAATGATACTGATAATGATTTTGTAGACGACTTGATCAGGATCGCCGAGTGCTTTGAAACTCGGTCGATCCAGCTCGCTCAAGTGATACTTGCGCGGCTCAATCAACGGCTCCATGCACCAAACGGAAAGCCGCTTCAACGAGCTGCGTTCTATTTCAAGGAAGCACTCCAATCTCTACTCACCGGGCCAACTAGGACGACTAAATCGTCCACGTCATCCGAAATCATACAAGCAATCAAAGCTTACAAGACGTTTTCAAACGTCTCACCTATTCCAATGTTCTCGGACTTTACGGCCAACCAGGCGATGCTTGAAGCTGTGGACGGTGCAATGATCGTCCACGTCATCGATTTTGACATCGGCATGGGCGGTCATTTGGCGTCCTTTATGAAAGAGATAGCTGAAAAAGCAGATGCTAGAAAAATTCATTCGCCCGCGGTGAGAATCACCGCAGTCGTCCCTGAAGAATATGAAATGGAATCCAAACTAATCAGGGACAATCTCTGGCAGTTCGCACGAGGGTTAAAACTACGATTCGATATAGAATTCGTTTCCTTTCGAACATTCGAATACTTATCCTTCAAGTCCATTAAATTCATGGAAGGAGAGAAAACCGCAGTCCTGCTATCATCAACAGTGTTCCACAAAACCGGGCCGGCTTTCATCAACGATCTCCGCCGAATTACGCCAAATATAATAGTTATAGTTGACAGCGAAGGTGTGATGGGAGGTGAACCGTCATTCTTTCGACAGACAGTGATCGATGGTCTTGAGTTTTACTCGACTGTCCTAGAATCATTGGAGGCAGCCAATGTCGGCGGAGGCGGTGGGAGTGATTGGATGAGGAAAATTGAGATGTTTGTGATGCTTCCCAAGATCACGGCGGCAGTTGAGGCGTCTGGGCGTCAAGTGCCGCCATGGCGGGAAGTATTTGCTAGGGCCGGGATACGGGCTGTTGGGATGAGTCAGTTTGCTGACTTTCAAGCCGAGTGTTTACTGAGGCGGGTTCAAGTGAGGGGCTTCCACGTGGTCAAACGACAAGCCGAGATGGTGCTTTGTTGGCATGATAGGCCACTTGTCGCCACTTCGGCTTGGAGGTTTTAGCATGTTAAGTGAAATTATCATAGTTTAAGTACTGTTATAGGTTTTATAACTTCTTTTGCTTCTGTTTTGGTTATCTTTTTTGGCATCGGGTGAAAATAAATTATAGTTTGGGGTTTAGGGATTATGTTGTCATAGTGTAGATGAAAGATATGTATAATCTTCACTATTAATGGTAACACTAGCTTGATACATAATTTCTAACAATACTTTTATTGATCAACTGGTCATGCGGTTTTTGATAATAAAACAAGAAGCTTTAGCAAGCTACATACAAAGTAAAACTCTTAATGCACATGTGTTATGATGAAAGCTAATCTATATATACACTAGCTGAGGTGCTTTGTTCTCGAGCATGTTGCGAATATCATCTGAAATGGTTAGGATCTGAGTAATCGATACGTGAATTCGTGAAAACTTCATAGATTGCCATTTGAAGACCTAAGACAATAATATGCAAAACAGATACGCCATATATGGTCATCGTAAAGTGGATCATTATGCTTGTACATTCTAAAGTCAATTGAGAGTGATAGGTGATTCGAGTGGTAGAGTGAAGGAACCATACATATAATGTTGAATTTATTTGGTTTGATTATCATTCCAATGTTGTGACTTGTGAGTATTATTTAATAATCAAATTATCATATTGGGCTAGTTCCTGTCAAGACATTTTTTATAAATCTAAAAAAAATAAGTTTAACTTAATTAGTTGATATGATTCATAAAATATTTTACACTTCAAAGTGTCTTGAATTTTGGGCAGTAGTAGATTAAAACTACATATGCATAAAAGTATAAAAATAAGCACATGGTTAGTATAAAGTAATGAACAATTGAGTCAATCGTTCTCTAAAGAAGTTATAGAAGTGCGGTCAAAATAAAAACATTTAATTGAAAGTTTAATTCTCCACATGATCCTCAACACGCATAAAAAGGACCTAAGCTTTGTAATTAGCTTCCAATAAAAATATTTACATTTATTGAAATTATATTGCCGGAGTTCTTTTTGTAACTCTCTCTTTCACGGGCCCAATTTCACCGCAAACGCTTACCCAAAGTCTTTCTAGAAGTAGTCCTTTATTTCGGGTAGATTTGCGACTGACTACATCATTGGTTTTCCATATCACGTTGAGACGGGATTGAGCAAAGTTGTTATTATTGTTGTGTACTAGTTTGATTTCTAAATATCATAAAGCGACCGTGATAGATAGTGATTCATTTTTCCAAATGCGTGTAACCTTTCCACATCATGAAGCTAAACTATCTACCCAAAAACGTACTAGTAAATAAAGATGATGGTTAAGAAACAAATTCAAAGCCTTTGTGTACAGGACCCAGTCAGGCCCATTTGTTGTACTGCCCAATTTTAAGTTTTAATAGATCTCATATTTGGAACACTCATTGAACCAGACCCTCAACTAGACCCTGGACCCAGTGAACCAAACTCTTTATAATTAGTCCGATATGCAGCAAGCCATCAACAGAACCTACTCATTGTATTTAGTTCATCTTGTGGTTATAAGGTTTGTAAGAATACTGTTTTTGGCTTCGGATTAAAATCAAAACCAAAACCTAGTCAAGATTCTTTCTTTTTCGAACTCGATTTACACCATTCTATAAATTCATGTCAAAATAGAAATTTCTTAACCCGAGAAACGCGTTAATTCACAATCTATACATGTAAACATGTCTTTTAAGCTGATTTAATTTAATTGAATTTTTAAATTAGGAAACTTTAGGTTCATTTACAAAATTTGTAAATGATTCACAACTTTAAATCTCTGTAATTTTTTATAGAAAATGTGAATCAAAGCTAAATTTTGCTAATCTGAATCACAAGTTCGTATTGAATTAACTAGCTAGACAAACATTTTTACGTATAGATAGTGAACCGGTAATTAGTTTCTTTGGTCTGCAACGTTGAAAAGTTACAAAATGCATTTCTCATGTAGTTTTGTCCCCACCAATACCCAAGTATGCAATTATATGCAGCTCTGTACGTTGGGGTCCCCTTCAAATTAAGTTAGGTAGTGTTCGTGGCTTGGATTATTTTGCGTTTCTACATGTTAGAATAATGATTTAAACTTTAAGAGCAATGGGTGTCACGGTATCCCAAAACTACTTATGTGTATCTCACGGGATGCCATGTCACCATTACATATCTCACTTTACAAACCTCCCCCCCTCCCCCCTCTCAACCTTATCATAACAAACCACAACTTACTCTTTTTGGTCTCACATATATACTTATTCACACACACAACAATATATATATATATATATATATATATATATATATATATATATATATATATATATATATATATATATATATATATATATATATTAAAAAAAATGTCGTACAAAATTTGCAAGGAGTTGGGTTCGTTGTGCAGATGAGTAACCCATGGATGACAAGCCACAGCGAGTTGGGATGGTGTCATGGCATGCCATGGCGAGCCACAAAGAGCTCCACACCCACTACTCTAAGGGTTGTTTGGTAACTTTGATAATTTGTTTGACTTATTCTACAAGTTTGCTTGAAATTTGAAAACTATCCTATAATAGTTAGTTTTGCTTATAAATATTGATTATTAGCATTAGAATTCTTTTGAGTTTTGTAATTTGTCTTTATTACTTTTGGAATTAAAATTTGGTAACTTTTGAATTGTAATTTCATATTTGGTATCTTTGAATTTGGTTTTGTACTTGATTTGGTAATTTGAATAAAGCTTTCATTTTATTTGTCGATTTGTTTGTATTTGTTTCGTCTTTAATTACCAACAAGTGGTATAAAGAGCTAGGTTCGTCTAACGATGAAGAAGAAGAAAAAAAAAGTTTCGTATGTAGCTTGGAATTGTCGTATGAAGGTTTGTTTTTGATTTGGTATAAGAAAAGTACGATTGTTTCTTGGTTCAAATTGTTTGAATTAGTCATCTGGTAGATCGTTCTTTTGAGAGTGGACTTGGCATCATATTTGGACTTTTAGGTAATACAAATATAGATTGTATTCTTTTGCTATACGTAAATTTGTTTATTTGAATTTGTTTTGTTTTGGTATTTGAATTTAAATAAAGAATTTGGACCGTAATTCTTACTATATAAGTTGGTTATTAGAATTATTATCATTATCGATATTTGGGGCATTTAAATTATTAGAGCCGGTTCGTCAAGTTATTTATTAACTTGAATTTGTTTGATATTTTGACAATAAGTATGAAGTATGACCGTAATACTTATAAATAAGTGGGTCATTAGAATTTGAATTTGGTATTTGAAATTTGAAGATCGAATTGGTATTTGAAGACTTGGGTATAATTAGGTCGTTTGAATTGTGTTCGATCGTTTGGAATTTGCTACTTTGAAAATTTTGGATCTTCGTTCATCGGGCTTTTGAAATTTTGTTGCCTGGATTTGATTGTATGTGTTGAAGTTCGTTTGAGCCAATTTGTTTATTTGGTTAACCGTTTTGAATTTGCCGGTTAATGTTTGATTGTTCATTTTGAAGTTATCGGTGTTTGTTTTAGATTGCTTTTGGGTATCGATCGTTTGATTTAAATTTGGCTAGCATCTCTAATGTTTGTAACTTTGAATTTGATTTAAAGCAGTTAGAAGAGTTTCAGTCACAGTAGACATTGTTAAAATAGTGACTTAAACTCAAAAGATTGTTTGATAACTTTGGTAATTTGTTTAACTTGTTCTACAAGTTTGCTCGAAATTAGGAAACTATCATATGACAGTTAGTTTTGCTTTTAAATAGGGATTATTAGCTTTAGAATTCTTTGTATCTTTGAAATTTGTCTTTGTTACTTTTGGAATTAGAATTTGGTACCTTCAAATTGGAATTTTGTATTTGGTATCTTTGAATTTGGTTTGGTAATTTGAATAAAGCTTCCACTTTGTTTCTCGATTTTGCTTGTATTTATTTCGTTTTTGATTACCAACACTACACTTCTAACCGGGTGAAAATGGAGAAAAGCTAGCTGGATCATCTTTGAAAAAAAGGAGATGCACACTTAGGGTGCGTTTGGTATGCTGCCATCAATCACAATAGAAATGATTTTGATAGTAGTGGTGGACCCCTCAGTATAAAAGATCCATACCTTACCTTTTTGAGGTATATAAAGTATGGAGTATTTCTATCATTCATTACCATAGTTGTGAGCCCCCTCATCCTAAACAAACACATTTAATCACTTTCATAGTGTTAATGTCATTTCCATAATCGGATACCAAACGCACCTTTAATAAAGTCATATGACTCTAGTTACTCAATTCTCCTTGTTTTTCATTTTTTCGTTTCATTCTTTTTACTCCTATTGTTCTATTGTTGAAAAAACATGACCACAAGCTCATGAGTGTGAACAAGGTTTCAATGTGAAAAGTTATGATCAAATAAGAAAAATAATTAAAATAAGAAGGATAAGAAGTAGCTACAATTAAACATTTCAGATGCACTTACAAAAGTGGATGTATCTTCCTTCAAATTTTCTCTCCTCATTTAAAATGTCTGGCGAAAATTACTTCTTACCTTTTTTTATTTTAATTATTCTTTTCATTAGATCCATTCCTTCGATGTAAAACCCATAATCATTTTAATTCTGATCAGACATCAGAGTTATAAATTCTATACATGTATATATTGTTACTGGGTTATATTACTATTAGTTTTGTATTACATTAGGCCCATTGTATTATTAGTATGTCTAGCCTGTTTTTATCATTATTTATATTGTATAAACTCATTCATTATAAGTTTATTTAATTAAGAAACAATACGACGCCGTTTTGCATCTTTTTGCGTCTATATTTTTTTCCCGCAAGTTTTTTTTCCCGCCAGAGAGAGGCCCGTGTACTGGGCTCCTTTGGCTCGGCGACTTGGTCCATTTTGCTCCCGGTTTGATCCATTCCACTTATTATATGATGAAGGTGCAAGAACAACCTAGAAGAATAGCGCCGCATATTTATTTTTTTGGTAGATAAATATACGGATTATCTTTCAGTCAACATCAACAAGATTTGGTTGAGGAAGAAGAAGATGAGATGATGAATTTAAATAAATATGTTGTTGGTGTTCCGGTGAATTAGCGACGCACGTTTATGGGTTCGTGTTTTCTTTTAATCTTTTTTACAACTGTTTTTGTGTTTTATTATTGATATGATTTGTGGTTGGATCATGGGGTAGGGTAAATTTTTTTTGTATCCTACTCAAGGCGTGTAAATTATAATTGTTTTGTTGCAAGCTCTAAAAGCTATTAAGGCACTATGGAGGGATGTGTTTGGATTCGTTTTTTGCAAAGCAAGACTTTAAAATTCATGTGAGTATTCTAATCCTAATTCTTAAAATTAGTTTCTTTTTAATAATTCAGTGCTTATCAGTGGATATTGCTTATTTTCAAAGTAGATAAGCCCAATTTGAAAAACCCCTAAATTGCTTATGTACTTTGTTGACATAAATAATGCCTAAAAACATTATTATGTTTTTATCAATATCTCTATGTTTTGATCATTACAAAATATAATCTCAAAGAACTAAAACTTATGACATAAACAAGTATTTGGTGATTAATATTTCTCTTTACATCCAAATCACTTAAGGTATGAATAAACAAAGTGTTTAGTGCAATGTATGATCAAAGGGGTATTTAATTAACTAATACAAAGTCTATTTAATTATATAATCTTATTATATATTTTTGAAAAACACTTTTGGTAATAAGGAAAAATGTTTTAATCATACTAAATATATGATTTCAAATATTTAACCAAAATCAGTTAATTTTTCACCAAATAAACTTTCCCCACTAAAAGACAAAGTTTCTGGCCGTTACAGTTGGGCGGCCCCCTTAATTATAAGGGGCGGTCCCCTTAATTTTAAGGGGGCCGGCCATGCTTTAAGGGGACCGGCCACGCTCCTCTGTCAGAAACTTTTGCCTATAAATACCACCTTAAACCTGGATTTTTTCCTCACCTTTTTGCACTAAAACTTTCTGTTCTAGATCTTCATTTCAATCCTAAAAATCCTTTGATCATTCATTTCATAAGCCTTTGTTTCCAAGTGATCCAAAGCCTCATTCTTTCAAGTGCAAAGAGAAGAATACTTCTATTAGAAGTATTACAACTTAGTATCATCTTGCTATCTAAGTTGTTTATTTATAATTTGTTGTAAATCCTTTATACTTTGGTGAATAAGGTGTATGTATTAGTTACCTAGATTTAGTTGAAGAATCTAGAATTGTTGACTAGTGTGAAGTGTAACTTGAAGTGAAGAAGAAGGGTTAGATAGTAGTGGTGATAGGAGATTGTAGAAATAGGATCTTGTAGTGAAGTGATTAAGGATCTCTAGTGGAGAAGACTAGAAGACATTTGTAGATTGAAGTTGTGAAGACATTAGTGGCTTGAAGGTGTCAAGACACTAGTGCTTTGAGGTTGTGAAGATATTAGTGACTTGAAGGTGTCAAGACATTAGTACTTTGAAGGTGTGAAGAGAATAGAAGATTGGTGTATAGAAGATTGGTGTGTAGAAGATTGGTGTGAAGAAAATAGTAGATTGGTGTGAAGATTGGTGTGAAGATTGGTGTGTAGATTGGTGTGTAGATTGGTGTGAAGATTGGTGTGTAGATTGGTGTGTAGATTGGTGTGAAAATTGGTGTGTATATTGGTGTGTACGGTTTTCTCCGCCATAAAGGAGATCTTTGATCTAGTGAAGAAAACTCTCGAGTAGGTGACTCGGGGAGTGGAGTAGGGCAAGGAAGGTGTCCTTGTAGCCGAACCACTATAAATCCTTTGTGTCTCGGTTTGATCTTTCCATCTCTCACTCTTTGATTTATTACTTACTTGCATTTCACACATAGTCATAATTGATAGTATTGTGCATATGTTGATTTCACATAAAGATCAAACTAAAATCCATTCATAAAACTAATCTTACAAAAACCAACCTAGTACATATAATTATATCTATACATTACTACACATATATATGCTTACATAAAATATATGAAATTGTATATTCTTTCCTAACATTATACATAAGCATTGTATATATAAAACCTTTAATAAATCTTGCATTTATACTTTTGTAGTTAAGTGTTTTGAAATTGTACATTATACATAAGTAGTATTTATACAAAATCATAAATTAACTAGTATATATATTTATGTATTAAAGTGATTTGAAAGTTTCATCTTAGAAACTATCTTTTATAAAATAAGCAAAACGAAAAAGACGTAAAACTATTCAACCCCCCCTTCTAGTTTTCCACAATTGGTATCAGGAGCCACGTCTAACAAGATTTTTAAAATATACTGTATTTTAAAACTTGTAACAATCTATGGAATTCGAAAAATATCTAGAAGGAGAATTTACGCAAAAACCACCATTATTTGAAAATGATCATTTTCTTGAATGGAAAAATAAATTTGAAAATTATGTGAAATCAATAGATCTTGATCTTTGGCATATTATTTCAATTGGTGATCTTAAACTAACCAAAATGGATTTTGAAAATCAATATAATAATCTTCAAATAAAAATTGATAAAAATACTAAAGCTAAATTACTTATTTTCAAAACTCTACCAAATGTTGAATATGAAATATTATTTCCTTGTAAAACGGCAAATGATATTTGGAAATGCCTTTTAAAGTTTCACCAAGAGAAATGTAAAACCAAAGATGATAAACTTGATATTGCACATGAAATAGTTACTCTAGAAAATTTAATAGATAAATATTTAGTTGAAATAAACACATGTACTACTAGTTCAAATGTGATCATTGAAGGTACCAATAATGAAGAACACATGTGTCAAATCCGAAGAAAGCATGTTAATAAATCATGGTGCAACAAGGACGATAAAGACGATGTAAATACGGAATACGTGAACATCCTAACAAATGTTAATACAAATAGTGATGACAAGGATTACATGCTCCAAGATCCAAGCAATACTACAAACAAAACATGGAGCGACATGAACAATGGAGTTGATCACCGTATAGCGAGTGAAGAGTGTACAAGTACAAATAAGGTACAATTCAAAACCAAACATTTTTGCTATGATCAATTTACATTAGAATTTTCAAAAATGGAAAATAACTTCAAACACTTTTGCAACATTGACTCAAAAATTATTTTTAAAAATGAATCTTCAACATCCGCTGAAAATAACTTTGAAAAAGAAATAATTTTAGAAGACAAAATGTCTAGACTTGAAAGTAATATTGAAATTGATCTTGAATGTAAAAATTGTCAAGACTATAAACATGAAATTAAAATGGAAAAGGAAAAAGCTAAAATATTAGCAAAATTCGAAAATAGTTCTAAATCTTTAAAATATCTACTTAACATTCAAAAGTCATTTTATGATAAAACCGGATTAGGATATACGGCAGATGAGTATTTGACAAATACATCAAAACAAATAAAATTTGTTAAACCTAATGGAAAAATTTAGAACTATTATTATTTACATCCATTGATTATTTCTCTAGTCAAGAAAATTATTGTTTGTTTGCTAAAACAAACAAATAATGAATTCTTGTACTTCTCGACGACATCCTCTTCATATGCATTTAAGTGCATTGGATGTTCGCTACTAATCAACTCTGACCCATGAGAATCTGGGTACCAAGCTCTCTGTCATGTGTAGGTAATTAACGATCAAAGGAACTACTACTTTTTGGATCGCTCTATTCGCTTTCGTTCTTTTGATGACCATTGGTTCCCTCTATTATGATTCACACTCTACTCATGTGTTACTTTTGACAATATGGCGGTTATCCTTGATTTTCGGCGGTGTGTGTTTCACTTTTGGGTGCATTGACTTTATGGTGTGTTCGTTACTACCTCATGACGAAGGATTCTTGTTCTACCATTCTTAATCTGCACGACTTGTGATGATTGTTGCGACCGATTGTGTTTCTATGATCAAGACTCCTTGATCCTTAATGCATTGGGACTTTACTTCGCTTCTTCAACTTGCTTTGGGGCAAATCTTTTTGAAGTCTTCTATTGCTCTCATGACCATTCTTAAAGAAAAGCTGGACCTGAGGTAAGTTTTCCTTTCAAAAACTTGCCTACATTACATTTTATTAGAGTATGCTTCAATTAGTATATTAATATGATTTATTTTATAAGTTGCTATGCTTTTAGATCATGAATACCAATATATGCATACATGACATTAGGATAATTAACTCTCTTGTTGCTATATCTATTATCATTTATCTTAGCTTTCATCTATATTGATAATCTTCTATGGTTTAAAGTAGAATACTTGCCATTTATGCTATATGATCTTACTAGTTGCATTAATAGATGTGTTATAATTAAGACTTGCTAGTAACTCAATATTACAATGTGTCTTGTATACATACATACTTTCATATGTCTATATTGTATTCATTGATGATTTTCTTTGTCCCTTCCTATCTCATTGCATTTAGATGTTTAATGTCTACCATATTTCTTTCGTATCTTTAGTTGCCATTAGAAATGATTATATGTGACAATGGGCTTAATCGATTCTCTTGAAGTGTATCTTTCACTTGAAATTTCTTGATTGTCAAAATCAAAACATCATTTAAAAAAAAAAAAAAAACTTCTTTCTTTGAATTAAAACCTTTCGAATATCTATTTTATGCTTTTTCGAACAACATGCTTAATCATAAGCTATCATAACATTAGTTCAATCTTTATCAAGATAGAAACATTTTTTCTTTTTGAAACAGAACAAATTTTGTTGTATTGGGATACTAACTTGAATGTATTTCAAAACATTAAGCCAAGTATTAGTGAATCAAGAATACTTCATATTTGGTAATCTTCGATAGGTAAATTTAGGAACTCGATTTCTTCTAAAAGGAGAATGACTACTGGAGAATCTATTGACTAGAAATTCAATTTAACCTAACGGTTGAATTGCTTCTATGTGAGAAGTTGGGTGTGTGTAACCCGTAAAAATGGTCGTGTTTAGCCTGAATTGAGCACCACTAGTAATAGTCTCATACTCATTCTCCAACTTGATTAAATTGCACTTCCTATATATACCTAACGCTAGTTTACTTTTGTGAACCTTGCTTCTCATTAGATTCTTTCGTTCCCAGATTTATGGCATTAAGTAAAAACTTACTTTCAAACATTGTTGAATAAAACTAAAAACATTGTATTTAAAACATTATTATTTTCTCACATATGTCATAAACTTATGTGAAAATGACATACACAATCTAATCAAATCATTTCATGAGAATCATGGTTTGCCCATATGGATCTTGTTTGTAACAAGTCTTGAAGTCCATATAATCATATCTGCCTATTTGTTACTTGTCAACAATCATCAACATGTTTGCTCTAGGCTAAATGTTATCATCTTCATATAGTTACTCATTTAGCTTATTTGGCTTGTTGCCTCCTTTGGTGCATATCTTAATTGATAAATTAATAGATAGCATGATTATTAGAAATTAATTGTCTACTTTAATTAATTCTATATCACTCTCTACATTCATGAATAGTATGCCCTATATTGCCTCAAAGAGTTTAACTTACTTGAATCCAAAAACAAAAACACAACCTTTTTGAAAATTTTCTGCCAAAAACCCATTTCTGGCATTCTGGGAATCACCAGATGGGCGGCCCCCTTAATTATATAAGGCGGCCCCCTTAATGATTAAGGGGACCGGCCCCTAATTAAGGGGACCGGCCATCTGATGGTCGGGGATACTGTTTTCTTTATCACTTTTTGACCCACTTCTGCCTATACTTCCCAAAATTCACAAACATATTTTGTCCCATGCTATCCCTCAAAATTTACCTTCCTAAACCACATTTCTCATACACTATAAATACTCTCCTCCCACCATTAATGCCATCACACCCAAACATGTCATCTTCCAACAACCAAAAACCAAAGATTTCAAGAACCGCAAGGATCTCCGTCAAACCCGTTTGGAGGAGGAAACTTGATTCTTGTCATAACTCTTGTGATGTTGTTTCAAGTCAACCAACAACTCAACCTCAAACTCACTCAAATGAGTCATCCCACAACCTATCTTCCACTAATACCCTCATTAATGCTTCCTCTTTTGATGAGCATGCTCAATCCCAAAACAACAATCCCAATATCTCAATCAACACTTCACATATTGCTCATTCAACAAAGACATCATCCACTCATGAAGAACATCTTCCACCCATTTCTTGTTTTCATGATTACCCAAGCTCAAACATGTCTCCACCACCTAGAGTACCACTACCACTTCCTACAACCTCACATGCCACTCCAATGTTGCATGTGCAAACCTTCACCCAAGACAACTATCATGCTCCACCACCATCACCTTCCTCCGAACACTTGAAGTTCGTTGAGGAGCTAAAAGAGGCACATGAGCTTAGTGCTCTTTTAGCATTACATCTTGCTCAACGCAATTTGGATCCACCACAATCAAGCTCACCATCATCACCACATAACAAAAACCAACTTGAGAAGCATGTTAACAATTGCCCTTGTTGCATCTTCCTTCAACAACAAACCATTGCTTTGAATGAGCACTTCACTTGGATTGAGTATCTTCTTACTAGAACTCAACAAACCCCATCACTTGAACAACATCACAACCCTCAACCAACAAACTCCACTTCAAATCCACCACCTCCAAGCTCTACAAACTCACCAACACCCATGGAACCAAAAGTTTACCTCCACTAACCCACCAAGCATTTGATATGCTTATGTTTTCTCATTTTCAAATAAAACTCCTCAACTATTTTGGGTTTCAAGAAAGTTTGGTGACACTCCTTGTTGGCACTATAGGATGTTCTATGTTATTTAGAATTCTATTTGTATTGCCTTTGTAACAATGATTATGGGTTGACATAATCATTTCTCTATTATTGAATGGTTTAATATATGTTTCTTATTCCCTTGTGTCATGATTATTACTTGTTAATATTATGCTATATGTATTTGCTTGTGCCATGCTTGTGCTTCTAATATTTTTCTTGCAAGAATTGCTTTCTCGAAACCTTGGTGCCCTCAAACGAGGGGGAGCATACATCAAGGGGGAGTTCTCTACCCGTTTAAACTTCTTTCACGAAGATTATTCGGCCTAACCTTTTTGATTTTACAAAAAGAGGGAGAAGAGAAATGGTAAACTCTATAATACTTGTCTAATAACAAGTTTTAAATCCTTTGAGTTTAAGGTTTTGTAATAATCAAAAAGGGGGAGATTGTTGACATAAATAATGCCTAAAAACATTATTATGTTTTTATCAATATCTCTATGTTTTGATCATTACAAAATATAATCTCAAAGAACTAAAACTTATGACATAAACAAGTATTTGGTGATTAATATTTCTCTTTACATCCAAATCACTTAAGGTATGAATAAACAAAGTGTTTAGTGCAATGTATGATCAAAGGGGTATTTAATTAACTAATACAAAGTCTATTTAATTATATAATCTTATTATATATTTTTGAAAAACACTTTTGGTAATAAGGAAAAATGTTTTAATCATACTAAATATATGATTTCAAATATTTAACCAAAATCAGTTAGTTTTTCACCAAATAAACTTTCCCCACTAAAAGACAAAGTTTCTGGCCGTTACAGTTGGGCGGCCCCCTTAATTATAAGGGGCGGTCCCCTTAATTTTAAGGGGGCCGGCCATGCTTTAAGGGGACCGGCCACGCTCCTCTGTCAGAAACTTTTGCCTATAAATACCACCTTAAACCTGGATTTTTTCCTCACCTTTTTGCACTAAAACTTTCTGTTCTAGATCTTCATTTCAATCCTAAAAATCCTTTGATCATTCATTTCATAAGCCTTTGTTTCCAAGTGATCCAAAGCCTCATTCTTTCAAGTGCAAAGAGAAGAATACTTCTATTAGAAGTATTACAACTTAGTATCATCTTGCTATCTAAGTTGTTTATTTATAATTTGTTGTAAATCCTTTATACTTTGGTGAATAAGGTGTATGTATTAGTTACCTAGATTTAGTTGAAGAATCTAGAATTGTTGACTAGTGTGAAGTGTAACTTGAAGTGAAGAAGAAGGGTTAGATAGTAGTGGTGATAGGAGATTGTAGAAATAGGATCTTGTAGTGAAGTGATTAAGGATCTCTAGTGGAGAAGACTAGAAGACATTTGTAGATTGAAGTTGTGAAGACATTAGTGGCTTGAAGGTGTCAAGACACTAGTGCTTTGAGGTTGTGAAGATATTAGTGACTTGAAGGTGTCAAGACATTAGTACTTTGAAGGTGTGAAGAGAATAGAAGATTGGTGTATAGAAGATTGGTGTGTAGAAGATTGGTGTGAAGAAAATAGTAGATTGGTGTGAAGATTGGTGTGAAGATTGGTGTGTAGATTGGTGTGTAGATTGGTGTGAAGATTGGTGTGTAGATTGGTGTGTAGATTGGTGTGAAAATTGGTGTGTATATTGGTGTGTACGGTTTTCTCCGCCATAAAGGAGATCTTTGATCTAGTGAAGAAAACTCTCGAGTAGGTGACTCGGGGAGTGGAGTAGGGCAAGGAAGGTGTCCTTGTAGCCGAACCACTATAAATCCTTTGTGTCTCGGTTTGATCTTTCCATCTCTCACTCTTTGATTTATTACTTACTTGCATTTCACACATAGTCATAATTGATAGTATTGTGCATATGTTGATTTCACATAAAGATCAAACTAAAATCCATTCATAAAACTAATCTTACAAAAACCAACCTAGTACATATAATTATATCTATACATTACTACACATATATATGCTTACATAAAATATATGAAATTGTATATTCTTTCCTAACATTATACATAAGCATTGTATATATAAAACCTTTAATAAATCTTGCATTTATACTTTTGTAGTTAAGTGTTTTGAAATTGTACATTATACATAAGTAGTATTTATACAAAATCATAAATTAACTAGTATATATATTTATGTATTAAAGTGATTTGAAAGTTTCATCTTAGAAACTATCTTTTATAAAATAAGCAAAACGAAAAAGACGTAAAACTATTCAACCCCCCCTTCTAGTTTTCCACAATTGGTATCAGGAGCCACGTCTAACAAGATTTTTAAAATATACTGTATTTTAAAACTTGTAACAATCTATGGAATTCGAAAAATATCTAGAAGGAGAATTTACGCAAAAACCACCATTATTTGAAAATGATCATTTTCTTGAATGGAAAAATAAATTTGAAAATTATGTGAAATCAATAGATCTTGATCTTTGGCATATTATTTCAATTGGTGATCTTAAACTAACCAAAATGGATTTTGAAAATCAATATAATAATCTTCAAATAAAAATTGATAAAAATACTAAAGCTAAATTACTTATTTTCAAAACTCTACCAAATGTTGAATATGAAATATTATTTCCTTGTAAAACGGCAAATGATATTTGGAAATGCCTTTTAAAGTTTCACCAAGAGAAATGTAAAACCAAAGATGATAAACTTGATATTGCACATGAAATAGTTACTCTAGAAAATTTAATAGATAAATATTTAGTTGAAATAAACACATGTACTACTAGTTCAAATGTGATCATTGAAGGTACCAATAATGAAGAACACATGTGTCAAATCCGAAGAAAGCATGTTAATAAATCATGGTGCAACAAGGACGATAAAGACGATGTAAATACGGAATACGTGAACATCCTAACAAATGTTAATACAAATAGTGATGACAAGGATTACATGCTCCAAGATCCAAGCAATACTACAAACAAAACATGGAGCGACATGAACAATGGAGTTGATCACCGTATAGCGAGTGAAGAGTGTACAAGTACAAATAAGGTACAATTCAAAACCAAACATTTTTGCTATGATCAATTTACATTAGAATTTTCAAAAATGGAAAATAACTTCAAACACTTTTGCAACATTGACTCAAAAATTATTTTTAAAAATGAATCTTCAACATCCGCTGAAAATAACTTTGAAAAAGAAATAATTTTAGAAGACAAAATGTCTAGACTTGAAAGTAATATTGAAATTGATCTTGAATGTAAAAATTGTCAAGACTATAAACATGAAATTAAAATGGAAAAGGAAAAAGCTAAAATATTAGCAAAATTCGAAAATAGTTCTAAATCTTTAAAATATCTACTTAACATTCAAAAGTCATTTTATGATAAAACCGGATTAGGATATACGGCAGATGAGTATTTGACAAATACATCAAAACAAATAAAATTTGTTAAACCTAATGGAAAAATTTAGAACTATTATTATTTACATCCATTGATTATTTCTCTAGTCAAGAAAATTATTGTTTGTTTGCTAAAACAAACAAATAATGAATTCTTGTACTTCTCGACGACATCCTCTTCATATGCATTTAAGTGCATTGGATGTTCGCTACTAATCAACTCTGACCCATGAGAATCTGGGTACCAAGCTCTCTGTCATGTGTAGGTAATTAACGATCAAAGGAACTACTACTTTTTGGATCGCTCTATTCGCTTTCGTTCTTTTGATGACCATTGGTTCCCTCTATTATGATTCACACTCTACTCATGTGTTACTTTTGACAATATGGCGGTTATCCTTGATTTTCGGCGGTGTGTGTTTCACTTTTGGGTGCATTGACTTTATGGTGTGTTCGTTACTACCTCATGACGAAGGATTCTTGTTCTACCATTCTTAATCTGCACGACTTGTGATGATTGTTGCGACCGATTGTGTTTCTATGATCAAGACTCCTTGATCCTTAATGCATTGGGACTTTACTTCGCTTCTTCAACTTGCTTTGGGGCAAATCTTTTTGAAGTCTTCTATTGCTCTCATGACCATTCTTAAAGAAAAGCTGGACCTGAGGTAAGTTTTCCTTTCAAAAACTTGCCTACATTACATTTTATTAGAGTATGCTTCAATTAGTATATTAATATGATTTATTTTATAAGTTGCTATGCTTTTAGATCATGAATACCAATATATGCATACATGACATTAGGATAATTAACTCTCTTGTTGCTATATCTATTATCATTTATCTTAGCTTTCATCTATATTGATAATCTTCTATGGTTTAAAGTAGAATACTTGCCATTTATGCTATATGATCTTACTAGTTGCATTAATAGATGTGTTATAATTAAGACTTGCTAGTAACTCAATATTACAATGTGTCTTGTATACATACATACTTTCATATGTCTATATTGTATTCATTGATGATTTTCTTTGTCCCTTCCTATCTCATTGCATTTAGATGTTTAATGTCTACCATATTTCTTTCGTATCTTTAGTTGCCATTAGAAATGATTATATGTGACAATGGGCTTAATCGATTCTCTTGAAGTGTATCTTTCACTTGAAATTTCTTGATTGTCAAAATCAAAACATCATTTAAAAAAAAAAAAAAAACTTCTTTCTTTGAATTAAAACCTTTCGAATATCTATTTTATGCTTTTTCGAACAACATGCTTAATCATAAGCTATCATAACATTAGTTCAATCTTTATCAAGATAGAAACATTTTTTCTTTTTGAAACAGAACAAATTTTGTTGTATTGGGATACTAACTTGAATGTATTTCAAAACATTAAGCCAAGTATTAGTGAATCAAGAATACTTCATATTTGGTAATCTTCGATAGGTAAATTTAGGAACTCGATTTCTTCTAAAAGGAGAATGACTACTGGAGAATCTATTGACTAGAAATTCAATTTAACCTAACGGTTGAATTGCTTCTATGTGAGAAGTTGGGTGTGTGTAACCCGTAAAAATGGTCGTGTTTAGCCTGAATTGAGCACCACTAGTAATAGTCTCATACTCATTCTCCAACTTGATTAAATTGCACTTCCTATATATACCTAACGCTAGTTTACTTTTGTGAACCTTGCTTCTCATTAGATTCTTTCGTTCCCAGATTTATGGCATTAAGTAAAAACTTACTTTCAAACATTGTTGAATAAAACTAAAAACATTGTATTTAAAACATTATTATTTTCTCACATATGTCATAAACTTATGTGAAAATGACATACACAATCTAATCAAATCATTTCATGAGAATCATGGTTTGCCCATATGGATCTTGTTTGTAACAAGTCTTGAAGTCCATATAATCATATCTGCCTATTTGTTACTTGTCAACAATCATCAACATGTTTGCTCTAGGCTAAATGTTATCATCTTCATATAGTTACTCATTTAGCTTATTTGGCTTGTTGCCTCCTTTGGTGCATATCTTAATTGATAAATTAATAGATAGCATGATTATTAGAAATTAATTGTCTACTTTAATTAATTCTATATCACTCTCTACATTCATGAATAGTATGCCCTATATTGCCTCAAAGAGTTTAACTTACTTGAATCCAAAAACAAAAACACAACCTTTTTGAAAATTTTCTGCCAAAAACCCATTTCTGGCATTCTGGGAATCACCAGATGGGCGGCCCCCTTAATTATATAAGGCGGCCCCCTTAATGATTAAGGGGACCGGCCCCTAATTAAGGGGACCGGCCATCTGATGGTCGGGGATACTGTTTTCTTTATCACTTTTTGACCCACTTCTGCCTATACTTCCCAAAATTCACAAACATATTTTGTCCCATGCTATCCCTCAAAATTTACCTTCCTAAACCACATTTCTCATACACTATAAATACTCTCCTCCCACCATTAATGCCATCACACCCAAACATGTCATCTTCCAACAACCAAAAACCAAAGATTTCAAGAACCGCAAGGATCTCCGTCAAACCCGTTTGGAGGAGGAAACTTGATTCTTGTCATAACTCTTGTGATGTTGTTTCAAGTCAACCAACAACTCAACCTCAAACTCACTCAAATGAGTCATCCCACAACCTATCTTCCACTAATACCCTCATTAATGCTTCCTCTTTTGATGAGCATGCTCAATCCCAAAACAACAATCCCAATATCTCAATCAACACTTCACATATTGCTCATTCAACAAAGACATCATCCACTCATGAAGAACATCTTCCACCCATTTCTTGTTTTCATGATTACCCAAGCTCAAACATGTCTCCACCACCTAGAGTACCACTACCACTTCCTACAACCTCACATGCCACTCCAATGTTGCATGTGCAAACCTTCACCCAAGACAACTATCATGCTCCACCACCATCACCTTCCTCCGAACACTTGAAGTTCGTTGAGGAGCTAAAAGAGGCACATGAGCTTAGTGCTCTTTTAGCATTACATCTTGCTCAACGCAATTTGGATCCACCACAATCAAGCTCACCATCATCACCACATAACAAAAACCAACTTGAGAAGCATGTTAACAATTGCCCTTGTTGCATCTTCCTTCAACAACAAACCATTGCTTTGAATGAGCACTTCACTTGGATTGAGTATCTTCTTACTAGAACTCAACAAACCCCATCACTTGAACAACATCACAACCCTCAACCAACAAACTCCACTTCAAATCCACCACCTCCAAGCTCTACAAACTCACCAACACCCATGGAACCAAAAGTTTACCTCCACTAACCCACCAAGCATTTGATATGCTTATGTTTTCTCATTTTCAAATAAAACTCCTCAACCATTTTGGGTTTCAAGAAAGTTTGGTGACACTCCTTGTTGGCACTATAGGATGTTCTATGTTATTTAGAATTCTATTTGTATTGCCTTTGTAACAATGATTATGGGTTGACATAATCATTTCTCTATTATTGAATGGTTTAATATATGTTTCTTATTCCCTTGTGTCATGATTATTACTTGTTAATATTATGCTATATGTATTTGCTTGTGCCATGCTTGTGCTTCTAATATTTTTCTTGCAAGAATTGCTTTCTCGAAACCTTGGTGCCCTCAAACGAGGGGGAGCATACATCAAGGGGGAGTTCTCTACCCGTTTAAACTTCTTTCACGAAGATTATTCGGCCTAACCTTTTTGATTTTACAAAAAGAGGGAGAAGAGAAATGGTAAACTCTATAATACTTGTCTAATAACAAGTTTTAAATCCTTTGAGTTTAAGGTTTTGTAATAATCAAAAAGGGGGAGATTGTTGACATAAATAATGCCTAAAAACATTATTATGTTTTTATCAATATCTCTATGTTTTGATCATTACAAAATATAATCTCAAAGAACTAAAACTTATGACATAAACAAGTATTTGGTGATTAATATTTCTCTTTACATCCAAATCACTTAAGGTATGAATAAACAAAGTGTTTAGTGCAATGTATGATCAAAGGGGTATTTAATTAACTAATACAAAGTCTATTTAATTATATAATCTTATTATATATTTTTGAAAAACACTTTTGGTAATAAGGAAAAATGTTTTAATCATACTAAATATATGATTTCAAATATTTAACCAAAATCAGTTAGTTTTTCACCAAATAAACTTTCCCCACTAAAAGACAAAGTTTCTGGCCGTTACAGTTGGGCGGCCCCCTTAATTATAAGGGGCGGTCCCCTTAATTTTAAGGGGGCCGGCCATGCTTTAAGGGGACCGGCCACGCTCCTCTGTCAGAAACTTTTGCCTATAAATACCACCTTAAACCTGGATTTTTTCCTCACCTTTTTGCACTAAAACTTTCTGTTCTAGATCTTCATTTCAATCCTAAAAATCCTTTGATCATTCATTTCATAAGCCTTTGTTTCCAAGTGATCCAAAGCCTCATTCTTTCAAGTGCAAAGAGAAGAATACTTCTATTAGAAGTATTACAACTTAGTATCATCTTGCTATCTAAGTTGTTTATTTATAATTTGTTGTAAATCCTTTATACTTTGGTGAATAAGGTGTATATATTAGTTACCTAGATTTAGTTGAAGAATCTAGAATTGTTGACTAGTGTGAAGTGTAACTTGAAGTGAAGAAGAAGGGTTAGATAGTAGTGGTGATAGGAGATTGTAGAAATAGGATCTTGTAGTGAAGTGATTAAGGATCTCTAGTGGAGAAGACTAGAAGACATTTGTAGATTGAAGTTGTGAAGACATTAGTGGCTTGAAGGTGTCAAGACACTAGTGCTTTGAGGTTGTGAAGATATTAGTGACTTGAAGGTGTCAAGACATTAGTACTTTGAAGGTGTGAAGAGAATAGAAGATTGGTGTATAGAAGATTGGTGTGTAGAAGATTGGTGTGAAGAAAATAGTAGATTGGTGTGAAGATTGGTGTGAAGATTGGTGTGTAGATTGGTGTGTAGATTGGTGTGAAGATTGGTGTGTAGATTGGTGTGTAGATTGGTGTGAAAATTGGTGTGTATATTGGTGTGTACGGTTTTCTCCGCCATAAAGGAGATCTTTGATCTAGTGAAGAAAACTCTCGAGTAGGTGACTCGGGGAGTGGAGTAGGGCAAGGAAGGTGTCCTTGTAGCCGAACCACTATAAATCCTTTGTGTCTCGGTTTGATCTTTCCATCTCTCACTCTTTGATTTATTACTTACTTGCATTTCACACATAGTCATAATTGATAGTATTGTGCATATGTTGATTTCACATAAAGATCAAACTAAAATCCATTCATAAAACTAATCTTACAAAAACCAACCTAGTACATATAATTATATCTATACATTACTACACATATATATGCTTACATAAAATATATGAAATTGTATATTCTTTCCTAACATTATACATAAGCATTGTATATATAAAACCTTTAATAAATCTTGCATTTATACTTTTGTAGTTAAGTGTTTTGAAATTGTACATTATACATAAGTAGTATTTATACAAAATCATAAATTAACTAGTATATATATTTATGTATTAAAGTGATTTGAAAGTTTCATCTTAGAAACTATCTTTTATAAAATAAGCAAAACGAAAAAGACGTAAAACTATTCAACCCCCCCTTCTAGTTTTCCACATACTTATCACTTTGTAAATAAGCAATTTCTGTAGTGTTTGGTATTGATTATCTAATGTATGATTATTTGCCATTGAATAAGGTGTTTTGAATAAGCAATCAACCAGTGCTTTTTTCAATAAGTTGTTTTGAATTACCAGCTTTGTAGTCCAGGACTTTTTGTGTTTGCTTATTGTTAAAGCAGATAAGACCAAAATATTTCATAAGTTGTTTTGTAGTCCGAGAGTGTCTTTCAATAAGTTGTTTTCAATTAGCAGATTTGTACATGTTTTCATCTAGCATGTCGGTATCTTCCTCTTTTCAAATCTTATGGCAGGCTTCCTCATTTATTTATGATAGGTGTTAGTAGCAGCACATGGGCAAGTGGCATGAGCTCACAAACGAACAATGAACGTGATAGGATGAGGGTGCTAGAACAAGTGGCATGAGCTTAGGGAAACAATGATCAGAGATGGATGTTGCCCTAGGGTAAATGAAGTTGTTGTTATTTATGTACTTAGGCTGTCCCGTTACTTTTTTTTTGTTCGTTTTAACCGGTACTCTTTTCATATTTGTTCATCACTTCCTTTTTTTTAACTAAGCAGGCCCGCCGTTTTCTGCTGTGAAGGTTGATGTATTGTCATCTGTCATCCACACTTCATTGTATAAAGATGGAATGCCTAATGTCCTGGATAGGTCGTTGGACATCATGGATTATGTGCTACTGAGTCTGGGAACACACGCTTCATTGCACAGAGATTAGTTACATGGTCCATTTGTATGTAACTCGGCTATCTATTCTGGGTAAGAAAAAGTTTTAAACACAGGACATATATACGGAACATGTACACAAAAATTCTGATTATGCTTACTTTTTTTAATTGTTATTACTACCGCTACAGGCAGAATAACGCGGCCACAGTTAGGTGAAAGAGAAACCACTGACACAAAAGAAGGCAGCTTAAATGGTGTTGCATAAAACCGACGGCCGTAGAACAATAGATGAGCTTGAGGAAAAGGAATCAGAAAAAACTGTCAAATTATATGCCATTGTAAGCTTACATTCATTTTTGACAATCATTTGGTGGATGTTATCTTTATTTTTACTTTCATGATATGCCAGGTTCCCATATATGATAATGACGTCGAGAGCGAGGCCCGAATAACTTTAGAAATCATGGTTATCTTCTAATTGTAAGTTTATTTGTTGTGGGTTGTTTGTGTTCTAATTTAGATGAATTTGAGATGACCACTGTATTGACTCACCTTGACCACATTCTTACTATTGGTATGCTGTATACTTTTCCGATTATACAGTTTTTTTTACACAACTATAATTATCTTCGAACCAATTAACAATGGTAGAATAGATTTTTAAAAGTTACTTAATGATTCATATGCATTAATAATTGCAGGTTGCTGTTTCTGGGTAACACAATTTGACAACATTTGTATATTGCAGAATACAAAAAGGATCAGGCGACGGCGCTGAAGGTCCTGAAATTTTTGGCTTGCGAAAGGAGAGATCCGAGGGAAAGGTAAATTTGAAATCACTTATATGATTAATGATGGCTGAAAACGGGCTGGTCATGTGGATTGAGTCACGTGTCATGTTATGTTTCAGTTGTTTATATTCATTGTCCTATGATTGCAGAGCAATTGTTGCTTCAGTGCCTTTTGAAAAAGCATTAGTCACAAATGAGTATGACATTTTTCGTTTGTTAGTTTTAGGTCATCAGTCAAAAGCAAAAGAATTTGATATGGGTTTACCAATCCGGAGGTATTAGCTCCCAAAGAAGTGCTATCAAACACGCTTTAAAGAATGAGATAATGTGGTTCTTACCGCAAATAGGTACATGATACGTTTAAATACTTACTATTTATAACGACTTCTGACAATGGAAATGCGAGTATGGTCGGGTTGAGTAATGGGTGAAAATGAGGTCTATTGAAGGGCTAGGGGTTACATAACATAGCACTTGGGTAGACATGGTAATTGGTCAAAATGGAACGTATTACACAGCCACAGCAACAAAGTCTAAACATCGATTTCTAATAACGAATTGTAGCTCTATACAAGTTAACATTTATGCCATACTCTTCAATTTACAAACTGAATAATAGATAGAATAATGGTCCAAATACAGTAGTAATTTTTTTTTTCCGCAAAATACAACAGAGAAAAAGGGTGTTTGGGCACACATTTTACAGCTTCGTATTCTGTTTTTTAACAACTTTATATGCTGTTTTTTAACACCTTTTATAGGTTGTTTGGACAACAGAAAACAGTTTGTTTGGACACTGGCTTTAAAGCTTTTTACACTGTTTTTTCACACCTTTTTTGTTGTTTTTAACAGCTTTGTACACGTTTTTTTAGGATGCCAACCAATTATACTTATTCACTAAAACCAATGCCATTATCTATTTTAGGTAACGTTCTTCTTGAAAATATATTGTTGGGCTTACAATATATACGTCCAGTCAAACAACTCCATAGCCATAAAGAGCTATTGGTGAAAACTGATCAGGAAGCCGCACTTGATTTAATCACATTGGTATTGAAATGTGCAACAGAAATGAACTTTTGGACTCTAAGCTCTCGAACACATTGAAGATAGAAACCTAATGTTCATTCTTACAGGTATATACACTTTTTTTTCACTTTTTCCCAAATATATAAAAAAGCTACCTTATTAGCCATGATCATTTTTATTTATACATCAAGGCTTTTGGTTTGTTGCTTAATTTTATTCTCTACTTTACGTCTGTAATAGTGACACGAACACAACACATTGGTATGCCTTCATCAAAGGTTAGCAGCACTTTATCACCTACGGAGTGGCTTTCAAGGATGAACACAACACACTCTAATGCCTTCATCAATTGATAGACTTTGCCTCATGAAGGTAACAAAGCATCACTTACTGTTTTAATTGATTGTAACTTTGTAATATCGTGAAGCAAGCTTTCGCCCACTGTATTCAGTTTGTGTTATGAAATTTGTGTTCATAATAAACTCGAATGGTCCAAGTGTAAACAGGAAGTTTCAAGTTATTATTTGTCTATGTACATATTCATCAACGGGGTAAGAATATGTACACTGGATTGTAATAAACTTGCATTATAAATATCCAGATTTTTTTTTTGTTTAGAGCGATATATCACTTGCGAGTTGCTTCATACTAAGACAATCATCTTTATTGTTATTTAAGGTATCAATGAAGTGACAAAAATACATTTTCACGGTGTACATGAAAATGACAGCACATGACGTTTAGCATCATGAGGTAATTCAGTTATGTATTTTTTACTGACTCTGCAAGCTGTGTCGTGGTTGTATATTCTTGATGTTGTTGGGGTCTACTTTTCTAGGAAACTCATTTGTCTTTCATTTTTTGCGTGGGTTTTAGAGAGTTAAAGGTAGCAAATATTTCTCTCTTACGAGATATAGGTTTGAGACGCCTGTTTTTTTAGCCATTGTAGGTATGGAATCGGCTACAATGTTGGATGATGGAGTTGGTCTAAACGTTGGATGGCTGTCAATCCCTGTAAAATATGTTAATGATCGCAAAATAGGTATGTCTTTTTTTATGCAAATCAGCTGATTATGGAAGATATGTTGATAATTGCGGAAGAGGTATGTCATTGTGTTTTATGTTTATGCTTTTGCAGGGTATTTAGGGGGTGTCTGGAATTGCGTGGATCAACTGATTATACAGGGCTCAAACTATTCCGATAATTATGTTTACTTATACGTGCAATAAAGTATCAGATGGTGAGATAAGATTTTCCTGATTACTATTTTTTAACTTGGATTGAGATAGTTACAATTTTCCATAAAAATGTTATTTACTGGTCACTTTTATATGTAAATTTATTGCGCAATCAAACAACAGATTCTCATACTTCGTAATAGTCTTTTTGTGTCAGCGGAGGTTTTTTAACTTTCGTTATTTGTGTGTAGGCAGAATGGATACGGCTGAATCAACGGATGAACTGCCGACTAGGATAAATGACTGATGTGATGATATGCAGTAAGTCGTTAAGAAAATCTCATCTGACCTTTAATACACCCAGCTATGAATAACTTCATTGATTGGAAGGTACACATGGATCTAACCTGTAGACTTTCAAATAGAGTAAAAACATTTGAAGTCTGGAACTTTGAAACAATTAGTATGGCCATTATGGAAGTGCGTTGTCGTCATTTAAGTTCAACATGAGTACTTAAGTTGGCCAATAAGTATTATATTATCTCTATAGTAGAATTGTTAATGTTATTGCCTTCAATCAATGGGGTAAGCACAAACAGTGGCATCTCTTGATATTGAAGCCTAAAAATGTCTATGAGAAACATAAATTTATTACCATTCAAGTTTGGAACTGAATATTTAACCTAATGTTGCATGCCAAAACCGTCAATTAACATAAATTTCTACTTTATTTATGTCAAATCACCTCGGCCGAAAAACAGACCCGCCCGCAACGTGGCGGACCGCTGGCATTCTCGTTATAAATAATTAATAGAAAAAAGTTCAATACAGATCGTAAATTCTTTAAAAATTCAATGAACAAATCTTTGGCATTTATTCTTTTATTAAATTAAAAAAGACCCCCCCCCCCCCCCCCCCCCACTTTTATCATTTTTTTTAAATTAAATATATCAAAAACCATTAATCGTTACAAAAAAAGAATCATACCATCGCAATGAAATTAAACCATATTTCTATAAAAGGGTGCTTCTATATACATTCGACGATTTTTTTTTATTTATTTTATTTTATTTTTTTGTTGAAATTAACGCCTGAAAAAATCACGTGTGATTTGTTATTTTAAAATCACATATGATTTATGAAATCATATGTGATTTGTGAAATCAAATGTGATTCCTAAAATAAAAAATCACATGTGATTTTTTCTAACGCAAATTATAACACTAAAACAAAACTCGAAAAAAAAATCGTCGAAAGTATATCGAAGTGGCATTCTATTAAAAGATAAAAAACTTCTCATCGCGAAGATGTATTTTTTTTGTCACTTAACGATTTAGCGTTTGCAAGATATTTTATTTTTCAAAAAATTTGGAAAGTGAATTTTCTATTTTTGATTATAAAAAAAATGAGCGGCCAGAATTTGTTCATTGGATCTAAAATTTGAGATCTATATTGAACTCAACTCTCAATCAATAATTATAATTAACATTTCAACATGGTATCAAGCCTAGTACCTAAATTTTCTAACCCTGACTTTTTGTTTTATTCAACTTCTCCCAAGACAGTCAACTAACATAACCAAACCCTAACCAACAAAACATCTTCTCTTTATGCATGACTCGTTGTTACTGTGCACCGTGACTGGTCCGTTACCACCAACACCAACACCAACCTTGTTCCTCATCGATAAATTGCTAACGGTTCATAACGTCACATCTCTTGTCCTAGTTAAACTAGATGTTGATAAGCTTAATTACTCGTCTTGATCTTATTTTTTTAAGAACCTCTGTAAAGGTTTTGAGTTTCTTAAACATATTAAAGGTGAATCTACAAGTGTGGATGTTGCCGCTCCTACAGCAACAACAACAATACTCAATCCCACAAGAGCGAGGTATGGGGGAGGTAGAAATGTAGACAGATCCTACCCCTACCCCAGGGAAAACCTGGGAATAGAGAGACTGCTTCCAGGGAGACCTCCGAAAAGTGCAAATGTGCGAGTGAAAGAGAAACGAAACAAATGCAAGGGACAAGAGGGCAAAAAAGTAATAGCATAAAGAAGATGAAAGCATTAAGGGGACAGCCAAGCAAACCAAATAGGAACGCAGGGAACTACCAAACTAGAGACCTACGAAAAAAGACAAACATATAAAACCGAGCACCAAACAAAAGAAAACAGGCAAGACAAGCAAAGCAGGCATACAAAGCATAGAGTACAAAAGAAAAAAAAAGGCAAGAAAGCAACACGAGCAAAGTAAGAAAAGGCAAAGCAAACAAACACCAACAAAAAACGCATAGGCAAGCGGGCAAAAGGAAAAGAGAACAACACATAGGCAAAGCAGGGCAATACAAAAGGGGCTAAAGCTAAGGCAAAGCAAAGGAAGAAGAAAGGCCACTAGCCTCCAAAGATCAAAGGAACTACTAAACCTAAAAACCAAAGGAGCAAGGCAACAAAAGAAAGAAAACAAGAAAAGAAAAGACCCAGACGCAAAGACAACCTCCTACCACTTAGCCTAAAACTACCCACAAATCCTAATCCTAGCTCTCCACGCATTCCTATCTGAGATCATATCCTCGGACAAGAGAAGAGTCTTCATGTCTTGCCTAAGTCTATCCTCCCACCTAAGTTTAGGTCTTCCCCTCCTTCTCAAACCGTCGACCATCAGTGCTTCGAATCTCCTTACCAACGCTGATTGTGGCCTCCTCCTAACATGACCGAACCACATCAACCTTCCTTCTCGCATCTTCGAGATTATAGTTTCAACTTCAAGTTCTGCTTTGAAAACTCCGTTCGGGATCATGTCAAGCATGGTCTTACCACATATCCACCTTAGCATTCTCAGTTCTGCCACTTCCACTCTGTTAGCTTGAGCTTTCTTGATAGGCCAACACTCTGACCCGTACAAGATAGCTGGCCTAATTGCCACCTTATAAAATTTCCCCTTTAGCTTAAAGGGGACTTTCTTGTCATAGAGTACTCCTGACGACGCCCTCCATTTTGCCCATCCTGCTCTAGTACGGTGGGTAACGTCCTCGTCTATCCTCCCAGATTTGTGTATCACTGATCCCAAATTTCTAAAAGACTCATTTGGTTGTAGAATATGCTCCTCCAACTGTTAAATGGTTGAAAGTCGATCATATTATCAAATCCTGGATTTTTTTTACTTTATCTGATGCTCTTCAAGAATGTCTTGCTGTGGCGGATCTCAAAACTGCCATGGATGCTTAAGATCAGATCGAGAAAAATTTTTCTTGATAACAAATGTACACAAACCATTCTTTAAAAGGTGAATTACGGACACTCCAACTTGGTGATTTAACCGTAGATGCATATTTTAGGAAGATCGAATCCATCACTACCGTATTGAATAGTCTTGAATACCCTATGAGTAATGACGCTATTGTTACTTGTGTCTTTAATGGCTTAAGTGACAATTATGATCATGTTGCATGTATTATAACTCATATGTATCCTTTTCTCAACCTAAATACGGTTCGTTCCATGATTACTTCCGAAGAGATGTGATTAAAGGCCAAATTTCAAGTCTTTAAACCGGATGCCTTATCTTCGTCTCCTACGGTTCTCTTAGCTGAAGCTATTAATTCCTCTCGACATAGTGTGTCTCGAGATAACTATATAACCTCACGTCCTTTTGAGCCTAAAGTGTGTTTTAACTTTGCAAGAGGCTATTGTAAGTTTAGTAATACATGCAAATTTTTGCATGACAATAATTCACAAAATAAACCAAATACCAATCCCTCACTGTGGTCAACACCATCTCGTTCTACACCTCTCCTAAATGGACCAATTCCCTCAGTCTACACTACCCTTACACAAGCCCAAATGTAGCTTTAAAAGCGGCCCAAAAAGAGATGTTGGCCTAATTTTTGTGTTTCTTCACAGTTGGGCCAACCCTAGTCCACTATGCATGCTATTAATACACTATAGAGGCCCATGACTATAACTAACCCACCTGAGTTAGGGGTGACTTCTTCTATTACTACTGCCCATGTCTTTATCATGCCCAAGAAAATTTTAATATGGGACAGTCACTACGTGTTCAACAACCAGTGTATTCGGGATAGTAGCCAGTGCATTCGGGACAAGAAACCCTATTACATAATGCATTCAATACTATGACATTGCCAGACCTTACTGTTGATATAAATAAATGTCTAAAAACGTTATTCATATCTTTCGATATCTCTATGTTTTGATAATCACAAAACGAAAACTCATCAAACCAAAGATCATGACGTAAATAAGTATTTAGTAGTAAATTATCACCTTTTACCATCTAATCACTTAAGGTATGAATAAACAAAGTGTCTAATGCATTATAAGACCAAAAGAACATTTTTCTTAACAACTAGATTTTCATAAAATGTCACATAATATTTTATATCTTTTATAAAACATTTTTGGAATTAAAAGAATGTGTTTAATTCATTAGAAATATATGAATTCAAATTTTCAACCAAAAATGGCAAATCTAATCCAGAAAAACCTTCCCCACAAAAGGACAAAGCTGGGCAACGTTCTGGTGGGGCGGCCCCTTAATTAACTAGACGGCCCCCTTAATTATTAAGGGGACCGACCCCTTAATTAAGGGGACCGGCCACGCTCCTGAAACCCCCCCCCCCCCAGCTTTGCCTGTAAATATTGGTTCACTTCACGCATTTTCCTCACCTTTTTGCACTCAAAACATTCTGATCTAAAACCCCATTTCTATCCTCTAAAATTCTTTGATCATATATACATAAGTCTTTGTTTCAAAGTGATTCAAGCTTCAACACTCAAGTGCAAAGAGAAGAATACTTCTATCATTCAAGACTAGAAGTATTACAACTTAGTATTATCTTGCTATCTAAGTTGTTTGTTCATTTTATCTTGTAAATCATTCATTCTTTGGTGTATAAGGTGTGTATATTAGTTAGCTAGATTTAGACTTGTTGAAGGTGTGAAGTGGTACAAGAAGTGAAGAAGTAGAGGTGGATAGGAATAGTTGTAGGAAGTATAAGAAGTAATAATACTTTGAAGTGGTGGTGAGTAGTAAAGATATAGAAGCCGTATCATAGGGTAGAAACCTTGATGTAGTAAATACGTTGAAGCCTTAGAGTTGTGAAAACGTAGAAGCTTTAAAGGAGTAGAAGCCTTGTTGTGGTGTATAAATAAAAGCCTTGAAGAAAAGCCATAGAAGTATTGAAGTTGTGAAGACATATAAGTATTGAAGTTGTAAGGACATAAAAGCCTAGAAGTTGTGAAGACGTAGAAGCTTTGAAGTAGTGGTTAGATAGAAGTTGTGAAGGCGTGAAGAAACAATAGTTGAGAAGAAGTGTAAAAGGAGTGAAAGGGTGTGAAGAAGTTGTGGTGTGTTTGTAGTTGTGAGATTGGTTCTAGCTACGATTAGAACTCGACATATAGCTTGTGTCGTTAAATTGGTGTAAGCTAAGGTGTGTACGGTTTTCTCCGCCATAAGGGAGCATTTTGACTTAGTGAAGAAAACTCTCGAGTTTGGTGCTCGGGGAGTGGAGTAGGGCAAGGAAGGTGTCCTTGTAGCCGAACCACTATAAATCCTTCGTCTCTCGGTTTGATCTTTCCATCTCTCGTTCATTACTTAGCTTACTTACTTACATATTGCATATAGTTATAATTGCTTATATTGTGCGTATATTAATTTTACATAAAGATCAAATTAAGTTCCATTCTCGCGCGCACACACACACACACACACACACACACACACACACATATATATATATATATATATATATATATATATATATATATATATATATGTGTGTGTGTGTATATATATATATATATATATATATATATATATATATATATATATATATATATATATATATATATATATATATATATGTGTGTGTGTGTGTGTGTGTGTGTGTGTGTGTGTGTGTGTGTGTGTATAATAAATAACATTGTAGTTTTTACTCAACAATTTAATTTAGTGGTGTTTAAACAACTATAGTGAACAAACTCAAAATCTATATTTTTGAATCAAAGTTTTATAAACTCAAACTATTATTTTGAAGCAAACTTTTATAAAACGAAAAAGACGTAAAACTATTCAAGCCCCCTCCCCCCTCTAGTTTTCCACAATTGGTATCAAGAGCCACGTCAAGTAAGATTTTTAAAATATATTGTATTTTAAAACTTGTAACGATCTATGAAATTTGAAAAATATTTAGAAAGGGAATTTACGCAACGACCACCATTATTTGATAATGATCATTTTCTTGAATGGAAAAATAAATTTGAAAATTATGTGAAATAAATAGATCTTGATCTTTGGCATATCATTTCAATTGGTGATTTTCAACCAACTAAAATGGATTTTGAAAATTAATATAATTATCTTCAAACAAAGATTGATAAAAATACTAAAGCTAAATTAATGATTTATAAAACTCTACCAAGAGTTGAATATGAAAGTGTATTCTTTTGTAAAATGGCAAATGATATTTGGAAATGTCTTTTATATTTTCACCAAGGGAAATGTAAAACCAAAGATGATAAACTTGATGTTGCACAAGAATTAGTCACTCTAAAAAATTTGATAGATAATTATTTAGTTGAAATAAACACAAGTACTACTAGTTCAAATGTGGTTATTGAAGGTATCAATAACGAAGAATACATGAGCTAAATCCGAAGAAAGATTGCAAATGAAACATAGAGCGACATTGACGATGAAAATGATCATCGTATAGCATGTGAAGATTGTGAAGCAAATAAAGCTACAAATAAGGTACAATCTGAAACCAAACATTTTTGCTATGATCAATTTATATTAGAGTTTTCAAAATTAGAAAACAACTTCAAACATTTTTGCAATATAGACCCAAAAATCATTTTTAAAAATGAATCTTCAATATCCGTTGGAAGTAACTTTGAAAAAGAAATAATTTTAGAAGATAAAATGTCTAGACTTGAAAGTAATATTGAAATTGATCTTGAATATAAAAAATGTCAAGACTACAAACAAGAAACTAGAAAGGAAAATGAAAAAGCAAAAATATTAGCTAAATTTGAAAATAGTTCCAAATCTTTAAAATATCTACTTAATATTCAAAAGTCATTTAATGATAAAACCGGCTTAGGATTTAATGCAAATGATCCTTCAACAATTAAATTAAGACAAATAAAATTTATAAAACCTAGTAGAGAAATTTAGAATTAATATTATTTGTATCTATTATTTATTGTTTAAGTCAAGAAAGTCATTGTTTGTTCGTTAAGACAAACTATTGATGAATTCTTGTACTCCTCGGCGACATCCACATCATATGAATTCAAATGCAATGGATATCCTCAACTAACAATCTCGGACCCATGAGAATCTGGGTACCAAGTTGTTTTTCATGATTAGGTAATAATCGAACGAAGAGACGTTTTTTATATTTTACAATGGATCGCTCACTTTCATTACATACATATGAAGACTAGTTAATCATATTACCTTGAATCATATTCTACACACGATTTGCAAATGACGTAGTTGCGGCCATTAAAAGAATTCATGATAAGATCTTCATTATTGGAGTGTTGATTTTGTGAAGTATTCTTAACTATCTCAAGATGAAGGAATCAAACGCAAATATTTTTGACAAACACGACTCATGAAAAGGGAAATACCTACGTTGAAGATATTTTTGTCATCTCATCATTCTACACCCACTGTCATCATGGAGTAAAATTCTAATGGTACTCTTCAAAGATACTTGAAGCAATCTAATATGTGATTCGGATCAAGCTACCTGATGAAGCGAAAAGTGTACCGCTTTGGGGGGGTCATTTAAGGTCAAAGTCAAGATTATTTGATCAAATATTGCCCTAAATTGTTCCTTTTGTCATTTTAGGTACTTATGAGAGGAATTTTACAAAATGAAGCATTTTGGACGTTTTTGGAGTGAAAAAGTGAAGAAAACGACAAAGTCTTAAAATCATGTTGGAAATTGCACTTAACAGAGTCACATCTTGCTATTGACGGCGTCATGACTTGACAAAGGGGTGGATAAGTCAATTACACATGACGCGCCAAAATGTTTTCTGAAAGGATCGTGACGGCGTCACGTATTAAATTGCCAAGGTCGTCACGAGTAAATGCAAAGAGAGACGGCCCAGAGTTCATAAAGAGTGACGGCGTCAGAAGTGGATCTAGGCAATACGAGTTTATTTTGGCGGCAAGTTGACGGCGTCACACCTATCTCTTGACTCCGTCAGGATACAAAATCTATATATAGTTTTCTAGTTTTCATTCATTGTGTGCAACTTTGAAGGGAGTAAACCCTAGACGAAATTTACACCTATTTTAAGGGTTTCAACCATTCGTTTCTTCCATGCTTAATTGAAGATAAGTCTTTCATCAAATCATTCAATATGTCTATGTGTTGTTTGATTATATCATACACTTGTCTTCTCTTTAACATGCGAGGCTAGGTTTTCTTTGTGTTTGCTTAGATGTAATGAAACTTATATATTGATTATGGGTTGGTTGTTTGCTTATAATTGTTGTGGATAAATGAATTCGATGTTAGGCTTAAGAAAACTGGCAGACTTCCATTTGGTAACTTGCTTGAATGTCTTAAGAAACATGATCGAAGGTGTACTACGATATATTGGTTATATTTAATGTGTAGGTAACTACTAATGATGCAATGTTAGAAGCTAGTAGTCGGCTCAACATAGGAAGAGTTAGAAGCTTATAGAGTTAGGGAAGATTGTACATGGCCCTACGAATGGTATTAAGGAATATAACCCGTCATCCATGCAATTGTAACAAACTAATCAACCTGTAAAAGATAGCTTTGGAGTAGTGAAATCTAAGTAAACACATTTTCTCTCATTATTGTTTACACCACATTTAGTTTAAGTTTAATTTATTTTATTTTGATTTCATCTTTAGTTATTTGGGTTAGTTGATTAGCAACTAATTCCGCCCACTTCTTTCAAAACCGAGATTTTTACTTGCTTTCCTTTAAACATAAAAATACAAAAAGAATCGTCCCTCATCTCTAGACCTAGTTTTAGTGAGTTTTAACCCTAGCGAACACTATTCTTAGAGTTGAACGATCAATCCCCCGGTACTTGTCACTATACTATACTACAACGAACAGGTACACTGCCTGGTGGAGATTGCAAGCTTCTCAAGATCCCGTGAGAGGTAAAACCTTTTGCGAGGGCGCAATTCCACGCATCACTACCTTGATCTTTAATAGCGTTGGAGTAATACCTTACTACGATATCATGCTTTGGGTAAACATTGAAGATGTTAACCAACACTCACATGCCTACTCATAAAGAAATGCTGGACATGAGGTAAGTTTTCTTTTCAAAAACCTATAAATATCACACTATATCTAATTATGCCATAATTAGTCTATAAATATGCTTAAGTTTGTAGGTTGCCTTGTTCATATATTATTAAGATTACTAATATATATATACTTGAAATTAGTTTAGTTGACCCTCTTGATTTTGGATTTATTGCCGACTTTCTTATTCATCATTAAATTTGGAAATCATCTATGACCACTAGTAGCATATTTATCATTTAGGATAAATGACCAATCTAGTAGCCATAATAGATACATTATAATATAACCTAGGATTAAGATAAGTTATTGTTAAATACAATGAAGATATAAGTATGTATATGTGTTAATTTTGCAACCATAGATGATTGATTATATCCCTCTCAATTATATTGCATTAAACCCATATGATTATGTCATCACGTATCCATGTCTTTAGTTAACATACAAGGTGATTATATGTGACAACAGACTTAACCAATTCTTTTGAACTTGATATCTTTTAACATGCTTTATAAATCCATAACTAGTGATTCTTGCTATCGAAAATAAAATATCATGCATAAAACCTCACTTTTTGAAAAATAATCTTTTAAATAACTATCTCATTTTTCTTCAAACAACATATTTGACTATAAGCAATCACAACTTTGTTTTAATCAAAATCAAGATTGGGAAAATTTCCTTATCTATTTTGTCAACATCTCTTGAAGCAAAACTCAATCTATTTTACTCAAATACACACTTGAATATACTTTAAAGCATTGTTGAATAATGCTAAAAACGTTTTCTTATGTCATCTATGATAATCTCACATTTGTCATAAACTTTTATGAACATGACACTCATAATAATACCAAGTCATTTCAAGAGAATCATGGTTTGCACATATGAATCTTGTTTGCAACAAGTTTTAATGCCCTTACATTCATACCTCTCTTTTTATTGCACATAGGCACTACTTAGAATCAATGAACTAGTTCATTAATCTTATTTGTTAATCATTAGTTTAACATGATTTGTTGTCTCACAACTTATATAATTTACTTGTTAGATGAGTAGGTTGCATGCTTATTTAAAAATTGTTTGTTTTCTTAATCCTTGCATATAAATTGTTTTATATGTATGACTAGCATATCCTATATTGCCTCAAAGAGTGAACTTGCTTAAAACCAAACCCAAACACATAACCTTCCCTAAAAATTTCTGCCAAAAACCCACTTTTGGTAATCTGGAAAACACCAGATGGGCGGCCCCCTTAAATTATAAGGCTGCCCCCTTAATTATTAAGGGGACCGGCCATCTAATGGTCGGGGTTCCTGTTTTCTTTATCACTTTTTGACCCACTTCACCCTATACTTCCTAAAATTCACAAACACATTTTGTCCTAAACTACCTCTCAAAATTTACCTTCCTAAACCACATTTTTCCTATATTATAAATACCTCAACTTCATCATAAATGCTCATCCATCCAAACATGTCATCTCCCAACAACCAAAGACCCAAGTTTTCAAGAGTTGCAAAGATCTCCGTCAAACCCATTTGGAGGAGAAAACTTGACTCTTGTCACAACTCAAGTGATGTTGTTCCAAATCAACCAACAACTAAACCTCATACCCACACAAATGACCCATCTCACAACCAATCATCCACTCTTGCCTTCACTAATGCTCCTTCATGTGATGAGCATGCACAAACCCAAAACAACAATCCTAACCTCATTTCCAATACTTCACACGTTGCTCATTCAACAAAAACACCATCCACTCATGAAGCTACCCTTCCATCCATATAATGTTTTCATGATTACCCAAGCTCAAACATGTCTCCACCACCAAGAGTGCCACCACCACATCCTACTACTTCACATGTCATTCCTATGTTGCATGTTCAAAACTTCACCCAAGACAACATTCATGCTCCACCACCATCACCTTCCTCCGAACACTTAAAGTTCGTTGAGGAGCTAAAAGAAGCACATGAGCTTAGAGCTCTTTTAACGTTACATCTTGCTCAACGCAATTTGGATCCACCTCCATCTAACTCACCCTCATCACCACACAACATAAATCAAATTGAGAAGCATTTCAACAATTTCCCTTGTTGCATCTTCATCCAAAAACAAACCATTGCATTGAATGAGCACTTAAACAACATCAAAACCTTTAACCAACAAACTCAACTCCAAACTCACCACCTCCAAGCTCTACATCACCAAACTCACCAACATCCATGAAACCAAAAATATACCTCCATTAAGCCATACATGATCCCCACTTACCACTCTCACCTAAGCATTCTATATGCTTATGCCTTTTATTTTTCAAATAAAACACTTCAACCTTTTTGGGATACAAGCAAGTTTGATGACACTTTATATTGGCACAATAGGATATTTTACTTGGTTTAGAATTCTAGTATTATGTATGATGTAACAATGATTATGTGGTTGACATAATCATTTTGAATTAATGAATGTTTTAATATGTGTTCCTAATTCTCCTTTGACATGCTTATCATTAGTTGTTATTATGCTATATATATTTGCTTGTGCTTCTAATATTTTTCTTGCAAGTATTCCATAGCTCGAACCCTTGGTGCCGTCAAATGAGGGGGAGCATACATCAAGGGGAGCTTTCAACTTATCGGCTTAAACCTTTTTGATTCTACAAAAAGGGGGAGAAGTGAATATAAACTCACTAAATACTTGTCTAAAAATTAATTTTTGGATTTAATGAGTTTGGGTTTTGTAATCATCAAAAAGGGGGAGATTTTATATATAAATAAATGCCTAAAAACGTTATTCATATCTTTCGATATCTCTATGTTTTGATAATCACAAAACGAAAACTCATCATACCAAAGATCATGACGTAAATAAGTATTTAATAGTAAATGCTCACTTTTACCATCTAATCACTTAAGGTATGAATAAACAAAGTGTCTAATGCATTATAAGATCAAAGGAACATTTTTCTTAACAACTAGATTTTCATAAAATGTCACATAACATTTTATATCTTTTATAAAACATTTTTGGAATTAAAAAATATGTTTAATTCATTATAAATATATGAATTCAAATTTTCAACCAAAAATGACAAATCTAATCCAGAAAAACCTTCCCCACAAAAGGACAAGGCTGGGAAACGTTCTGTAGGGGCGGCCCCCTTAATTAACTAGGCGGCCCCCTTAATTATTAAGGGGACTGGCTCCTTAATTAGGGGGATCGGCCACGCTCCTGTCCCCCCCCCCCCCAGCTCTGCCTATAAATATTGGTTCATTTCATAAATTTTTCTCACCTTTTTGCACTCAAAACATTCTGATCTAAAATCACATTTCTATCCTCTAAAATCCTTTGATCATATATACATAAGTCTTTGTTTCAAAGTGATTCAAGCTTCAACACTCAAGTGCAAAGAGAAGAATACTTCTATCATTCAAGACTAGAAGCATTACAACTTAGTATCATCTTGCTATCTAAGTTGTTTGTTCATTTCATCTTGTAAATCATTCATTCTTTGGTGTATAAGGTGTGTATATTAGTTAGTTAGATTTAGACTTGTTGAAGGTGTGAAGTGGTACAAGAAGTGAAGAAGTAGAGGTGGATAGGAATAGTTGTAGGAAGTATAAGAAGTAATAATACATTGAAGTGGTGGTGAGTAGTAAAGATATAGAAGCCATATCATAGGGTAGAAACCTTGATGTAGTAAAGACGTTGAAGCCTTAGAGTTGTGAAGACATAGAAGCTTTAAAGGAGGAGAAGCCTTGTTGTGGTGTATAAATAAAAGCCTTGAAGAAAAGCCATAAAAGTATTGAAGTTGTGAAGACATAGAAGTATTGAAGTTGTAAGGACATAGAAGCCTAGAAGTTGTGAAGACGTAGAAGCTTTGAAGTAGTGGTTAGATAGAGGTTGTGAAAGCGTGAAGAAACAAGAGTTGAGAAGAAGTGTAAAAGGAGTGAAAGGGTGTGTGAAGAAGTTGTGGTGTGTTTGTAGTTGTGAGATTGGTTCTAGCTACGACTAGAACTCAACATATAGCTTGTGTCGTTAAATTGGTGTAAGCTAAGGTGTGTACGGTTTTCTCCGCCATAAGGGAGCATTTTGACTTAGTGAAGAAAACTCTCGAGTTCGGTGCTCGGGGAGTGGAGTAGGGCAAGGAAGGTGTCCTTGTAGCCGAACCACTATAAATCCTTCGTCTCTTGGTTTGATCTTTCCATCTCTCGTTCATTACTTAGCTTACTTACTTACATATTCCATATAGTTATAATTGCTTATATTGTGCGTATATTGATTTCACATAAAGATCAAATTAAGTTCCATTCACAACACCAATCTTATTTAAACAAACTAAAAGGATACACACACACACACACACACACACACACACACACACACACACACACACACACACACACACACATATATATATATATATATATATATATATATATATATATATATATATATATATATATATATATATATATATATATATATATATATATATATATATATATATATATATATATGTGTGTGTGTGTGTGTGTGTGTGTGTGTGTGTGTGTGTGTGTGTGTGTGTGCGTGTGTGATAAATAACATTGTAATTTTTACTCAACAATTTAATTTAGTGATGTTTAAACAACTATAGTAAACAAACTCAAATCTATATTTTTGAATCAAAGTTTTATAAACTCAAACTATTCTTTTGAAGCAAACTTTTATAAAACGAAAAAGACGTAAAACTATTCAACCCCCCCCCCCCTTCTAGTTTTTCCTACTTACTACTGGTGCATGGAATATGGATACATGTGCCAGTTCTCATCTTAATTCTTATGTTAATTGTCTTATTAATATTTTTAATGAGTGAATTTATCTGTATATATCTGTTGGTGACGGATATTCTATACTTGTCACCAACACCAGCCATAGCATTTTGTCTACTCTCCATAAACCCTTTCATCTACATAATGTCCCCATAACACCTAACATTGAAAAAAATTGTTTTATGTTCATTAGTTTATTCATGATAATAAACGTACTGTTGATTTTGATGAATTTGGTTTTTCTCTTAAGGATTTCATGACTCGTCGGTTCTTCTCCGATATGATAGCACTGGTGATTTTTAACCTGTTATGTAGACGTCTCCTCTCCCACAAGTATTTCTTATGAGTCAACACACATGGCACCAGTGACTTGGACATCCAAGAAGTGAAGTGTTACATAGCCTTATTTCTAGTAATCCAATTTTTTGTAATAAAATGAAGCCTCTCGCAACTTGTCATGCTTGTCAACATGGCAAACACATGAGGCTTCCTTTTTCTAGTTCTAAACAATTGTTAGGTGATAACATCAAAAGATATTGTTTTTACTATCATTATCCCACGTTTATTTCTCATATTTCTTACTTTTGTATAAGATTTGCTACTTAATTACTTCTTATTTACATAATAGGAAATATATAATCGTGGGAGCGGAAAAACGTGGAAATTGGATAAAGCTAAAAGAAAATATGAAGAAAAGCAGGAAAAAAAGCATCTACGGTATAGAGAAGCCATATGCTCTACGTCATAGTCAAGAGACACTTTGAAGCATAATCGATAAGAGGAATATTTGCTGTGTTGGCGTATGTTGATATACGGCATAAAAGAAATGAAGACTTGTTGACCATCAGCCGCCATGATATCTACAGCGTGCACTACCTATTATCTCTACGACGTTGTCAATGCACACTTTGTGGTGAATTCAACAAGAAGAGTTTACGGGGTAAAGGCTCACTTAAGCCTACGTCCTAATGAAGACGAGCCCAGCGAAGCCTATAAATATAAGCCCTAATTTAGTTACAACATAGGATTCACTAGAAGAAACGACTTGGGTTTACTCAAGGGGCTATTTCCACCAGTTCCAAGCTGCATTCCAAGTGAGATAACACCACCAATCATCATGAATCATAGATCGAGTTATTGTGATTAATTCAGACAATATGTTCACATTCACTATTGATTTATCTATTGTTTTTGCTTTAATTACTACTATGCTCGGGTAATCACCTAGTGTGTTAGCCTAGTTATGAACCTTTTAATTTAATGAATTTATTTTTTCATTTAATTTGTTTTTTATTATATATCTTATATCTTGCCACTTGATCCTTACGTTTTGGTAGTAATTAGGATCACCTAGTTCATAATAGGATAGTGATTAGGTTAAAAGCTAAAAGCTAGACTATTAGGTTGTCTAAGCGACCATAGAATCTAATTATTAGACTAATAGGTAATTAACTAGGTTAATACAATTTCTCCCTTGATTGAATCACATTGTAGCTCATTTTGTTTACTGTCATTTAAGTTAATTAGTTCTTTAAAAATACGATCGTGTGGATCTTAAACCGCAACCTAGATCTTAGGGTTTGACACCCGTATTTACTGCACTACACTACTACATGATATGGTACAATGCTCTAGAGTGTGTAGGAATAGTTAGGTAGTATAGGTAATTATAAATTTAAAACCTGAATAGCCTTAAAAAGCACATCATTAAGTCTTGTTTTGATATTTTTCACTCGGACTTGTGGACCTCTCCGATTTCGAGTCTTACGGGTTTAAATAATATGTCTTGTTCTTGGATCATTATTCTAATTACTTACGGGTTTATCATTTACTTAACAAGTGTGATGTTTTGTCTAATTTTGTGTTATTTCATAATTTTGTTAATACTCAGTTTATTTGTGAAATTAAGTCATTTCAATGTGATCATGGTGGTAAATTTGATAATCGTCCCCTACATAACTTGTTTGGTTATAAATGTATTCAATTTCAGTTTTCATACTTAAGACGTCTTAGCAAAATGATAAATCAGAGCGTATTATATGCACTATTAACAACCTTATCCGAACTCTCTTCTCAATATATTACCTTATTGTGTCATTGACAGTGATGTTCCTTACACACGCTTATTTGGCACCAAACTCGGTCACTCACTTTTACATGTTTTTGGGTGCTTTTGGTACCCCTCATTTATATATATCAATCACAAGATTGAACCTCGTGCCACCCTTCCATATTTTTAGGTTATCCGGAAAATCATTGTGGCTATCGTTCCATCAATTTAAACATAAACAACATGTTACCTTTGATGAAATCGTCTTTCCATTTGGCTTAATGACCCCGCTACTTTCCCTCAATCATACACCTTTTTAGATGATACTCCAAACTTAGTTAGTTATACCATTTGTATCACACCAATTGTCCAAACAATATTTGCTCTGACCCTAAAACCAACCACACCTGCTCCATTGGCCCAACATTAGCTTTCGGCCCAATCCTCTACATTAACTACTATGGCCCAACCGCAAACACCAACTACAACAACTATGACCCATTCACAAACCCAACCTCAATCGTCTCCTCTAGCACAATCACCGGCTATGACTCAATCACAAACCAATACTCAATTAGCCGCTAACATAAACTCGAACCCGGTTTCGGTTCACCCATGGTCACTCATTTTTTAGTTGGTTTTAATCATCCTCCTAATTGTCTTACTTTAAATGTGTATATTGTGTCTCCTTTACCTAAGTCATATACTAAAGCTTTTACTGGCCTAAATTGGAAAAATGCTATGTGTGATGAATATAATCCGCTTATTAAAAATAATACTTGGACATTTATGTCACGACCCAAGGATGCGAACATTGTTCATTCATGTAGTTGTTTCGACATGAGTATTTAGTAGATGGTACACTTAGTTGCTACAAAGCTCATCTTGCAACGAATGGCAACACGCAACTTCTGGTATTGATGTTGATGAGATCTTTAGTTCGGCTGTTAACCGGCTACTATTTGAACTGTTATTAGTCTTGTTGTTTCTCGGCATTGGCTTGTTCATTAGCTCAATGTCAATAATGTATTTCTTTATGGGGATCTTTCTGAGATTGTGTAGATGTATCAGCCTCCTGGTTTTCGAGGCCCGGCATATCCTGTTCATGTGTGTTTATTATAGCGATATTTACATGTCCTTTAGGAGGCTTCATGGGCTTGGTTTCAACGCTTTGTTGCTGGTTTTTATCATTCTCACTGTGACTATTCTTTATTTATTTACAGACAGGGGACTGATACTATTTATTTGCTTTTGTCTGTTGATGATATTGTGTAGACTGCCTCTTCTGCGGCATTATTACAACGGGATCGTTACTTTCTTACATCAGGAGTTTTCTATGACAGTTCTTAGTTCACTTAATTATTTTCTTGATATTTTGTTTGCTCAAACTTCTTCTGATTTGTTTTGTCACAGTAGAAGTATGCTTCTGAGCTTCTTAAGTAGGCTCACATGGTTAGGTGTAATCCTTGTAGGACACTTGTTGAGAATGAGTCCAAGTTAGCGGCTGATGGGGATCTTGTTTCTGATCCAAATTTATATTGTAGTCTTTCGGGTGCTCTTTAGTATCTTACTTTACTCGCCCTAATATATTTATGTTGTGCAACACGTTTGTTTATATATGCATGATCCGGGGGGAGGTCATTTTTCTTCTCTCAAGCGGATTTTGCGATATGATTGTGGTACTTTAGATTATGGATTACAAGTATACTCCTCCTCTACTGCGTCTCTTATTGCTTACTCAGATGCGGACTGGGCTAGTTGTCCTAGAACCCACCAATCGACATCAAGTTATTGTGTTTTTGTTGGCAACAACTTACTTTCCTGGTCTTCTAAGCATCTGGTCATGCTCTCTCGATCCAATATTGATGCCATGTATCGTTGTATTGCCAATGTAGTTGCTGCGACTTGTTGGTTGAGGAATTTGTTAGACGATCTTCATACGTCTTTGTCTTCCGCTACTTTGGTTATTGTGATAATGTTAGTGTTGTTTATTTATCATCTAATCCGGTTCAACATCAGAGGACGAAGCACATTGAAAATGATATTCATTTTGTTTAGGATTTGGGTGCTCGAGGTTATGTTCGAGTTCTTCATGTGTCTTTTCGCTATAAGTTTGCTAACATTTTCACGAAAGGGTTTCTTTGCTTTATTTGATGTGTTCCTTTTGAGGTTGAGTGTTCATCCTACTCCTGCTCTAACTGTGGGGGTGTGGGGGTTGTTAGTGGGTTATGTTTGTATTAGTTTTGTATTGCATTAGGCCATTGTATTATTAGTTGTACTGTATTATTATAATATCTTGGCACTCTAACATTTGTGTCGTTCTGGTATTGATCAACCAAATGGATCTACGCAACATTATAAACATCTAACGTATGTTTTCTAGTTGCAAAGTAAGTTGTCTTTGTTAAACGGCAATATCACTCATTTATACCATCTATATTACAGATTTTTCAACGAAGTATGAACGTGTAATCTCTTGAATAATTCATACAAACAAGACTAGGCCAAATCCTTGGGTCTCGCTAATGTTTTGGTTTACATAACTTTTATATATTCTAGTCACATTTTTATCAAAATTCATCATATACCTAACTCGATTGGACATGTTTCACTAATAACCCAAAATTAGAAAATAAATGTTTTCATTTACGTATCACAATAGATCAAGTTGAGGAAAATTCAAATGCATACTCTTATTTTGGTGCATACCAATGGACAAATCTTCAACATCCATTTAATTTGATCTAATGATGGGAATTAACCTAAGATTTAAATTGAGAAACATAAGTTCATGTTTTTTCTCCTTTTTCTTTGTCTTCTTGTCTTTTTTATTATTCTTTTTTTTTTTCTTTCTTTATTTATGCCTTTTTTTTTTCTTTCTTTTTTTTGTGCCTTTTTTTTTTCACGCTACTAGGTTTTTTTTTTTTTTTTTTTTTTTTTTTTTTTTTTTTTTTTTTTGTGTCTTTTTTTTACACGTTTACAGTTTTTTTTTTTTCGTTCTAATTCACGTTTTTTTCCTAATAAACGTTTTTTTTCCGCTTTCATACATTTTCGTCTGTTTTCATACGTTTTCGCCCGTTTTCATATATTTTCGCCCGTTTTCTTACGTTTTCGTCCGTTTTCATACGTTATTATCCGTTTTCATACGTTTTCGTCCGTTTTCTTACGTTTTCGCCCGTTAACGTCTGTTTTCATATGTTTTCTTACATTTTCGTTCGTTTTCATATGTTTTCGTTCGTCTTAATACATTTTCGCCCGTTTTCTTTTGTTTTCGTCCATTTTTCATACGTCTTCGTCCGTTTTCAGACGTGTTTTTACGCTTTCATACGTTTTTGTTCGTTTTCATACAGATTAGTCTGTTTTCTTACGTTTTTGTTCGTTTCATACGTTTTCGTTCGTTTTCATCCATTTTCTTTCGTTTTCGTTCATTTTTCAAACATTTTTGTCCTTTTCATACATGTTTTTATTCTTTCATACGTTTTCTTTCGTTTTTATACATTTTCATTCGTTTCTTATGTTTTTGTCCATTTTTTCATTTGTTTTTGTTCGTTTTTAAATGTTTTTGGCAATTTTCATATGTTTATATGTTTCTAAATATCACAAGTGATATTTTAAATATCACAAGTTATATTCTGAATATAACAAGTGATATTATGTGATATTCAGAATATCACAAGTGATTTTATGTGATATGGAGAATGTCACAAGTGATACTATAAGTACCAGAAATGATATTCTGGATATTATAAGTAATATTATGTGATATTCAAAGTATCACAAGTGATATTCTGAATATTATAAGTGATTTTCTGAATTTGACAAGTTATTTTCAACAAATGTTCTTTAACATGAAAATCACAAGTGATATTCAGAAAATCACAAGTGATAGATATTCAGAAAATCACAAGTGATATTTAGAATATCACCATTGATATTCAGAAAAACACAAGTGATATTCTAAATATCATTTGTAATATTCGTAAAACGTATAAAAACGGACGAAAACATAAGAAAACACAGAAAATCACTTGTGAATATCACAAGTGATATTCTGTGATATTCTAAATATCACAAGTTATATTCTGAATATCACAAGTGATATTCTGTGATATTCTGAATATCACAAGTGATATTCTGAATATTACAAGTGATTTTCTGTAATATGGAGAATATCACAACTGATACTATGAGTACCACAAATGATATTCTGGATATTATAAGTAATATTCTGTGATATACAAAGTATCACAAGTGATATTCCGAATATCATAAGTAATTTTCTGAATTTCACAAGTGATTTTCAATAAATGTTTTGTAACATGAAAATCACAAGTGATATTTAGAAAATCACAAGTGATAGATATTCATAAAATCATAAGTGATATTTAGAATATCACCATTGATATTCATAAAAATACAAGTGATATTCTGAATATCATTTGTGATATTCGGAAATGTATAAAAACGGACAAAAACGTAAAAAAAATGGACTAATACGTATGAAAATGGACGAAGTATGAAAACAGACGAAAACATAAGAAAATCACAAGTGCTATTCAGAAAATCACAAGTGATATTATAGAACCACTGAATATCACTTGTGATATTTAGAAACGTAAGAAAATGGACGAAAATATTAGAAAACGGACGAATACCTATGAAAATATCATTTGTGGTACTCATAGTATCACTTGTGATATTCTGCATATCATAGAAAATCACTTGTGATATTTAGAATATCACAGAATATCACTTGTCATATTCTGAATATAACTTGTCATGTTTAGAATATCACTTGTGATATTCAGAATATCACTTGTGATATTGAGAAACATATGAAAATGTCTGAAAATGGCAAAAAAACGTTTAAAAATGGACGAAAACTAATGAAAAAACAGGCGAAAATATATGAAGACGTATGAAAGTGTAAAAACATGTATGAAAAGGATGAAAATGTTTGAAAACTAGATGAAAATGAAAGAAAACGGACGAAAATATATGAAAATGAACGAAAATGTAAGAAAACGAACGAATATGTATGAAAACGTGTGAAAGAGTAAAAACACGTCTGAAAAAGGACGAATACGTAAGAAAAATGGAAGAATATTACTTATGATATTCAGAATATCATTTGTGGTAATCATAGTATCACTTGTGATATTCTGCATATCACAGAAAATCCCTTGTGATATTCTGAATATCACTTGTGATATTCTGAATATCACAGAATATCACTTGTGATATTCAGAATATAACTTGTGTTATTTAGAATATCACAGAATATCACTTGTGATATTCAGAATATAACTTATGATATTTAGAATATCACTTGCGATATTTAGAAATATATGAAAACGTCTGGAAATGGCAGAAAATATCTGGAAATGGCATAAAACAATTAAAAATGAACGAAAACGAATGAAAATGTATGAAAACGGAAGAAAACTTATGGAATTATAAAAAACATGTATGAAAAGGATTAAAATGTTTGAAAACTAGATGAAAACGAAAGAAAGCAGACGAAAATGTATGAAAACGAATGAAAACGTAAGAAAACGAACGAATATGTATGAAAGCGGATGAAAACGTATGAAAGCTTAAAAACACGTCTGAAAAAGGACGAATACGTAAGAAAAATGGACGAATATTACTTATGATATCCAAAATATCATTTGTGGTAATCATAGTATCACTTGTGATATTCTGCATATCACAGAAAATCACTTGTGATATTCAGAATATCACTTGTGATATTCTGAATATCATAGAATATCACTTGCGATATTCAGAATATAACTTGTGATGTTTAGAATATCACAGAATATCACTTGTGATATTCAGAATATCACTTGCGATATTTATAAACATATGAAAACGTCTGGAAATGGCAGAAAAAAATTAAAAATGAACGAAAACGAATGAAAATGTATGAAAACGGAAGAAAACGTATGAAATTATAAAAACATGTATGAAAAGGACAAAAACGTTTGAAAACTGGACGAAAACGGATGAAAAGTATGAAAACGAACGAAAACGTAAGAAAACGAACGAATATGTAAGAAAACAGATGAAAACAGACGTGAACGGGCAAAAACGTAAGAAAGCGGACGAGAAACGTATGAAAAAGGACGAAAATATATGAAAACAGGCGAAAACGTACGAAAACAGACAAAAACGTATGAAAACGGACGAAAACGTATGAAAGCAAAAAAAACGTGTATTACGAAAAAACATTTATTAGAAAAAAAGACAAAAAAAGGGGGAAAAGTGATTTAGAAACAAAACATTAAAAAAAATAATAATAAAAATAATAATAATAATAGTAGTAATAATAATAATAATAATAATAATAATAATAATAATAATAATAATAATAATAATAATAATAAAGTAAAAAACAAAAAAAAAACCAAAAAAGAAACAAAAAAAAACAAACAAACAAAAAACAAAAAAAGAAGAAAAAAAAAGATGCGTGACAAAAAAACCAAAAAGAAAGAAAGAAAAAAAGAATAATAAAAAAGACAAAAAAAGGAAAAAAAACATGGACTTAGGTTTCCATATTTAATCTTAGGTTTATCTCAACCATTAGATCAAATTAAATGGATGGTAGAGATTTGTCCATTGGTATGCACCAAAATAAAGGTATCCAAAATAAAGTGCCTCAGATCAAGTTATATGTTTATATTTTAAATTTAAATGAATGTTTAATATAGCAGAGAAAATTGTAGATAGCGTAATTTCAAATGAAAATAGTTGCTTATTTCCAGAAATGTCTATTTAGCCAGATATAATTGTGATTGCAAATCATTTCAAAAGCCCATCAATATATGTATTATTTCTGCAAGAAATATATGTATCCGTCTATACTCTATAACGAGTAAATGAATTCGCTGACCTTTTTATCAATTTATCTATAATAAAAAGTCTAACGTATTGATTTCAAAGAGTAAGTCTCGATTTGTTAATCATCATATGGTTTTGTTTCTTTGTAAATGAAATACAATTTTGCATTGATTTTAATTCGTGTGATAACTAACCCAATGTGTAATCTAAAAGATTGCTATTTTTGAAAGATAATTAATTATCTCACAATATATATAACAAATTTATTTTAAACATTTTAAGTATGATTTGAACCCACATCAATTCAGTTGTGAAGCTTCTCACAAAATAGAAAGTTTCATTGAAACACAAGTCATTTGATATTTAAAATATCTTTTAGTGATATTAAACCTAATTTGAAAACATGTTTTACAATTTATTTTTAGCATGTGACATAACCCATCGTCATGTCATAAGCTCACTGATGACGTATAGTCTATAGTTGGGCCACGAACCCAAATTATAGACATTACTAAGCCCAAACCCAACACGAGTGGGCTATCATGACAAATGACTTGGGCCATTAATACCAACGGCTTGGGCTCACGAAGCCCAAAGCCCAACCAAAACGCATGATTAAAGGATAAGGATCTTCTATTTACGGAATAGATATCCTTACCCCGGATAAGCACCACGAGTGCGAAGAGTAAGGAGCAAGATACCTACACGGTTTCTACGCCCTATATATAGAATCATATATTCTCATTAAAAGGTACGATTTACACAATCCCTAACTCTTCAACTAAACCCTAAACTGATTACTTACTCTCACGCCGGAGTCTAATCGTGCGATACAGTCCCACGATAAGCCTAACGGTGTTGTTTGCTTTCTTAGTGCGCAGGTTTCACAAGCACTAAAGCTCTAATTGGTAGGAGAGCAGGAGTCCAAACAAGGTAAGCCCAACTTTTGTATCAACAAGTGGCGCCATCCGTGGGACCCTACACTAAGAACTTAATACCAGAATGCCGAAAAACAAGAACTCAGGTCAGCGGACTCCGCAGCCAGAGAAAACACGTGATGATTCACATAGGAAGAAGCATCAAGATTCGACTTCTAAGCCGACCTCTGGAACAACCAGTGCGCCTAGTCATCGTGAGTCGAATGTAACTCCAGTCCCTACCGCGGCAGAATTGCCCTTGGGAACAACCCGAACAACTACCATAGTCTCAAGCGCTGAGGATATTCAACGCACTCTCTTTACCACTCCCCATCAGGTGGCATCCATAGTGGACAACACTGTGCCACCAGGAGCGCCTAATAAAGAGAGGGAACCTCATGCGGAGACAGACATCCTCGCAGTAGAAGAGGATGCACCTGAGGTGACATTAAACAATTTCGTTTCCCAACATTACGAGACCTTAACTAGTCTCATGCAAGAGGAGGCAAGGAGAAGGTCAAGCCGCAACCTGCAAAATCGGCTAAACCAAGAAAAATCTCCACCACGCCATCATGAGCGCAGAAACAGTGAGAGGCGCACCAACGTCCATGATAGACTTGGTACAGCATCTAACTCTTAATACTCGGAGGATTACGAAGACAATGCGAAGCACACCAGTGTCCATGCTAGGCTTGGTAGCCGCAGGATACAAGATAGACTTGGACAACAACGCTCACCAAACGTAAGCACCTCAAGGTCAGGAAGCAGAAGAATCCAAGATAGACTGGGGAAACACTACTCCCCAAGCACGAGTCCTTCAAATTCGGACTCCGAGAAAAAACGGCGCAAGCGCCACAGGAGAAACAACTCCCCCTCAAGCAGCTCCTCGGACAACGAGGACAGAGAGACGGGACATTGGAAATCTAAGAACCGACGCCGGTACGACGAGGATGAGGATATTTCCCTTCCTTGGCGTCGCCAAAAAAGTTGATGCGTTCACACGACGCATAAGTGATTTCTCATATGACAAGAAAAGGCGCATGCCCACCAATGTTAAGACATACGATGGCACGGGTGATCCTGATGATCACCTAAAAATTTTCGAGTCAGCAGCTGCTATCGAAAACTGGCCACAACCTGTGTGGTGCCATATGTTCAACTCTACCTTAGTGGGGAATGCGCGAACATGGTTCAGCAAGCTTCCACGACGAAGCATAAATGGGTTTGAAGAGCTGCGGAAAGCATTCCGCCTAAATTTCACGCAACGAAAGAAGTGCGCAAAGAACCCTGTGGAACTAGCCAGAGTAAAACAGCGCAAAGGGGAATCCACAAGCGCTTACATGGAGCGCTTCAAGGATGAATGCATGCAAGTCAAGGCATGCCCCGAGGTACTAAAAATCTCAGGGTTCATGAACGGGATCAATAACCCAGAGCTGATACGGAAGCTAAAAGATAAAGTACCCCAAAGCTTTGATGAGCTAACAAAGCGCACCAGATCCTTCATTCAAGGGGAAGCGACAGCAAAAAAGGCTACTCAACCTTTAAACCAGAAGAACAGTCAAGGAGACAATCCAATGACCAAAGTGGCAACCGTAACAGGAATTACCGCAACCAAAATAGTGGAAGGGATAACGACAAGTACGTCCCACTTACAAAAACCCCTAAGGAAATATTCGCGACAGAGGGAGCAAATTTTCCAAAACCTCCACCCATGATAACCCCAGAAGAAAAGCGCATCGGAGGAGGATACTGCGAATACCATGGACATAAGGGTCACACTACTAACGAGTGCGTTCAACTACGTCAGCTAATTGATAAATTAGTAAGAGAAGGAAAGATGGACCACCTCGTTAAAAACATCAAAGAAGGAAAAGATAGACAAAGGAATGGGGCCAAAAAAGAGATACCAAAAAATAAAGCTGATACAATATACATGATACAATCATGGCAGCGAAATACGAAGTAAAAATTCAGCCAAAGATTTTCCAAGGGAAACCATATCTCTTTCCCCACCCTCACTGCGGACAACGCAGTAATAGAACCACTCACCATCGAAATACAAGCGGAGGTCATGAGATCCACCGCATGGATGTCGATGGAGGAGCGTCTGCGGACATCATGTACGAACACTGCTTCAAAAGGCTAAAACCTGAGATACGAAACAGTTAATTCCGGCCACAACGTCGCTAACTGGATTCACAGGCGAAAAGATTTGGCCCATGGGACAATTACGCATACTTGTGGTAATCGGTAATGAATACCATTCCACGACAGCCTGGATGAACTTCATGGTAATCAGGTCCCCTTCGTCGTACAATGGCATCATTGGGAGACCAGGGATATCAGCCATGCGCGCAGTTCCATCTACAGCACATGGAATGCTTAAATTCCCAGTGGAAGGAGGAATCGTTACCCTTTACAACACTACCGCACCTCCACGAGAATGCAACATAGTGACAGATGAAGTCTCGCGCGTTCAAGAACAGCACACGACCAAGGTAACAAACCTGAAAGTCGCAATCCACCCAGATTACCCTGACCAAGAGATATCAATTGGGGGGTCACTGTCCGACAAGGGCAAAGCAGCTGTGTGCGCATTATTGCAAAAGAACCTAAACATCTTTGCGTGGGAACCCAAACACATGACCGGAGTGCGAAGAGCCATTACTGAACACAAGCTCGAAATCCGACAAGGATACCCTCTAATACGGCAGAAAAAACGTGGCCAAGCCCCAGAACGTGCAAAAGCTATTTTAGAGGAAGTACACAAGCTCGTGGACGCAGGGATCATGCGAGAGGTTTATTACCACGATTGGCTTTCCAACCCAGTGATGGTTAAGAAAAGCGATGGTAGCTGGAGAATGTGTGTGGACTTCACCGATCTCAACAAAGCATGTCCACAGGACTGCTACCCACTACAAGAAATCGATTGGAAAGTAGAATCCCTGTGCGGGTATCCCTTTAAATGCTTCCTAGACGCGTACAAAGGATACCACCAAATTCAAATGGCCAAGGAGGATGAAAAAAAAAACAGCTTTCCACACGAGTCAAGGAGTATATTGCTACACAAAGTTGCCCTTTGGTTTAAAAAATGTAGGAGCCACATACCAACGGTTAGTGGATAACGCATTAGAGAAGCAAGTAGGCCGCAATTTGGAGGTCTATGTCGATGACCTGGTCATAAAAAACCATACCGAAGAAGAATTGGTGCGTGACATAGAGGAGACGTTTAAAACATTGGGAAGAATAAACAAGTTGAATCCCAAGAAGTGCACTTTTTGAGCAACAGAAGGCATGTTTCTTGGATACCTAATAGAACCCGATGGTATTAAACCGTGTCCAGAAAAAACAAGAGCGGTCATCGAACTACCTTCACCGCGCACACTAAAAGAAGTCCAGTCACTAAACGGCAAGCTAGCCGGGCTGAACCGATTCTTGTCCAAATCAGCGGACAAATCACTTCCTCTCTTTAAAACACTCACGAAGTGCACAAAAAAGGGAGATTTTCGATGGACTCCAGAAGCGGAAGAAGCTTTCCAGCAACTAAAACAAAACCTAGCAGAGCTACCAAAGCTTGTCGCACCCCGACAAGGGGAAGAATTGATCATGTATCTCTCAGCGACCCATGGAGCAGTCAGCGCGGTACTACTGACAGACAGAAACTCCGTTCAAACACCTATATACTTCGTAAGCAAATCTCTCAAGAAGACAGAGACTAACTACACTGCTATGGAGAAACTGATCCTAGCTCTAGTATTCGCAGCTAAAAGACTGCGTAGGTACTTCCAAGCGCATCCGATAGCGGTTATCACGGACCAACCCATCAAGCAGGTTATCTCTAAACCTGATGCATCAGGGCGGCTTCAAAAGTGGAGTGTGTTATTGAGCGAACATAATATCTCCTATAGGCCGCGCACCGCGATCAAAGGACAGATATTGGCTGATTTCATTAACGAGAAGCCAAATGCTGATACTCCATCACTAAAGGTTGAAGTACCATTACAAGAACCATGGGTTCTATTTATAGACGGATCCTCGTGCGCAGAAGGATCAGGCACAGGCCTTATCCTCACCAGCCTAGATGGAACAGAGCACACTTACCCACTACGCTTTGAATTCATAGCCACAAACAATGAGGCAAAATATGAAGCATTACTGGCTGGACTACGCATAGCAAATCAAATGGGTGTACGCAACCTAGAAGCTAATGTGGATTCACGACTAGTAGCTAACCACGTGTTAGGCGAGTATGTTGCTCAAGAAGAACACATGATCCAATACCTCGATAAAGCCAAATCCTTGATCAATTTTGACAAGTTTTCCATCAAACAAATCCCACGAGGAGAAAATAAAAAAGCAGATGCGCTAAGTAAAATCGCATCCACAAGCTTTGCACACCTATCAAAACAGGTATTGGTGGAAACCTTGAAGAACAAATCCATTTCTGATATGGAAGTGTCCACAGTGATAGAGGACGAACATCCTACATGGATGACACCCATCATGGATTTTATTAGCAAGGGAACACTCCCCCAAGAACAAAAGGACGCTCGACGGATACGGCGCACAGCGCAGAGGTTCGAACTCCGAGACGGTATCCTATATCGGCGTTCCTTCCTACAACCATGGCTCAGGTGCGTCGGACCTCTTCAGGTAGATTATGTACTCCGGGAAATCCACGCTGGCTCTTGCAGCATGCACTCAGGACCACGGTCCGTGGTAGCGCGCGCTTTGCGATCTGGGTACTATTGGCCTACCATGCACCGCGACGCACGAGACATGATTAGAAGGTGCAACGATTGCCAAGTTCACAGACCAATTCCGCGTCGACCACAACATGAGTTAACGCCCATCACCTCACCATGGCCATTCCATAAATGGGGAATTGACATTGCAGGACCCTTTCCAGTCGCGCCAGGAGGACTCAAGTTCCTCATTGTCGCCATTGATTACTTCACCAAATGGATCAAGGCAAAAGCAGTGGCAAGTATCACAGGCAACCAGGTCAAACGATTCGTTTGGGACAACATTGTATGCCGCTTTGGCCTACCTGGAGAAATTATTTCGGATAACGGAAAACAATTCTGTGATAACCCATTCAAAGATTGGTGCGCGCAGTTAAACATCACACAACACTTCGCATCAGTTAAGCATCCACAAACAAATGGATTAGTAGAACGCGCGAATCGTAGCCTGGGTGAAGGAATTAAGGCGCACTTAGACAGACATAAAGGAAGATGGGTGGACGAATTATCGCATGTTTTGTGGGCCCACCGCACAGAAATCAAAGTCAGCAACGGCGACACACCTTTTTCTCTTGTCTACGGGAGAGAAGCTGTCATACCAGCAGAAATCGGAATGCCAACAATCCGTACATCGGAAGTAAATGTCACAACAAACGATGATGAACGGCGTATTGACTTAGATTTGTTGGAAGAACGGCGCGAAAGGGCGGCCATCCGCGAACTAAAAGCTAAATCAAAGATGAAGAAGTATTATGATGCACGAGTCAAAAACACTTCTTTCAAACCAGGGGACTTTGTATACCGCGCCAACGTTGCGAGCCACGCAGAAGACACGGGCAAGCTCAGACCCAAGTGGGAAGGACCTTACGAGGTCACGGAGGCATTAGGCGACGGTGCGTACAGAGTGCGCGACATGAAAGGCCACGAGCTACCACGCACCTGGAACATTTGCAATCTCAAGAGATGCTACCTTTAGGCCACGGCCCACACACTGACACACCTGCACATTAGTAAGCGCTCAATAAATGTTGGTGTATTTACTTTTTTTTTCTTTCTTAGGAAATTGTCTTTTTGCACTTGCAACAATTAATAAAACGTTGTGGTTTCTAGCTAACTCCACAACATATTTCAACATTATTGCTTACATTATTCATTTATGTTTCAATTCTGTTTATATTATTGCCTACATGGCGTGCATGCACATATTAAGACCACACGAGGCCGGACAGGATGAGTAAACCTACTAAAGTACTCGTTGAGTAAGAGGGTTGCAAACCCATCAACACTGGGTCACGTATCCATGTTAAACACCTTACTATCAAGACGTTGGAGTAAGTTCATAAGTACACCCCACGATGGATGCACTTTATCGCACACGGTGCGCGTTTAACAAAACATGGACTCAAGACAATTGATTTCTACATAGTGGAATTCACAGTACGCTGCACTCCACCACATGGATTCAAAATAATTGACTCCTAAATTCGTACATACAAGCTTATGACTTTCGTACACATCTCACAACAAGTTTGAAATGAACTAGTAAACCAAGACACTTGGTTACAAAAAATGATAATCATAGTACGCTACACACTTAAGGTTATAGACCGCAAACGTTTTTTAAGTTACGGACTTAATGAACAAGTTTTGGGCTCAAATACAAGATATTATACGCACATTGTAACTCTAGATAAGTCTTTCACATAATAACGACAAAAGAAAAAATCTAAGTAACATATGTGCACAAAAGAGTACCATAATTTTATTCACCAAAAAACTACGCGTTTTTACAAAGCTATAACTACGAGTTATACATATCTATACACTATGAACACGCTCAGGGGAAGGCTCTTGCACAGCTGAGCTCCCCGCCTCCTGAAGTTTCTTCAGCAACAGAGCATCTTTTGGTGACACGGTTGCCACGCTGACTGCAACACCATCCGACCGGGGAAGATGTGCAGCACCCACACCGCAGAGAGTGGCCTTCCCTGTAAGACCTTTCTTCTTGGCCGCCCTCTCTGCATGGCGCTCCAAAACTTCCTTCAGTGGCACCTCCGTCTCAAGAGCGAAGGGGTTCAGGATGTCACGCGGTCGCGCGAACACTGGCACCTGCAGTTGGGACTCATCAGGCTTTAAGAAGATGTCAGCTTCGGCCTCTGCATTCTCTGATATATGCCTCCCAAGTGTTAATCCCTGCATGATCACTCGGATGGGATAATCTTGGTCGCGCTTCAGCTGCGCAATGTGTGGAAGCTCAAAGAGCCTCATCTTTCCCATCGCCTGCACAAGCTCATCGTAGGCACCAGCATTATATTTAGGAACCTCCGAAGGGGAGACCTTCGGCAGCTGCGCCTCAGCCAACTCTTCCATAGCCTGCGTCTTGCCACGAGCAACGGCGCACTCCACCACCTTCCCAAAGGCAGTCACGACCTCTGAAGACTCCAGTGTGCCCATAGCGGCCAGGCGCAAACCGTGGCTGATCAACCACCTGCGAAAACAACAAATACATTAGAAAAACAAACAATATACAAAAATTGAAGAGGAACGTACAACAAGTACCTACGCTCCGCAATGGTAGACATAAGATGAGGATACAACTCCTCATCATACTCTATGCTCAGTCTGCGCAGCTTCTCTTCCTGCGCCTCCACAGAGTATTCTACCTTCTTGCCAAACTGAGCAAGCTGACCGCAGAGCTCGTTCTTCCTCTCCTCCAGGTATTTTACCCCCCAGGCAAGGTCAGCCTTATATTGCTGCGATTCTCCACGTTCACGCTGCAGCTCAGCCATAAACACAAGCTTCTCCTCAGTCGCCTTCCTAGCGCGCTCATCAGCAGCCAACACCTCCGCCTGAGCCTCAGCCAACTGCGCTTTGAGCTGCGCAATCTGCTCATCTCTCTGAGCGAGGCTACCTCCCTCAACAACAGTTCGCGCCTTCAGCTGAGTGACTAACTCAGCCTGGCGAGCAGCAACATCAGCAAGCTCCTCTACCAACTCCTGCGCAGACATCTGCGCCGCAGCCTTCAAAGGCTCCTCCACCTCTGCAACCTTAGGCTATGCGGCATGATCAGCAAAAGCCGCATCACCCCCTGCAGCATGGTCCCTATGAAATGAAGAAGATGCAATTAATACGCGAATACGCCAAAATAAAGAAAGTTACAAGCATAAACACTTACACAAGTGGTGGAGATCTGTCCTGGTTCCTCTGCGCGCTAGTGGCAGACATCTCATCTGGCGCATCTGATTCATCCTCGCCAATCAGGCGGCGCCTCCTTTTGGAGGTACCAACATAACCACCAGAAGACGCTCCTTTGCGCTTCTCCCTACGAACCTCCACAATCTCCACACTGTTGGACGACTCCGCATGCGTCTCTTCCTCCACGGGAGACTTCTCCTCAGTAGGAGGGACAACCTGCACTGGCGCGACGAGCACAGCTGCAGGGGGAGAATACGGACGCTCAACAGGCCCGAAAACGGTCAGATGTCCCGCCGTGGCCTGCAATATGGGCTGCTCACCCTCCCTCAGGGGACGCACCCCCACCGTCACACGCTTAGGTTCTTTTAGCTTCACGACAGAGAACAAATCCATTTCTGCGACAGACAAAAGACAAACAACAAAGAACAAAGTTAGTTATTCAAAGGATAAAAAGCAAAACACTTACATTATAGATGCAGTAAAAGGATGAGCACCTACTCTGGTTGTTCTCATCAAGGAAGGTTGGAACCTCGTTCGCACCATCAAAATAATTTTGGCTCAGCCCCATATGCACAAAGAACTCCTCAGGATAGGAGTTAATGGGAATGCGGTTAGCATCAATTATGTCCGCATCCGCGGAACTGTAAGAACCAGGGATAGGACGCTCATCCCTCGGTAACGACCTTTGAGTATAGAACTCAAAGCGCGACAGAAACACAACATCATCTACCCAAAAGAAGTACTCTCTCTAATGCCGTAAGGAATCTACCTTCTCTTTATAGCATTGAAGGCGCCCTGCGCGTTTGGTAAAAGAAACCCATCCATGCGACCACGTTGTGTGGTAAAACGCACGAAATATGTCAACTGTCGGATTGATAGCCAATAACCGACAATTAATCTCAAAATTTGATATCTTAGCCGCACCTATACAGTGCAGCTGTGAGATATGGAGTTGGTAATGATTGAGCACGTTGCTCAAAAAGACAGAAATGGGTACGCGATAATTTGCGTAATCAAAAAAGCGTGTGTACAAACCAATTTTCCCATCGGGGAAATCAGCAATACACGCATTCACGTCTGGTGCTTCAGGGTGGATGTCGAGAGGAATGAAGAAGTCAGAAGAAAACTGACGTACGTCATCCTCATCCAACCTGGAGCGGAACTCATGTAACTGAGCAACCATTTTTTAACTATAAACAAGATCTACTTAATTGCGCACGCGCAGTTACCTAGTAGAACGAAAGATTGAAGAAAGAAAAGCTTTGAAAAATTTGGAAATGGTGGAAATATTTTTACCGTGTGATCCACAGTGAATGGAGGCGGTGTCTTTTATATGCATCCAAAACCCTAAAAGGGACACCACGTGGATCCCACTAACAAAACGTGTGGTTGGGAGGCGAAAGGTACAACACTTTTCCCCTTTTCTCGAGGCACACGTGGACACCCTCCCCGTTTTTCGAAGCACTCATCATGATATTTTTGGGACTTGATACATTGTTCCAATTTTTGGGCGGGAAATATTTGGCTCGTTCCCGCCACACTTACCGCTAGTCTCAATAGTCTAGTATCCGCGGCTACGAGCCGCGCACACTAGACTAGGGGGACATGATGACGTATAGTCTATAGTTGGGCCACGAACCAAAATAATAGACATTACTAAGCCCAAACCCACCACGAGTGGGCTATCATGACAAATGACTTGGGTCGTTAATACCAACGGCTTGGGCTCACGAAGCCCAAAGCCCAACCAAAACGCATGATTAAAGGATAAGGATCTTCTATTTACGGAATATATATCCTTACCCCGGATAAGCACCACGAGTGCGAAGAGTAAGGAGCAAGATACCTACACGGTTTCTGCGCCCTATATATAGAATCATATATTCTCATTAAAAGGTACGATTTACACAATCCCTAACTCTTCAACTAAACCCTAAACCGATTACTTACTCTCACGTCGGAGTCTAATCGTGGGAGACAATCCCACGATAAGCCTAACGGTGTTGTTTGCTTTCTTAGTGCGCAGGTTTCACAAGCACTAAAGTTCTAATTGGTACGAGAGCAGGAGTCCAAATAAGGTAAGCCCAACTTTTGTATCAATACTCACAGTTGTGCTACATGGTTTAGTAAAGTTTGTGAAAACGAAGAACAATTTTTTTGTAAAAGTGAAAAATTATATTAACTATGAAAATCTGATACAAAACTTGGACATATAGATACGACCAAAATGATCGGATGTTTTGAAAACATACACAAAAAACTTTATGTATGAAACAAAACAATCATCAAGCAAGATAAATTCTAAACCAAGATATAATTGGGTAAACTTGAAAAACAAAAGAAATTAGAATTAAACTAACTAGAAAAAATATCCGCTTAGTCTCTGCTGCAAAACCACCTATGTGAATTTCTGCTAATAAAACTATAAGGCTAGACATAATGGGACTGAAAAATTCGGTCGATTGTTGCTGATGACCGATTTGAACATCGGTCGAGACCAATGTGCATGTTTGGTCGGATATCGATCGAACATTCCAAAAATACAATCGGTCTAATTTGCAACTGATATTACACACACACATAACACAAATAAAACACCTTTTTTTTCCCTTTTATATAAAATAAAATGCATGGGTCACCACTGTAACACTTGGGTCATGTCAGGTCACCGAAGAGAAAAAGCTAACGTGGCATAGGATGACCAATTTTACCGATGTGTCTAGCCTAAGAAACAAGACACTACACTTGCCTAAAAACAACCAAACTACTTGACAATTGAAAACACTTGGGCAACATTCATAGGTGGCTAGGGATGAGCACGGTACCAGAATGGTACCGAACCCATACTGAATTGATGGTACCAATTTTTTTCGAGTATGAAAGTGAGTACCGGTACCGTACCGGACGGGATTTGGGTACCAGATCTGGTACCGGTACTCGGTATTGGGAAATCAGTACCTATACGGTTCTTCCCGTTTTTTGTTAAACCAAATAGTGCAACAAAAAATTGAAAAAAAAACATGCGTTTTCAAATGATTTCAAACTACGACGTGACACAAAACGCAACAAACACTTAAATAAATACAACACCAAGATATTCGTAACATACAAACATTCAAAAACTTATAAAATAGGGTCGGGTTTAATTTTTAAAAGCGTTTATGAAGGATCTATAGTTGTCACAATACGTTTTTCGAACGTTTGGTTTCTTTTTATATGTTTTATATGACTATTGTTTAACATGTAACGGGCCAAATGGGTGTTTGGATAAGTTATTTAATTAAAAAATATGACTACTCAATTTTCAAAAAAAATTCGGTACTTCCCGTTTTGGTACCATATCGTATATTGGGAGTCGGTACCGTTTCAGTACGATACCGTTACGATTCTGGCTTGATACCGGAATTCGAGTCCAATTGCTCATCGCTATATGTGGCCTTGAACTCAATCATTTTCATTATCATCACTAATGTTCGAGTCATCAATAATTTCCAACTCCGAAAAAGAGGTTTCTATTTCTAATAGGAGAAAGGTCACCACTAGTACCCTCATACTCAACCTGTAGACCTCCAAAACTTTCCATCTCAAGGTTTTTTTTGTTAGATCGTAAATGTTTATTAAGAGAAGATTTACCTTTCCATTTCTTGTTAGAACATGAGTTTATCTTACGATTTATACTCGTGAAGTTAGATATCGATGATTTCTCTTTTGCTATTCTTTATTTTTATTTTTATATATTTTTTTTCTCTGTGAGTTTACCACACATATTAAAATCACACTCCTCAATATCGTGATTATGATTACAACCTCCAAACTCTTGATTATTTAGATTCATTTTCCCCCCTTTACTATTATGTCTACCTTTTTTTGCTTAAAATTCCTTTCTCGATAGTATTGTCTTTTTCAAGAACAAAAGAATCACGTGAATCAAAGAGGTTGGCCAAGAGTAGATCCTACTTTTGATGTTTTTCAGCACAATCACATGTTTTCTCGGAGAAAACTTAAGCTACCCACTAGGTAGTCTACCCACTAAGGATAAAAACATAATTAAAACACAATTAATGCTTTGTTGGAAAAAAAGAGGAGAATATTGTTCCTTCTCTTCCAATAATTCATTGCCACCTAATCTGGGTAAACTACCCAGTGGGTAGGTGTATCCATGCCCTGTTTTCCCAGAAGATGTTTTGATGTTTTTCAGCACAATCACATGTTTTCCCAGAAAATGGGACATAACCTTCATCTATTTTGTTTGGATACGAAGTACTCCTCCGTCTCATCATAATAATAGTCCATATTTCTTTTTCTAGATGTCTCAAAATAATTAACCATTTTTTCTTTTAAGTAAAAACTAGAAAATCAATTGAGTGAATATTTAATTGAATGATTGAAAATAAAAGTGGTCTCACTTTTATTAAAATTTGAATTTTTTATCTCTTGACAATAGTTTTGAGACGGATGGAGTACAATATTAAAAGCACTTGGTGGAGTGAAGAGCCAAAGTTACTCATTTGGGTCTCATGGTGTGTCATATCACTTTAACAAACCTCCACAACTAACTCCTCACTCACAACTAATCTCAACTTACTAATTTGATGCCCACCACTTACAACTTTATTTTTTTAATTCAAATTTCAAAATAAACTAAATTCATTTCATTAAAAATAAAAATACAATACAACATAATAAAAACATATGAAATGTAAAATAAATATACGGTAAAAAAAACATACGCAACTTAAGAAATACATCAACTTATAACTAAACTAATTATTCGGATTCCGTTGTTGAATTTGTTCCCATTTATGTCGTTGACAAACATGCTCGATTAGACATCGTTGAAGCTTTGCATGTTTGCATTCATCATGTAGTTCGTCTGCTTTTTTTCTTTGCACTGCGCAACGGTCAATCCATGTCTGTTGTAAATTTGGTTGCGAAGAAATATACATTTTGCTAGCTTTGGATATGGCAAATTTTTTATCTTTCAAAATCATATTATGCATTATGATGCACGAGTACATGATTCTCAATAACTTGCTCATGGTAAATGCACGCGCCGGTTGGGTAATAATATGCCAACGACCTTGGAAGACACCAAAAGCTCTTTCGATATCTTTTCGAGCATTTCTTGTTTCACTTTAAATACGGCATTTTTTCGAGTATTTGCAAACGTAAATGATTTGACAAAAGATGCCCACTCTCGGTAAATTCCGTCAGCTAGATAATACCCATAATTAAATGTACCCCCATATACTTCAAACGGAACCTCAGGGCGATGTCATCAAGCATGTCTTCGAATAATGGAGAATTATTCAAAACGATAAGATCGTTATACGCACCCTCTACCCTAAAAAATGCATGCCAAATCCACAAAGTCGTATGACGCAATGGCTTCAAGCATTATAGTTGGATACTTTTTATCACCTCTGTGAAATTGGTCTTGCCATTCTTCGGATAATTTTTTCATTCACAGTGCATACAATCGATGCTTCCCAACATTCTCTTGGAGAATTGTGCCAAGCTCCGTTATCTTTTCAAGGTCACTTTCACCGGAATAAAATGTTTAGCTCATGCTTCTTGCTTATATGTATAAGTGTTTTGGAATAAAAGTTGTGTAGAATTTGATTGAAATGTATAATATTTATAGTGTAAAATATGTGTGTTTAAAAAAAATAAAAAATAAATTATCCGTTCCACAACGGATCCATGCAACTCCATTTGACAAAAGTACAAGTTTTAATCTCGCCGTGCAGACGACGAGGGTTGAAGTGGCGAGAAAAAACAAGAGGGGGGGGGGGGGGGGCGCTGTCGTGGCGAGGCACAACGAGGGTGCCAGTGGCACGACGAGCCACAACGATCACCACACCATGTGCTCTAAGTGTTTTGATAGAACGAGTTTGGTACCCGCGCGTTGCTGCGGAATTCTTTTGTTGCCGTTAGCTAATTAACATGAAGTTAGTTACCTAGGACTGATTTTGCAATCGATGTATAACATGAAGGACCATTTATGTAAATTATTTGAGGACTAAATTTGCAATGAACCACTGAGATGAAAGACAAAGTGCGTACAAAATTTTTTTTAAATGTTAAAGATAACGGTCGTTAGTTAACAGCCGTTAAATAACTAACGACCGTTAATACTAATACTAAAAAAAAAAAAAAAAAAAAAAAAAAAAAAAAAAAAAAAGAATTACTGTAGCAAGTACTGTAGCAAGCACAGTGCTTGCTACAGTAACCTCTTACCCTAATACTAAAAAAGTACTGTAGCAAGCACAGTGCTTGCTACAGTAACCTCTTACTCTTTAGTATATTATATAATTCCTTTTAAATGGTGAAAAAAAAAATAATAATAATAATAAATGTCAAACCATTGACTTTTTCTCAACTAATCATATACCTGTTAGGCTGTTATCATTATCAATTTTATATCTTAATAAAATACAGTAACTATATGTTTCTTGTACCACGCAGTAATTAAAATGTCATTGAAAGGATTGAAGAACTTTGGTTTACACATTGTGTGGGTCGCGTCAACCTTCCTTAAGGGTGATTTTTCGACACATCGTAATGTCTCATAATGAACTTTACTATATGAACTTAGTTGACCAAATTGTCAAAATGTGAGAGTTGACAAAATAAAATATTGAATCATTATGCAAAAAGTGAGTTATGGACATTTATAAGGCTTTCACAAATTCGACACATTAATTAATGTCATTTCGCAATTCAACTTCAATTGCAAAACTCAAAGCCATAGTAGTCGATGCTCTTAACTAATCAGCCTTGAATTTCATAGATTGCTACAACGTACCCACCCATCTTTGAGCTTTTGGTACTTGATAGAGATTTATTAACTACGTAGTACATCATTAACACATACATGATAATCCTTTATGTCATCGCCATTAATTGGCCCTTAAAAAGATTGTATTATAACAACTAATTAGCTAATTGGTGCATCATAGTCGCATGCCAAAGTGCCATTAGTTAGATTTTTAACCCCATTTGCAAGGAGGGCTTGGCTCTTGATTCTGCTCCAACGGTTTCTAGGGCTACTTGTATATTTGAAGAAACCAATACGTGCGGTCTAGAAAGGCTTGGGCATGTAAATTACTATCAACGACTATATGCACGTGTTTCATAAAAGCAACGAAATACACCAAAGGAGGAAACCAAAACTAAAACGAACAAAAGGTATACACGAAAAGGAAACCCAAAGAAATTTACATGAGCTGAATTACATCAGCTAGCCTGCACTATGAGTCCATGACCATAAATTTCAGACCAGCTGCAGGCTTTGTGACACAAGTTTTTCAATCGAGAGGACCCTTAGAAGTTCGAAGTTAGAACATTGGTTAGAAATCCATAAAAGGGAATTAGAGTGAATAAAGGCTAAAATATATTATGTTAGATTATGGACATTATTTTAGTAGTTGTATGTTAGGATCGAACTCGAGATCACGGGATTGCATACTTTACGTATGAAAAGTAAATGAATAATAATTATATATAAATGTTATATTAATTATTAGAACGTAAACACGTAATGATCGTTAACATTTAATGGAAAAGACTAACGACCATTAGACGAATAAAAGGAAAGGGACTATAGATGAAAATTGGAATGTCAAGAAGGCTCTAGAACCCTTGTGGGTTGGTTAGGGTCGATTGGTTAAGGGTATCCCACATCGCTTGGTGAAGCTTTTGTTCCAAGTTTTCTATCCTATATAAACACACAAGGTTTCATTGTTTTCTCATAACTTGAACACCTAATCTTGTGTGTTTTCTTTTCTCTTCTCCTAGCAAAGATTTCGACTCCCCATTAAAGTTTAAGGGAGTCGAATACTTTGTTATTCTTCTAGTGTTTGTGCTCACTTTACTTGCATAAACGTTTACTTGAAGTAGTACGTGTGTACAAGATCGTGAATCAAACACATCATTGTTTGTTTCTTGGATTTGTTCACATAAACCCTAATTAGGGTTCTTGAGTTGAAGATTGCATTTGATTCTTGTTCGGGCTAGAATTACTACGGTATTTTTACTATTTATATTTGATTAATTAATTACATATTATATGGTCTTGTTATAATTGCTTCCGCTATTCCCTCTTGATGTGTTTGGTTTATTTTATATGATTGTCATGATATTATAATTCCAACAGTAGCATCTAGAGCCGTTATAATGTGTAATTAATTATCGAAACGCATAAAAATTGAATCTTGATTCGTTTAATTATATGTTTTTAGGGTTTTTCGTTTCCTAACCCTAATTTTTTTAATTGGGTCGATTGACCTATTAGGGTTTTAGGGTTTTGGTTTTGATTTTTAATATGATTAAAAACCCTAGGATGTCATGTAATTGGTTATGCGTTTTAGTAAACGATCTTGGTGCAATATGTTAATTGTTAAGCATAATCCATGAAAAATGCATGTTTGCATGGATTTTATTGTGTGATAATTTAAATGGTTTAAATTTGTTATATTAGTTAAATGTTAAGTTATATCAAAACATGTAAATTTATTAATAGATGTCGAATTGGGGAAGACTCCAATATTAAGTAATCAATTATGTGATATGTGGTGTTTGTTTAGTTTTGGCTTACGCAATTGATTTATCGATGTATGTGGCTCTTTTTCCATTGAAGAAGAAAGCCTTAATTGAATAAATGCATTATACACCTGGACTTGATTATTAATAGGACTATTGAATAAAATTTGCATGTGGCTACATGTTTTATACATATTTAATTGTTATGTTATGTATATATTTATTTGGTTGTTTTATTTTTTATTTATATTACTTGTTCTTGTTTATTATTATGTTAGACATGTTTATAAACGAAAAAGGGTAATTTTTGAATAGAAAAATAATACGGACTAAATAAATGGCGAAATTGTTTTGGTTTTAAGAGTTTAAATTTCAAGGATTGGTTGATTGATGTTTTTGTACATAATGTGCGAAAGGCGGACCGAAGGTTGCCATACAATGTGCTTGTAGAAAAGGGTTTTTAAAGACCATGCACCTACCGGTTCTCTACAACCGCTTGTGTGCCGACTCTAGACTTATCTATATCACTATATTACATACATTGTCATCTTAAGGGTGAATTCACCACAATTCCACAATGATTATCCGAAACACTAAGCCTTAGGGCTTATGCAAAAGTACGATATAGTGGACGATAATTGTTGGTAATTCTTTAATTGGTGAACCTGATACCTCAATCAAAATTTTGCTATTTTACTCTTAGTGAATTGGTAATAAAAATGTTTTATAAAACCAATGTTATGAAGTTGTATGCATGCTTCTTTATACATTATTTTGAACACGTCAAAATTAATACCCTTATAAAATTAAGTCAAATGCCATCTAATTAAGAACACTTGAAGTTGTAATTTACGTCATGTGAGAGCTTGGCTAGATTGCAATGGAGAGGTAAATTTCATAATTTCATTCCTAGCAGATCAACTGATGTAATGGATTTATGAGTTTGCAGTTTTTAAGTTAGACGACTTAAATTGAGTAGGAAGTGAGAGATTGGACTAAAGGCATTAGATGAGGATCAAACATGCTTACATTACAAAAGTTTTGTGATTGTAAATCCCATAAATCTAGGAATTGCAATATGATATTGGCAATTATTGTTCGACAATTACCTTGTTGAATACTATCATTACTAGCAGATCAACTGATGTAATGATACTATGTCAATTAGGATCCTAGCTTTAAGAAAATACTACGGTTTATATGAATATTTAACTATGGGTATTTTATTTTCTTAAAGACCTAATTATCGAAAATACTGAAATTGAATTTTGTAATTCGTTTTAATGTATTAATGCAGCGTTCAAACCGTAAACGCACTTTGGGATTTGGTAAATTGATCTCGTTCTGTTTTCAAACAAATGTTTGATTAAGAATAATTTACTTAAAAGACAAAAGAAGTCTTCTTTCTATGAAAGAAGAGTGAGACATAATCCTATTCCTTTTCATGAATGAGAAAGGATAATAGGAATATTAGATATGTCTAAATTCTAATTTGACTAATAGCAAATTTTTTAATAGTTAAGAAAATTGCGAATATTTTCATAGGGATTTTATCATCCTCATTCAGTGATTAAATTCTTAGTAACAAATATGATATTTGGTTAACAGAAAATTATGTATGACATTTTATGAGTTATTATAATTAGAAGCTAGACTAATTAACGCAAAATGTTTAAAGACAAACTAGTTGTTTTGACTATTTAAAAGGTGCTACATACATTGTAGGATGGTAGACCTGTTAAGGAAGAAATTGCATGCCTAATTTTTCAAGTTAATAGCATTTGGTGGATAGTCCGTCATTTACGTAGTAGAATACACTCTTTAATGCATAAGTAATTGTTACGTATGGACATTCAAAGGTGTAGGAAAATTAAAAGCACACTATTTTTTTTCACTGGATATGAAACTTTTACAATGTTATCAAATTCAGTGGGAGTATTGTGTACTTATTACTGAATAAGAAATTATTGTAATGATCTTTAATTCAGTAGGAGTTACAAGCTTTGACATCTTGGTAGCTAAAGATAATTACTTTCCAAGTGTAGACACTCATACTTTTAAGGATAGTCTTGTACGTTTCCTTACTAGACATTGTTGTTCTACATCTACTTGTTATGCTAAGATCTATGACACAATCATATTGATCACATAAACAAATGCATGGCATGTTGTTTATCAACTATATGAGGTTGTTCCATGCACAAGTGGGAGAAATGTTATCTTTAATGTGTACAAGAAACAACTCATAAAGATATGATTTAGTGGATTCTATTGACTGCAAGGTAAGAGAATTACATTCTAATATGAATTATACTAATCTAATTCAAGAAACACTTGGTGTTAAAATTTAAGTTATGTGAGAGCTTAGCTAGATTGCAACAACAAGGTGAATTTCATATTTTCATTACTAGCAGATCAACTGATGTAATTGAACTATGAGAATTTACAGTTTCTAAATTAGATACCTATTAGAACATGTGTCAATATGATATCAAGACTACTTTAATTTGTATATTTATGAATTCATGAAATGTCATAAATTAATAAAGTAATCTAATGCTGCTTCAATCTGAATATTTATGTGTTCTTGGAATGACATAAATAAATAAATAAATAATGTTATTTACATTATTGTGAAGTAATAAATTAACTTGAAATTGAAACCAAAAGATGGTGTTCATAATTACTTTAGTTAAACATGTTTATATTTCATTGTAAAAATATAAATATAAAGTCTTTTAATTGTTACAAGACTTATAATAAAGTAAGACGTTATCTTGTTATGTTTTTTAATTAAGATATAAACATGAAGCCATTAAATTGTTAAATGGCTTATAATGTATAATGGGATTATAACAGTTTATGTTTTCTTGTAAAGACATGGACATGAAGTGACTTTGTAAAAAGTACTTGTGTTATAAAGCATGTAATTGGCTTGAAAATTATTATACCATTAAAATGAATTAGTTGGTAAATAGACAAGCCAAAAGGAAATATGGTTATCTTAAATATTGTTAGATTGTCTTACAATATTAATACTAATGAAATACCAAATGTTTATGGTATGATTAGTTAGGAAAATCAAACTCTTGTTATATTGTTTGATTAAAAGATAACTTTGATTTCTTTTCTTCCAAAAGTTATCAAGGTCAGAATATTGAGTATGACTTGGACATACTTAATAAAACTCCAACTTAGAAGATTAATAAGACATCATCATATGATGGAATGTGATGAATTACATTAAGTCTTAAATTGAAGTTCTAAATTTGTTTAACTGCTTATTAAGAGGTTATTAACAAAGTAAAGTCAGGAACAATCAATAAGTATTTGTAATATCCTAAAAGAGAACATTTTATTGTTGCTTTATTTGCTAAGAATTTAAAGATAGTCTTTAAATTGCTAAAAGCGAGTGGGAGTTTTGATCTTTAAAAGATAAAATTACAAGATACATAATCTTCTAAAATACACTAGTAAATATCATGATAAAGTTTGACATTTAAATGTTAAATATCAAGATGATGGAATTATCATTCATAGAATAGAAATATATCTTAGATATTTGATTAATATGTTGAGGGCTTTGATTTACAGGATTATTGTAAACCTGATAATCATTACGATACATTACCAAATATGAAATTAGGTAAAGTATACATGATATGAATGATTAAGATGCTGTCTATAAAGATAATCAATTTTAGAAATGTGGTTTATCTTAATAGTTAGACTAGAAAATGAAGATGAGTTTCTTCAAAGATAAGGTAACCTTGTGGTTTAAATCTTTGTATAGAAATCATATGGACAATATTGTGCACGTATTTAATGCATGTCTTATAACAAGATTATTAATCACACTTAAGCAATTAACTGTGATTGAATATTCTTTTATAAGCACATTAATATATAAAAATTATGCTTGTCACATTTATGAAATTGACAATGGAATATCAAAACTCTTTCTTGGGTGATTACTTCAGCAAGGACGATAAGTAATCAAAAGGAGTTTATGAATTCAAATAAATCATTAGAAGTGTACAAAGTGCAATAATCTATAGATGGATAAATACACGCATCTAAAAGATTACTCTTATGTTTAATTATTAAATCCATGTTTTGATTTATAATTGAAATAAGATAATTTCTAAGTATTCCTAAAAGCTAGTGGGAGTATTATGTTTAATTTCTAAATCATATGTGTTGTAAAACATATAAAAAGTAACATTCCATATAAGTTAAAAGTTAAGTCATAGTTTGAAATGAAACTTTACTTGAAAGATTTAGAAAATAAGACATACAACCTTAGAATGAATGTTTATTGTTGAAACATGTGCGGTAAATGAATCTAATATAACATGATATATTATTTAGAAAGTCTAAATAGATATGTATGACATGAATAAAATCTAAGTATGACTCAAAGATTTTTCATGAACATCATGTTTTCTTGTATCATGCTTGATTACAAGATGATTTTGCAATATTAATATGTAATTAAAAGTTATTAGATAACTTGTGTAATATTCTAAAAAAAAGAATATGTTTGATTATAGAATCACATCCTAAATCTGGAACAGCTTCCAAATTCTATAGATGAACAATTTTTCAATTGTTGTGAAAATTGTCATAGCCAACAAACTTGAAAGTTTGAAAGGCATCAAACATTACAAAATAGATATTAATGTTTACGGAAAGTTTTAATAGCATATTGTTGTTGCATACAATGATGCTAATGAAATTGAGATGACACTCAATACTAGTTATGGTAAAGGATTTCATCCTTGGCTATTACTAGTTATGCTTAATAAAAGCATAGTTGCATTATACATTAAGAGAATAAGAATACCACAAAATTTAAAATATTTGGAAGTTTGATTATCATAAATTTTTGGTTAAGGATGTCATACATTTTATGAAATATGGCATTATCAAAATAGTTGAGTATGCATATACAAGAACTTCAATAGTTGAATTCTTGAAATAAGTATTCTTAACATTCCAATAGATCAAAGTTGGATGATTTATGCCTTGAAAACAAGTATGAATGTTATTACTTGAGACATAATTCATCAACAAGAGTTATCATGCATTGATCTATTTAGTATTTGGATAAGGGATGTTAAATAATTATTATAATAAATTAAAATACATGGTATGTTTAATTTATAATATATTGTATCCTATATTTACATGCTTAATCCATGAATAAATGTTATTCTAAATTGTCCGTTGTCAGTTAATAATATGGGATTATTATTAAATCAAGACAAATCTGAAGGTTGGTATAATATACTTAAGTATATTGATGCGTAGTCATGCCATTTCAGATGATATTCATTGATACCGAATATAGGACTTATCCCAACTACATGATGTTACTTTATGGATTTTGTTGTTAAGTAAATCATGAGAAGTTATTCTCAGACTTGAGATGCAAGATAAGTGTCATGAATGTAGTACATTTTTGTGGAACAACTTAACGCTATACGTAACTGGTAGTCATAAGGGTTGTTTTCGAAAGTGTTACAAATTTTGTGGGTTTTGCTTGTAGTCAAGATAGAATTTGTTCCTTCAAACTTATTTTTGGAGTTTAATACTGTTTGGCCCCTCGTAGGGTTGGTAAGATGCATGTGCGGCCGCAACCAAGATCTCCCCTGAATATGTTCAGAAGATTTGGTAATCTTGATCAATTATAAACAACAAGAAACAGAATAGTTAAGTAAGGAATGACTTTAATCCATATCCTTATTAACGTGGTATTAGAAACAAAATGATAATAATAATGAGAAATCATTAAAAGGTTTTTCCAGGAGCCTTACTCGAGATCATACTAGAGGCATCGGCGTGTTGCAAAACGCTAACCGATGTGATTACACTATTAAAATATGTCCAAGTGGGAGCTGTTAGATTATGAACATTATTTTAGTAGTTGTATGTTAGGATCGAACTCGAGATCACGGGATTGCACACTTTATGTATGAAAAGTAAATGAATAATAATTATATATAAATGTTATATTAATTATTAGAACGTAAACACGTAATGATCGTTAATATTTAATGGAAAAGGCTAACGACCATTAGACGAATAAAAGGAAAGGGACTATAGATGAAAATTGGAATGTCAAGAAGGCTCTAGAACCCTTGTGGGTTGGTTAGGGTCGATTGGCTAAGGGTATCCCACATCGTTTGGTGAAGCTTTTGTTCCAAGTTTTCTATCCTATATAAACACACAAGGTTTCATTGTTTTCTCATAACTTGAACACCTAATCTTGTGTGTTTTATTTTCTCTTCTCCTAGCAAAGATTTCGACACCCCATTAAAGTTTAAGGGAGTCGAATACTTTGTTATTCTTCTAGTGTTTGTGCTCGCTTTACTTGCATAAATGTTTACTTGAAGTAGTACGTGTGTGTTGGGAATTATACTAACAGTTACCACGGCTAGTAAAGATATTACAACTGCTAAAGAATGTACTTGCAGGGGAAACTCATTACCACTGCAAGAACATATATTACCACTACTGTTTAGATAACTGTTAGGAAACGTGTTTAGATAAATATAGAATAGATCTTGTGTATATCATATTCTATTAGCATTATACTTATCTTGTAGAAGAGGATTCCTTGTGCTATAAAAGGAGATCCTAGGTTAAAGGTTAGATATACGTTTCTAGAGCTTCAAGGTGTAACCCTAGTGATATCAAGATCACTCGTATTATTATCATTAATAATATTGGAGCTAATCGTTTGTTACATACATTGTTCTTATTCATAAACAACTGTCCTACTCACAATCAAACTTTTAAGTGTTACTAAGTAGATTCCGCATACTTAGTGATATAACTCAAAGTATCAATCAAACACAGTTCAAGGTGTTTAGATCCATCAGTGTGTGTACAAGATCGTGAATCAAACACATCATTGTTTATTTCTTGGATTTGTTCACATAAACCCTAATTAGGGTTCTTGAGTTGAAGATTGCATTTGATTCTTGTTCGGGCTAGAATCACTACGGTATGTTTACTATTTATATTTGATTAATTAATTACATATTATATGGTCTTGTTATAATTGCTTCCGCTATGCTCTCTTGATGTGTTTGGTTTATTTTATATGATTGTCATGATATTATAATTCCAACATATTCACTAAGCACATTCGATTTATCCTCGTTTTTGGAATGAAACATTATCAATTACTTTCAACAGTGAAGTTGTATTTTCTTTCGTCGGGCCAACTGAGTAAACCATGTTTTTACAGTTTCATCATCGGCGGAGCCAGAAAATTTTGCTCTAAGGGACACACTTTAATAATTTTTAAAAACTACACTATAAATTGGCTGTTAGAGGGGCAAATTACTAATAATAATAATAATAATAATAATAATAATAATAATAATAATAATAATAATAAGGTATTTTAAAATTTTTATACCATATTTTTTCACTAAAAGAGCACGTGACCATTGTGACCCCTCCTTGTCTCCGCCCTGAGCTTCACATGCAATGACAATATTTTTAATATTCATCTTTTGCACGTCATTAGTCATTAGAAATATTTTTATGTATACCTCTACCCGGTGAATTGATCTAATGCCGGGTGTAATAAAGAGACACCAAGATTGCATTCACCGCGTCATGTCAACTTTCTCTCTCTACAATAAACTTCATCATCGATTTATACTTTGTTCTCAATATTATTCCCTCCGTCACAAAATATAAGTTTATTTTGAACTTTTCAAAGTCTTTTAACACCAACTTTGACTTTAATTATTTTTTTTCGTGCTATATAATACTTGATGCAAAATATATAAATTGACTTGTCATATGCATATTTTGCATCAAGTATTATGTAACACGAAAAAAAATAATTATAATTAAAGTGAGAAAGAAAAGACTTTGAAAATAAAAAATGTACTTATATATTGAGACAGAGGTGGTATTTTGGAAGTGAAAAAGGGTGGAGGGGAAAGAAAATAAAAATAGTTTGTGTTTCCAGTGAATTGACCAAATTACCCTATACTAACCCACAAAATATATTTTCCTTCTTCCTAACTAAATCTCACTTAGTCACTTTAGCAGTTTTTACCATTTACAAATATGGAATTTTGTCTACCAAATCTTGAAGAAGAATTCCTAAGCTCGTTGAATTCTTACACATATTAACTTTTCTGGTTGAAATTTTGTTTACCAAATCTTTAAAGATGATTTTGACATTGATATATGTTCGGTCCTTTCTTTTAAATGGGTTTTTGTGCTAAATTTGAGTATAATGGTTTGCATTTTTTTTTCTTGAGTAAATTTCACCGTTAGTCCCTAAAGTTGTCGAGTTTTGCGTGGATCGTCCTTAAACTATTTTTTTTGGCATTTTCGTCCCTGAACTCCTCATTTTTGGCGTGGTTGGTCCCTGGAACATACTTTTGGCTAACGGACGTTCATTTGCAGCGTTAGTTGACTAGTCAGTTGGGTTTTTGGTCATTTCATATTTTTATAATGGCGCATTTGGTCTCTTCCCCCCCCCCCCCCCTTTTTTCCCGCCTATCTTCTTGATAAACGTTCAACAACTGGTCAGCCTATTTATAACCTCGTTTGTATACACTAGATGACTCACCAACACAAAAATCCCTTTGAAAAAAACCACAATTAAAAATGGCAGCCCCAAATGAAAATGGTTGTTTTCCAAGTGAAGCTGACGAATACGAGTTTGTCTTAAACAACGCCTTGTTGTGGGACGATGTGTTCAATGAATTCGGGTATGATCCCGTATTGGAATTTGGTAATTACAGGCAGGTTAGCACCGTCGTTAGGACAGAGATACTGAGGTGGGTTCGTAGACAGGACTTTTACTGGGACGAGGTTTTGGGGTTGAATGAGGAAGAAGATATAGACGAGCAGGAGGAAGAGGAGCTAGAGCAGCAGCAGGGCGTGGTGGAGCAGCAGAATAATGTGGTGGATCAGCAGCATAATGTGGTGGAGCAGCATCATAATGTGGTGGAGCAGCAGCCAAACCTGTTCGAGGATAGGTTGAATTTGGCAAGCAGGATTGCGGCTCTTGAAATATTCTTTAAAGAATATAAAGAAAGGATGGATAGGAGGGGAAATGATGCAAGCAGGGCAGAGAGCTCTGGGTCGAACCGGTTGGGGTGAAAGCTTTGAATGATTATGGTGTTTCTATGGTTTTAGTGTGTTTGTAATCTGGTGTTTATCTGATGTATGGAATGGTGATGTATGGAATGGTGGCTACTTTATAACTCTATCAATAAATAAATATGAAGTTTAATTACTAGTCATTGTTTATGGTTGATTGTGAATGTTTGATTGGCAAATCCATATCAAGGGCTGTTCAAGTCAACCACAAATTACTCTAATTGTATCTGCTGTAAACCCTTATCATAAGGAAGCCATGAGTTGCAGAATTTGTAAACTAGAAACATGAATACCATTAACCATTAAGTCATAAAACTAATCACCATAAGTTAAGTCTAATACATTAGCACCATTCATAGTAAGTTAAGAAATATTTACAACCATCATCAAAAGTGAACAAGTTTTTCAAAAGCATAAGACATGATACATCATCTTCATGTTGCCTTGCTTTTCCCCTTGCCCTTGCCTTTCCCTTTGGGTTTATCTGTTGCCTTTGCCTTTTGCCTTTGCCTTGCCTTTGCCTTTGCTGCTTTGACCATGATCCTGGTCACATTTACGTTTCTTTGCTGGGATTGGCTCCTCATCTGGGACAGGCAGAGCTAGGACAGCAAGGTCAGCTGGGAGAGGCAGACCAGGTGGAATAACTTGGATAGGTACAGCTTCTATTGGTGAATCAGAGCTTGTAGAATCGGCTATTGAAAACTCAGAGGTTGAACCAGACTCAGTTTCTTGCTGTTCAATTAACCAGTAAAGCAATCCGGGTGGGATTGAGTAACCACCAGAACTTAAACTAGAACTGCTGGAAGATGAGCCAATTGGTCCTGGGTCACATTAATATAATTGGTACTGTTAGTGTTCAAAGGTTTGCATCAAACTACATTAATGTCTTTCTAAACACATACAAGCAAACAAATGAAGGCGAGGAGTGAAAAGTTTGATCAAATCATAACATAATCTCAATATGGTCTTTCAAATCTTAGTGTTCAAATGTAGGCATGCAACTACATTATGGTATTTCTAAGCTTAGTCAACACATACAAGTAACCAAATGAAGGGGAGGAGTGAAAAGTTTGATCAAATCATAAAATAAGGTGACTATGGTCTTTCTAATGTTAGTGTTCAAATGTAGGCATCAGACTACATTATGGTCTTTCTAATCTTAGTAAACACATACAAGCAAACAAAACCCCCAAATGTTGTCAAAACAAGGTCAAATATGTTAAACAGGATAAACAACAATTAAATGGAGCAAAAGATGTATCAAATGATCAATAACAATTTATAGTTTACATACCTGGACGGGTAGGGGAGCTCATTGTGTTGATTTGTTTTTTTTTTTTTTTTTTTTGGAAATTTAGGGTTTGATCGGGGTTAGTTACTGTTTGAGTGTTATGTGCTTAATGTAACCAAGTGTGTGTTCAATACTCTAAGTTGCTTTTTATAGTAGGTAAGTTGTTTGACTTTAATTAGTCAAACAAATTGAATGGCACATTCAATGCTTGTTCAACAGATGGTTGAAAGTCAAATTTATTGCTAGATACACTTTGTATTTAATTTTTAAGGGCACACAGAGATAACACATTACAAATGTGACACTGTAGTATTGATCCATTATATTCTTTTGGTGCTGAGTACTTCTGCGTTGGTGGTTTGTGTAGGTCATCTTGTTTGACCAAGTTGACAAGCATTGACTTGTTTACTCTTTCAATGTAGCAGTACCTACTTTAATTCTACTAGTATCATTTTGTTTGAGCAGAACCTTCTTTAATGAATGGTCACATTTAAGTTGAAGCTCATAACAGTTATTATACACAAATGAAGGAAATGATGAAATTCATTTCATGTCATTAAACTGAAACAGATTACACAAGATATTCAAACAAAACAGACATATAACCATTTTCTGTTTTTTTACACAAGCAATCCCCAAAGCAGGTTATACTCCTCTTCTTCTTGTTGCAGCCTCTCTTGGTCAGCCTGTGCAAAAGCTGCTTCTTCCTCTAATGCAAGGTTTAATGCTTCTTCATCTAAACTCTGCTGAATTTCATCATCAACAACATTTCCAACAACGTGCATCTCAAATTCTGCCTTTTCTTCTTCTTTCATCAGTTTCATTATTTCTTCTTCCTCTAAAATTCCACTACAACCAGGAAGCTAATCTTTTTTGAATACCTTAACTAAGTTTTTCCTGGTAATGTTAAGATAATGGCCTGATTTTGGTGAAAACACAGAAACATTACGAAGAATCAAAGCAGCTCCTATAGTAATATCCTTTCCATTATCCCCCTCATTAATGATTTTATGATGTATTGTACCAGATATTTCACCTGAGAGATCTTTCACAGTAACTGTAAGATCTCCAAGCATGTTTAGGGTGCATGACTTTATTATAGCAACAACATGTTCAACTTTCCCCTTATTGATAAAGCTTCTGATATCACCTAAACATCCAATTACAACCCCCCCCCCCCCCCGTTAGCATTCACATAGTCCACGGCGCTAAGCCATGGCCCACGTGTAAAATCCTCATCCTCACCCACGTCTTCAACAACTTTCCTCATATACTCCTGTGTGGAAATTATAGGCACGTCTCCACCTATCCGAGTTTCCTCTAATTTACGTAGCTTCGCCCTTTGATAGACACCCACAGGACCCGGTATGATCCTAACAGGATCTTGGCCGGAAATTTCATCATTCTGGTGACCTGATGAAGCACGTGGTGAGTTACTCATGTTGTTGTCGTTTTCCGTCACACCAAGAACCTTGTTGCCAATTGATACTGTCCTTTATGGTGGTGTTTGTGAGGGCCTATAACGCGATTTTCTAAACGGGGACTATACGTGCAAAATGTTTTCCCAAATCAGGGACCTAAAACGAGATGAAAGGGTTCAAATAATTCTCATTTGCCGGCCTTTTTAATTTCCCCGCCAATTCTTACTACCTCACAGAGTGTGTGTTTAGTCCCTGAATTACTGACCTTGTTTTACCATTAGTCCTCCAAATACTCATTCTATGTTAGTCCTTTGGGCATTTTTCCCGCCAAACCACCATGCCAATGACAACTCTCAGTTGTACCTATAAAACATGGCCCATTGCCATATCCATTTGCATCCAACAATTCCATATGGCTGAAAAGAAAAACAGTCTGTTCATTGCAACCCACAACTCCCAAATGGAACAATCAAGAACAAAATGGGCATCAATGCTGGCATTTATCGAAGATGTTGTTGACTATCTCCCTGAATGGTCTGATGAGGGCAGTGACGATCGACTCAACTTCACTGAGCTATGGTTGAACAGGATTCGTGAATGCCACAAGTTCAATAATCTGCTGAATGCCATAAAAAAAACTTAAGGGAAGAAGTTGACAAGCTGGAAAACAAGGTTAGACATCAAAAGGTTTGTCCAATCAAGGCATGGGCAGATTGGAATGAAACCTTAGACAGCACACTTGTGAACTAACTAATGGTGCAGATAATGTGCCAAGAGTTAATCATGAAATTGTTGTTGAAGAAGTTGTTACTCCTGAAGCTGTTGTTGGTGAACAGGTAGAATCCAATGGAAGGCCTCTGAAGAGTAAAAGGGTGTATGCTGGTGACAAGAAGGATTTGGAAACCGATGGTTGTTTTTATGTTTAGTATTAGGTTCTTATGCCTTGGGTGTGGTTGTTATGGGTTGCTTCAGTTAATGTCTTTTGTACTCACCTATTATGCTTAATGAAAATAAGTTATTGTGTATCTGTTGACTGATTGTATGTTATGGGTTGTTATGGGTTGCTTCAATAGATAACAATTTCCAGAAACATAATTCATACCATTTAAAATGAAAGCTAACAAGACACAAATATGTTACTTTTATACTGTTTAAACATTTACAAACATAACTTTCATACTGTTTGATCATTTCCAAACATAACTTTCAGACTGTATGAAGATTTTCCTAACCAGGTCTTTTGCCATCTGAGTATCTTCTTCGACAGTCAACTTTACAGATAACATCACACTGAGAGCATGTGTTGGCAATGGGTATTCTTTCTCCACCAGCATGTATATGTCAGTTCCAGCTTTTGTAGACACATGGTGAACTCCACATGTATCATACAATATCCATTTCAATGATGCTTCATCTACAGTAAACTTCCACAATTTGTCATCTTTATCTGGTTCAAAAAGCCTATTTAAGTGAACCCATAGCATTTTTTCCTTGTCATCAGCTATCTCTGTTAACTTGAACCTTTCAATGACTAAACTCCATAGCTTGACCAAATCTTCCCTGTCAAATGCTTTCATCATATCTTGAAAGTGTTTGTATACCTCAGAACGATTTCCACATCTTATTATCTTCCAGTATTTTCCAAATTTATCAGTGTAGATCTCCCAGTCAATGATTGGATATTTGGCTTGTAAAGCTTCTGCATTCATACCGTCATATGGAACAATTTGCATCATATGCTGAATCTGATCTTCACTCAAATCTTCTTTATGTTGGCCTGCAACAAACGTTTTTTGCTTCTTAGAAGACTTTGATTCTATGTGTGAACCACCTCTCTTCAATCTTGTACTTTGTTCTTCTAAATGCATTGGAATAAAGTTGGCAACCTTCCTTTTGGCAATACCGTGTAGCTTTACAATTTTGTCAAAGGATTTGCCTTTCAGTTTACTTGCAGTCCAATGATCTTGATTGATGAGATATCTCTTTATACCGCTCATCAACTGTGCTTGAATTTGTGGTTTATTCTTTTTTGCTTCTGCTTTCTTTGCAACATTAACAGTATCTGCACCATGACTCTGTGCACACTCATCAAACTTCATCGATTTTGAAACATCATCCAAATCAAATTCCACCAAATCTTCTGAACTATCACAATCGACAATGGTTGATTTACTCTTACCTTTACTGTCCTTCAGTTTTTGGCGCAACTTCTTTACTTTTTGAATCAACTTGGTATAAGCACGAGCATAAAGTTGCTTTGTATTCTTCAAGTTTTCCTCCAACCCAGTAACTCTGTCTGACAATTTTGTATAGATATCCATCAACTCTTTGTACTTCACACTACCCACATCACTTCCATCTGTGTTGAGTTTAGGGACAGGGGAACCATGAGGCATATCCCCCATTGTATCATGCGGCATGGGGTTTGCATCACCTGAAGCACCATCATGAGAACTTGGATCATTAGATGTTTCCATGGGTTGGGTGTTATCATTCATACCACTGGCCTGCCCAGTTTCTAAGCCTGTGAGTGTAGTGGCATCCCGCAACATTGTCTCACAGATAGGCTCATCTGCTACATTTGGTTCAGTTGGAGATATGGGCTGAGGTACCACATAGTCATTTCTGATTCTTCTCGTAAATGTCTTTGTAACTTGAGTTTCTGATGATGATGGACCACTAATGGGTGTGTCATGAGACTCAACTTGGGTTGCAGATCCTTGACCCTCGAGTGGTGGAACAATCATTGATAAAAATAGTGGTGCTTCTCTCCCATTATAACCCACACAAAGCGTCCTCATATTCCTAAAAACCTTTTGATTAAGGGTTGAAGTTTTAAGAATGGTTTTGTGAGGTTGAAGCCGTTTCTTGTGTTTGTTCAAAATAATTTGAATAAATCTTGGATACATTAAAAATTTGTATTTGCTTTTCACATTTTTCACCATACCATCAAAAATCAATTTTGAAAAGTTAAACTTCCTTTTTGTGGCCAAGCAAACAATAGCAGTTGCTATGTTACTACTAAATTGTTCCCAACAAGTTTTCTTTGGACTTAAACAATGTAGTACGGTATGAATGAGAAATCTCCATTGAGGGGGGAATTGTGGTTTTTGAAAAGTTAAGTTATCAAAAGTTAACCCATACCCCATATAGTAAAGATTTTGAAAGATTTCATCATTTGGCAATGAACAAATACCCCCATTGTCTGATAGTTTCAGATGCCTCCTAACAGATGACTCAGTAATAGCCATGAATATGCCATCAACTGTAGCATTTATCTCTTTTTCTCCATTAGCAAGTGTTTTGACTTTGGCAGTTTGCCAAAACTGATTGATTTGGGAAACAAAAATAGTAGGATTTTGTGTAATAGCATACCTTATGTAACTTCTATTGAGAAAATCCACAATCTGGTGGAACACTTCACTTCCCTCTGGTTTCTGTAAGTAGGCTACCATCTTATGTGTCTTACAATTTTCCAAAATCGCCATTAAGGTTGTTAAAATTTTGATTAGGGTTCTGGGTTATGGTCGTTTAGAAGAGTATGTGTGTTTGGTAAACCCAATTGAGATGATATGGATGTGACTTAGGGTTTTGGGAAAATCAAATGAATTAAACTTTTGTTTGTATTGTGAATTAAAGAAAGATTGTGAATACTCGAATGTGGTGAAACCTATATGCGAACCAATACCCACAAAATATCTCAACGGTTATTAATGCATAGCGGGTATTCCCAAACAGTACCAAGGGTTACCCAACCGTAGTAAATTTGATCCTACCAGTACCAAATACATCCATGGCTTTATTTGACTTTTATAAGTCAACTTACAATCAGCACGCAAAATTACAAAGTGTTATATAACTAGAGATATTGTAGCTACTAACTCCAACTAACAAAAGGCCAAATGATGTAAAGAACACAAAATAGCCTTGTTCATTCAACATAAAATAAAATTTTTATTCAACAAAAATTAAACATTACATGATACACTTAACAATTAAACTTGGGAGATTTTTCGGGATCAAATGACAAATGAAGGTTGTCATAATCCAAATGCTCATCATCTGATGACTCTTCCTCTTCGTCAGACGCAATATATTTGCGTTTTCTGTATGCCAACATCTTCCAAGTGTATTTACTTTTCCTACTTGCTTTTCCTCTAGCAGCTTGTTCTTGTTTTTCAAATTTTATCAATTTTTTTTGCTGTACTTGAAGCTTTTCTTTAAAATACCAATCAATTGTTTCTTCAAATGTCGGTTCTGGTACTTCCTCACTTTCTTCTTCAGCCTCTTCTAGTTGTTGAAGTATTGCAGTTTTTTCTTCAATGTCATTTGTTTGCACATGTTGCATTCCTGGATTCTCTTGCATGTTAACATCTGCTTCATTCACTTGGACGTTAATTGTTGATGTTGATGCCATTTTTTTGATATTGTATAGATGTAAGTTGTTTTGAATGAGTTTGTTGTTTACAAATGTTCCAATTTATAACATTGCTTAAGGCAACTGAACGGTTTTTTTTGCTTTGGAAAAGACACACGGCTTAGTAATTTATTGTTGAACGTTGTATACTACTAGTTTTGATAATGCAAACGGAACATAGGTTCATCAGACATTTATTACACATTTGATATCCTACCAGTACTAAATACACCCACCAGTACCAAGTTTTTTTCTCAACAGTATTAACCCAAATTGTTTGAGACAATGTCTTTTGAACTTTTTCTTGTTATGCTTACTTGAAATCACATATTTTCTATGTGTTGTCTAATTCATTTGCATTTCCAAACTAACTTCTTTGAATGTGTCATTTTATAACATCAAAAGGTACTGCCCATGCCATTAACTGACTTTTACAAGTCAACTTACAATGAACACTCAAATAACAAAATCTTATATAACTAGACTTATAATCCTTAATACGACCAACAAACAAAAGTCAAATGATTCAAAGATAGAAAACCAGCATATTTACTAATACTAGATGAGTATCTTACTTTTTGCAACCAAAAATTTGGAGCATTTCCAAATATAACTTAATGTCAAAAAAGTTGGCCCATATCCAACTATAATTGAATGTACAATATAGCAGCAAAAGTAATTGTTTATAAACATATAATTAGAAGGACCCATACATCAAGTCAACTTCAAAACCATAAAACAGCCGGAGCATCTCGAGCTCTTAAACCAATTACGACTCCAGTCATAAGTGGTGGCCTCTTGCCTATTTGAGCTAAAGTTGATGGAGGAGCTTGTGATGGAGCTTTTTTCTTTTGCCAACCTTTTTTTGAAGAACAAGGAGGTCCGCCTCTGTGTCTTTTGGGAGCTGGTGCAGCAGCTGAAGTGGAAGCTTTGCCTCTTGGTCTTGAAGTTGATGGAGCTTTTTTCTTTTCACCACCTGTTTTTGAAGAAGAAGGAGGTCTGCCTCTGGGTCTTTTGGGAGCTGGTGCAGCAGCTGAAGTGGAAGCTTTGCCTCTTGGACTTGAAGTTGATGGACCTTTTTTCTTTTGACCACCTGTTTTTGAAGATGAAGGAGGTCTGCGGGTCTTTTGGGAGCAGGTGCAGTAGTTGAAATGGAAGCTCTACCTCTTTTGTGAGTATTGGAAGGTCTGGATATCTTTGGAACATCTTCAGCAATTGAAGCTGAAGCAGCTTCATCTTTCAGAGCTGTAAATCTCTTTGAAGTGGAAGGCCTGGATATTATTGGAGTAGGTTCATCCTCTTCAGTTGACACACTAATCACCTCATTTGCAACATCCTTTGCAGTACAAAATTCCTCTTCACTGGATACTTCCTCTTCACTTGGAACACCCTTCATTGCCTTCGAGTAGCACTGATACTCAAGGTTTAGCATCCTCTTTTCAAGCCATTGTTACTTCCTTTCAAGGTGTTCAATCCTCTTGTCAACGGAAGCCACTTCTTGAGTGGATTTTTCACTCCCAAATCCGTAATCTCCTCGGTAAAAGTACACCTCCTCAATTGGTTCCATCCTTTTCTCAAGGATGGAAATCTTCTTCTCAAGGTTTTCAACCCTACTGACATAAACCTTATCCGGATGCTCATCTGAAACATAATAAGTTAACACAGGTTAGATTTAATACATATATCCAACCAATATGGTAACTCTGTTTTTTTTAGACATTCAAACACCCCCTAAAGGGCTACACTAGACAATGGGCACTCATTAGGTCAAATACAAAGCCCCTTAATTGCTAAAGTCAAACACCATTTGCACTTTGAGTAATGCAGTTTGACTTGCTAAAGTCAATATGGATAAACACTTTGGTAAATCATAAACTAACCTAAATCATTCATTAGAGCCACAACAAAAGGGCAAATGAACATCAAAATGGTGTAAACACATTCTCAAGGTTTGCAATTTTAAATAAATACCAAAATGCATACCTTTCTTCTCCTCTGCTGGCTTTCCCTCCATGGGTTTTGAGGTCTGAACCAACACAGCTTCAATGGTAGGAAATTCCTTAGTAGGTCCTTTTTTGAGAACTGTCAAAATAAGATGGAGCAGATGATCAAAAAATGGTCAACTCAAATCATTTACTCTAAATTTAACTATAAACAATAACAATGCAACAATGTGCTAACCTTCCACCATAGCATAGTTCCATAAGGTGTCCAACATTTTATCAGACACCTCATCTCCTGGCTTCCAGCTATCCTTATAGGTTTCATAAAGATAATTTTTCATGTCTTCAGTCAACGTAACTTTGCTCCAATCTTTGTCGGCCATTGCAAGAATCAGGCGGCGTATGCTATTGTTTGTGTGTGACAATGATAGGGTTGCGATGTAAGAAGGGGAAGATGATCGGGTTTGTACAGTAACAAGTGAACCAATACGCTTGTAATAGCCGTTTTATATTCAGGGACCAAGCCTTGCATAAGGCCATTGAAATAATGTGAAATGACCAAAAACCCAGCTGACTAGTCAACTAACAATGCAAATGAACGTCCGTTAGCCAAAAGTATGTTCCAGGGACCAACCACGTAAAAAATGAGGAGTTCAGGGACGAAAATGCCAAAAAAAAATAGTTTAAGGATGATTCACGCAAAACTCGACAACTTTAGGGACTAACGGTGAAATTTACTCTTTTTTCTTTCAATGATACTCCGTATTTCTACTTATTAGATCTCACTATGGTTGGGTTTAATTTGAAAATGCATTCTTTTATTGTTTGCATCTCATTATTTTGCTTTGATAGGGTTTTGATTTTTAGTTATTCAAACAACATCTAAAACTTATTTGTTTATTATTTATTTATTTATTTATTTATTTATTTATTTATTTATTTTTTATTATTATTATTTTTAAGTATCGCAAATGTTAGGTTGATCATATGCCTTTAATGCAATATTAACCAATCATTATCTTTAGCTAGATTGAAAACACATATCATATACAACAAATGTTATACCCTCGTGTTTAGGGCAGATGGTGTGATAAAAGGCTTTCCTTCACCATATCACATCACCTTTTTATTTCTCAAAAATTTTTTCCTTTCAATTTTTTCTCAACCATTGCTAGGGGTGAGCAGGAACCGCACCGCAAAGCGCAACCCGCAAAAAAACTGCAAAACTCACACCGCAAAAATCGAAACCGCAACAAAAACCGCGTTGCGGTTCCTGAAAAAAAAACGCATTTTCCGGTGCGGTTTCGGTTTCCACTGAAAAACCGCACCACAATAACCGCACCGAACCGCAAAGTCGTATTCTAATCTATATTTTTATTTTTTTAAATAAACCAACTACATTTCATAATTTTTGTATGATAAAATGCTTTTATTTATACTTTTATAATTAGTTATTACAAACGCATTTTATAGGTTAATCATTTGACTTTCATTTCAAATTTATCATCGAAGTTTTTAAAAATCTTCACCTCATTTGACTTTTACTATTTTATAGATTTATAATTTCATACTAATACACAACATTTTGTATATATGTTTCAACCCATTATATAACCTCATGATATAAATATATACGAAAAAATATAATTTGAAAAAAAAGAAAAAAAAACTTTATAAACCGCAAAAAACCGCAAAACCAAACCGCAAAAACCGCAAAACCGCCAAACCGCAAAACCGTGCGGTTTCGGATTCTCACTTTGTAAAAACCGCAATTGCGGTTGCGGTTCGGTTTTTACCAAAACCTGCACCATGCTCACCCCTAACCATTGCAGTACATTCTCTCTTTTCTATTAATTTTTTTTATATATATTTTTAATCATTTAAAAATACCATCAAAATACAAATACTCACCCACAACTACAAATAGTACAAACTCTCTCTTCTAGAATGGTACCCGCGCAATACAGCGGCGGGTACCCTGTGACTATATTTTGCGGTCAGTTACATGTTTAATTGCCTTAATGCTTTATAAGTACAGATTTTCTGCTTTTTTGCTTTTACTTTTTCGTTTTATGTTTTCTCTTTTCTGTTTTCAGTTTCTCAGTTTTCAGTTTTTGGTTTTTCAGTTTTTCAAGTTTTCGGTTTTTCAAATTTTCAGTTTTTCAGGTTTTCAATTTTTCAGTTTCAGTTTTCAGTTTGTTCAGTTTTTCTTGTTTTTTACTTTTCAAATTTTCCAGTTTGTCAGTTTTTCAGTTTTTCTAGTTTCAGTTTTTCAGTTTTCTAGTTTTTTCAGTTTTTTGATTTTTCGGTTTTCAGTTTTTCAGGTTTTCAATTTTCAGTTTTCAATTTTTCAGTTTTTTCAGTTTTCAGTTATTCTGTTTTTCAGTTTTTAAGTTTTTCTAGTTTTCCAAATTTTCTAGTTTTCAGTTTTCCAGTTTTCTAGTTTTCCAGTTTTTCAATTTTCCAGATTTTCAGTTTTATGTTTTTCAGTTTTCTGCAATTAATGTTTGAAATCCTTTATTCAATCAATATTTGAAATCTTTCTAAAATAAGAAATAAAAAGTCTAAATTTTTAAGCCTTTCTATTTTTAAAATAGTCCTATATATATATATATATATATATATATATATATATATATATATATATATATATATATATATATATATATATATATATATATATATATATATATATTGTTAATAATGAAGTAAATATTCTATTTTTTACATGATTTCATTTATATAGTATAGAACAAAAAATTGATTTTCCCTTTATAGAAAAAATAGAAGTTACTACAGATGAAATAAATAAAGTATATTATGATACAAAATCTAAAGACCCTATAATAAGCCAACATCCACCATGTAAGGATATTATAATTAAAAAAGATAATGAAGAATATATATGACAACCTTTATCTAAACATGATAATAATAAGAAATCATTATCAACAATAATATATCAAAATAATCATACTAATGAAATGTTAAATACTATAGGAAAACAATTAGATCGAATAGAAAATAATAAGATTAGTACATCACAAACTAAAGAAAAAAATAGTTGAAATAGAAGAAAATCCTTTATTTGTACCATATAATATAGATACAACAATAAATCTAGGAAACAAGACTCTATATTAAGAGAAATTGAAAATAATTTAGCTAAATTTAATATATCTAATGAAAGAATAAATGTCATAGATAAAATTGATTCAGAAGATAATATATCAGAATTAGAAGGGCAATTTGATTTTGAAATAAATAAAATAAAAAATAACTATTATACACCAAAACCAGAAACAAGAAATTATTATCCTGGACCTACACCACCAGATTTACAATATGAAGAACGTCATACTTTAGTTCAATCCAGATATGATGGTAGCTGTATATATGAATGGAACATAGACGGCTGTTCAGAATATCAAATTATAAACTTATTACAAGAAATGACTTTGGCTGCTAATGCTTATAAGTCACTTAATAGAGATGATGAACAACGAGTTTTTAAAGCTTTAATAAGTGGCTTTACAGGAAGCTTAAAAGGATGGTAGGATATGTATGTCTTACAAGAAGAAAGAGATGCAATATATAATGCTAAAAAGACTATTATAAAAAAAGAAAATAATCTAGAAATTCGTACTGAGATAAATGACCCAGTTAATACTTTAATTTTTGCTATACTTAAAAATTTTGTAGGAAATCTAGCAGCTTATCAAGATAGAAGTGCTGCTATTCTATTAAATTTAAATTGTAGAAAATTACAAGATTTTAGGTGGTATAAGGATGTTTTCTTATCTAAAGTAATGCTTAGATATGACTGTAAAGAAGCATATTGAAAAGAAAGATTTATAACAGGATTACCTAAATTATTTGCAGAAAGAGTAAGAAATAAATTAAATATTGAATTTAATAACTCTATACCATATAGAGAATTAACTTATGGAAAAATTATAAATTATGTTAATCAAGAAGGTCTAGCTATATGTTCAGATCTAAAGCTAAAAGCTAAAATTAAAAAAAGAAGGTATTAATAATAGAAATGAATTAAGAAACTTTTGTGAACAATATGGATATGAACCTTTAAAATTACTATCATCTAATAATAAAAAGAAATACAAAAAGTTTATAAAACCTAGAAAAAATTATATACAAAATAATAAATATGAGAATTATAATAAAAAAATATAAAAATAAGAAAAAGAAAAATACTTATAATAAAGAAACAAAAGATACAATAATATGCTATAAATGTGGAAAACCTGGTCATACCTCTAGAAATTGTTATACTAAAAAGAAAATAAATGAATTAAATATACCCTAAGAGTATAAAGAACAAATTCTTAAAATGATGATAAATGAAGAATCTGGTGAATCTGATATATCTAATTATAGAGAAGATGATTTAAATATTGTAGAAAATGAATCAAGTAGTAATGAACCAGAAGAATGTGAATGTGTAGGTAACTGTCTTTGTAAATATAAAATAAATAGCATAACTAATGATAGTGAAGATATTAAAATATTAATTGAATTAATAGAAAAAGTTGAGATAAAGAAGTAAAAAGACTATATCTAGATAAATTAAAAGAAAAAATAAAAGAAAACAATACTATAGAAGAAACACAAGATTATAACCTTACAAAATATTTAAAATTTTTAATAAAGACACTAAACCTATAACAATTCCAGAATTACAAGGAGAAATAAAAACAATTAAGGCAGAAATAGCTATAATCAAACAGAGAATGAATATATTAGAAAAAGGCAAAGAAAAAGAAATTGAAAATAATAAAGAAACAGGAACATCTAATAACTTAGTTATAAATAATATACAAAGTACTAGCACTCAAAGATGGTATATCAAAGTAAATATTGTAATAAATAATAATTATAAATTATCATTAATCGCTTTAGTCGATTCAGGAGCTGATTTAAATTGTATCCAAGAAGGATTAGTACCAGTAAAATACTATGAAAAATCATCACAAAGATTATCTGGAGTTACTGGAGATAAATTAAAGATAGGATATAAATTATCAAATGTTTATGTTTGTAATGATAATTATTGTTATAAAACAAACCTAATATTAGTTAAAAATATGAGTTCTCAACTTATTTTAGGGCAACCATTTATAACACAATTATACCCATTTAAAGTTAATGAAAAAGGTTTAACTATAAAAGTTTTAGGGAAGAAGATACTATTCGAATTTGCTATGTCAATTATAACAAAAGAAATAAATATTATTAACAATAAAAAGAAACATATAGAATATTTGATAAATGAAATAAATGATAAAAGAATTAATAATCAATTACAAACAACTATTATACAAAACAGAATAAAACAAATAGAAGATAAATTCAAAAAGAATGTTTGTGCTACTACTCCAAATGCTTTCTGGAAAAGAAAACAACATATTGTTAAGTTACCTTATATAAAAGAATTCAATAAAACAGATATTCCCACTAAATCAAAATCTATATATATATATATATATATATATATATATATATATATATATATATATATATATATATATATATATATATATATATATATATATAATCTCCTCCACTCATCATCCTCATGATGTGTTTCAAACATCACCTTTAAGTATCCCCAGATGACTCTTTCATAAATTTGTTTTGGCTGAACAGAACCAAACTTTTCCTTGAACAGCTTCCATAGAGCCACCATATCATCTTTATCAAAAATTTTGGTATTTTGACTCTGATGCCAATTGTGTAGTTTAGAATAACTCCATGAATCGTTTTGAGCATTAGGCATAACAATAAAAATGATTAAGAACATGCACAACGGAATAAATAGAACATCAATGTTATTAATACAAGGTTTCTCGTCATCATCTTCTATAACTACTACAAACACAATAAGGACCAATTTAGATGATCAGTATAGAATGGTAAATCTCTAACAGGAATAAAAAGATCCTTGAGCCTTAACAAACACTAACCTAAAGTCTAGGCGTTTACAAGGCTACGCCCTAGACACACACACACACACACGTTTTTATTGGTTTACATATTTGACACACACTAAATAAAACACCCTTATGTCTCTTTATATAATAAAGAACTAGGGTTACAAAGGACTATAATATAAAAACTTCTTTATCAAGCAAGTCCCTTGTCTTTTGCATTGTCTTCATTCTTCACTTGTAGTTTTGTCATTATCAACTCAAATATAAAGCCCAACATAGTTATTTAAATCAAACCTGAAATTATAAGTAGTCTAAACTATGATAACATATTCACAAGAATTTCATTTGATGGCATGCACATATAGTTTCTCTAGATCGTGTCTATCGATTTAAACTCACCAACAGTAATTGTATGTCATTTTTATAAAAAAATCTCTTTTAATTGTATATGTTTCTGGATTGGTCACATTGGTCTCTAGTGACTAGGAGTATCTTCAATCTCATATAGTACCATGTTTAATAGTTGTGAAAAAGGTCTTCTATTTCTGAATATCAGTTTGCTCTTCAAAATTTTAAACATAAGAATTGACCAGATACTGTGTTTTGCTGAGTTAGCTCATGAAGGTCCACTGGTCCAGTATCATTATCTACTTATTATACAATTTTCATATGTATTTAAAATAAAAAATAAGTTTCTAAGTTTAGTTTCATGTTTAATACCACTCAAAATTTGTACCAATTGCAAGTACCATGTCTGTAGAAATTGTTGCCTCGCTGTAGTTATATCAGCTAATAACTTTCGGAGTATTATTTTCCAGTGAAGTTAAACGTAAATTTTTTAGTTCTAGAAATTTAGGCGTATGTACAATGTATAACCTCATGATCATCTATATAATTCATACCACTGTATATTAGGCATTCTTGTTGCATACTTGCATGCCACTGTATATTGGACAGAACAAACTCTTAAATTAAATTTATTGTTATAGTGACTACGGTATCTAATATGCGTACTATAGGATAATATCTGCCATGGTTTATTTTTCATACACGAACATTGTTTGCATCCAGTAGGTTTTCTTGATTCTTATTTAACGCCCTTGAGAGTATGATCAACCAGATTCTACAGATACCATGCTCATGACACCCACGCTGGCCATGATGTGCACTTATCTTTCTGTTTATTGCTTTGCAAATGCTACAAGTTCTGAGACGCATGTTTCCTTTTGGTATGGGGCTTTGCCATGCTTATTGGGCTCCAAATTTCTTGGTGTTTTACATACTCTCAGATAAGCTACTTGCATTTGTGCTTAGAAAAATAGGATTTCATATCCAACCACTATCAACTTCATTCACTCGTTGGTTAGTTGGAGACTCCTCTCCTTGTGTCATATTACCTATAGTATGGCTCATGACTCAATGTAAACATGCATGTTGTGTGTGTAAAAAGCTAACCTTAATTAATAAATTGATTATGTGTTATGTTTAATACAGTCAAATAAGGTTGTGAGTACCGAACGTGCACATTTTTTTAAGCCTTTGTGATCCAAGGCTGGAACTTACGGGCTTATTGTGCAAGGAATTGATATTACGCCACTATAAATTGTATTCGTGAAATGAGATCAGACTTGGTGCTAATAAGATTTGCGGATATCACTGGTACAAAAACTGGTATTCGTCACACATGGTCGATTTTGAACTGTCACACTGTAACATATTTACGTGACTAAATGTAAGAGAATAAAATAAACAGCCACACTTGATCCGACTTGTGTGATCATTTCGGAAGATATATGTCACACATTTGTGGATTTATGTGACTAGAGGGTAACTGGTAAATATTTTTTGATTATTTAGTCACTTTTAATTCGGGGCGTGTAACAGATACAAATCAGCTTTAAACATTAGTCACACTATAGATATACATATGTGACAAATATATGGTCACATGAAGTAATTGTGTATGTGGCTAAATTATATAGTTAAGTTTGTCACACATTATTTAAACGTGACTGCTATTCTTTACTGAATGTTTAGCCACATATGAATTTGAAATGTGTGACAACTGAAAAGTAAGTTTGAAGCGTTAGTCACGATATGTATTTAAAAGTGACAAATATATGTCACACACTTGAACACTGTGACCAAATGTCATATATGGTCACACTAAACCATAGACATACATGATTAAGTGTAACGAAAATTCGATACATATGGTAACGTAAGTTAATATGTGTGTCTAAAGTTTAGTGTGTGTTTGCTTGCCAAATCCTAATGTGTATAGTCACATTTAATTGAAGCACGATCATGTGACCATAGGATTTACAATAGTCACACCATATCACAAATGCGTATCTAAATTATGTTTATTGCCACATTATAAGGGTATTATATGTGACCAATACATTCAAAATAGTGAAATATTTTTGTGACTATTATTTATAGCAAAATGTGAACTCAGTTATCATTAACCTTGATATTAGTCACATTTAGTGTTTGTGTGACTAAATTCAAGATGTTATATATGGTCACATGAAGTATTTATTTAGGTGTCTAAATCATAGAGTCATATTTTACCACACATTATTTAAGTGTAGTCACAATTTGATACATATGTTATGGCTTTTATTTTCTTTGTTTCTAGACTAACATTTTACAGGAAAGGTAAAGAAAAAGCTGTTTGGATTGGAATTTAGGTGAATGCTAGTAACTCAGAACTTAATGCTGCTTGGCATAACTTAATGCTGCTAGGCATAAATTAATGTTGCTAGGCATAAATCAAGCTTAATGAATAGATGAAAGATAGTGTTTGTCACACAGAAACCGTTAACAACATAGCACAGGCCCTCTTGAAGTGCTTCATCGCATTTGTGCATATCACTCTTCCTAATGATGCATTGGATGCGGTTTGCCTAGTGGAAACTGAGTATTGAAAAAACATAATACATTGAGATAAAAATAAAATGCCACAAAAATAAAACAATTCATATTCAGTTAATTGCTTGCATTAAATAAAAAAAAGATAAACATAACAATAGAAATAACAAAACAATCTAAAAGCTAAACTTATGATCCTTCTCTTGATCATAAGCAAGATGAAGATTGTTTTCGAGTTATGGAAACCGATGAATTGAAGTGTTGGCGGTTACAACTGTAGAAACCCCAACAACATTAAGGTAGGATCTGGGACGTTTTAGGGACCTTTTTTGCAACAAAATCCCTAAATATTAAAACGTTGACATTGTGAGTCTTGGGAAACGTTGTGGCTGTTAAATACTTATTGTAAACCGGTGTAACTGTAAAAAAGTTATTGTAAACCGTTGTGACACTTAAATACTTAATTGTGAACCGTTGTGACACTTAAACGTTATGAAATTACGACTCTTGTGTGCCTATAAATACAAAGGAATTACAACCAATTTCTTTCATCTTTTCATTACATATTTAATTTTTGTTTGGAACTTCAATGGCTTCATTATCTTCAAATCCAGCTTCAAAGAAAATAAAACGTTCAAGGGATACTTCTCCTCCTCCTCCAATGCCAGAAAAATATAAAATCCACGGCCTAACCCCAAGAGTGTTGTGACCAATGCCATTCTGAAGGCCAATATGGTACTGAACGACAGTTGGTTGAACTTTACAACAAATGAATCACGCGGTTGGAAGAACAGAACAAAAAAGACCAAGAGATCATACTGGTGCATCAGAACAAAGTTGATCTTCGGAATCAAGAAATAGAAGAAATCCGTGGAAACATTGTTGATATTTACAAAGGCATTCAAAATAGTTTGTACAATTTTCATTGAATTTAACCTGATGTAAGATGATATTAATCATTATTATGTTATTTTAATGTTTTAATCATTCAGTATGAACCACTATGTTACCATTAATATTTCTGTATAATTGTTATTTACATCGGTGCTTGGGTATGTTAATGTACACAGTTAATGCTGCTAGTAGATAGTTTACGCTGCTAGCACCTTTGGTGTTGAGGGATGTTTTAGGGACCTTTTTTGCAACAAACTCCCTATATATTAAATGGAGGAACCAGACCCCCAAATCCCCTCACCAAACTTATTTATTACTAAATTGGACTTTCAAGCACGCATTTATTAAAGGACTTTAGAAGTATCTTTTGAATTTGAATGTTTTTTTTTATCAATTATGTTATGTTTCTTTGACGTTTAATGTTTTTGTGTTCAAAGAAAACTTATTTTATGTTTCTTTGTTAATCAAGTTATCGATTACTATGTGATCAAGTTATCTTTTTGTTGATTAATTATGGTATGTTGCTTTGTTGACTATGTTATGATGCTTTGTTAAAAGTCAAACAAAGATTGTCAAACTTGATTGTCATTTGCAAAAGTCAAAGAGTCTCCAAGTGAATTTGGGTAATTCCGGGTTTGGGTTGGAATTTGGATGAATGCTAGTAACTAAGAACTTAATGCTGCTTAGTATAACTTAATGCTGCTTAGCATAAATTAATGTTACTAGGCATAAATCAAGCTTAATGATGCATCGGATGCGGTTTGCCTAGTGGAAACTGAGTATTGCAAAAACATGATATATATTGAGATAAAAATAAAATGCCACAAAAATAAAACGATTCATATTTGATCAGTTCATTACTTGCATTAAATGAAAAAAAAAGATAAACATAACAATATACAAAACAATCTAGAAACTAAACTTATGATCCTTCTCTTGATAATAAGCAAGACGATGATTGTCATAGTCAATGTGAATCAAAGAATCATCATCGCTAACAGTTTCATCTTCTTCAAGTTTAGCTTTATTATTTCTTCTTATTGTAGCCTTGAGCGTGTTTGCTTTATACTTCTTCCTTTGCTTCTTTTCATTCTTCTCACAAGCCTTCATCTTCTTCTTCCTCATTTGGTCCATTTTTGCGATATACCAAACTGCAGGATGTTGTGCCGCTGTAAAACATAAAGCAATAAAACGATTAGAAATGGAACAAAGAAAATGATGTTACATATATATATAAGGGTAAAGTCCATAAATTAGCAACGTACTTTCTATGCTTTACAGAGTTAGGTAACAAACTTTTTTATTACCAATATAGTCATTAAAACCAGCTAATTTGTGACGAAATAGTAAATATGGTAACCGGGTACCTTCTAAACCGGTAAAAATTGCTTATTTGGCATTTTTATTTATTTCTATGCTTAGAGGTGTACTGATTATGTGGATTTTTATTTTCAATTTTAGTCCCTGAATTTTCATAGTTCTTTTAAAATCAACCCACCAAAATCATACATATACAATTATATCATACATATACAACTATATACTCTTGCTTAGGATCTTGGAATACACAGAAGAAGAATGCACCATCCAAAAAGACGTTGACTCATCATCTTTATTTATACCGGCAACAATCATCTTCTCCGGCAAGTATTCCGGCATCCATCATCTTCTCCGATGAATATTCTGGCAACCACCATAATTAGAAAAAGCCACAAGCCCTTCCATCAAATTGAATAAAAACCCCACTAGATCTGATTGTACACGCATCTATCTCGATCTAAAAATCATATAGATTTGAGATATACTGACAATCTAAAAACCCATATCACTCGACCAAATCCCAGATCCAAAAAAATCGATTCTTTAAAAATCTAAACCGATATATATTTTATTCCATCAACAACGAAAGCTCGGTGAAAAAGCTCGAAACAGGATCTATGGTGTTTAGGATTCTAAGTGTTGAATTGGATTTGATGGGTTTCAGGCCGAGTTAATGGTGGTAGTAAGAAAGAAGACGAGTCTTGATAAATATGGGTAAGGGTCGTTGCAATTACACCACGGTTGAGATGAAAAATGGGTTTTGATCAGATTTGTGGTTTCGTGGTACATATATCAAAATGAGATTTTTGATATGATTATTTATTGTTGGGAATTTATATGAAGATAGGTGTTTTGCAAGGAGCTGCTTACAATAAATCAGTGAATGCAAAGAATCAGTGGTTTGGACTTTGGATTATAACTGAATATGTGAAGCAGAAGGTGAGAAATAATAATAAAAAGTGATGCTAAAAGTTGTTATTATGTATGTAGGATTGGATTAAAAATAAGTGTCTAGGTGAAAATTTAAAAATAATTATTTATCTACTTGGAAAATCAGCAGGTCACATTTACTATATTGTAAAAAGTTAGTCGGTTTCAATGACTATATTGGTAATAAAAAAATTTTGTTACCTAACTCTGTAAAGCATAGAAAGTACGTTGCTAATTTATGGACTTTACCCTATATAAATACAGATGTTTGTAAAGATTTTATAAAACTGGTAAATATGTGTAAGAAACAAAAACCACAAACCTGCTTGATCCATTTGCAGATTAGGAAGTATGTGTTTAGAAATTGTTTGAGAATGATGAAATGCAGTAAAAAGGTAAAAGTTTCATAGGCCTAGTAATTCGACAGAAATTAATTGTGGAATTTGGAAATTTAACTTTGACCATTAACCATGTACACATTTATCCTTGTAATATAAATGAAGTTATTGTAATCTACTTTAATTATGTTAATCATTACCAAAATATAGATTAAGTTAGTTGAAAAATGAATTTAGATAGGATTGTTTTATTTTTTAAAAATTTACAAATATTTGCTCGTTGTTTTAATACAAATTGTAGTTTTAAATGTTTGTAACAATCATTTAAAACTATAATGTAAAAGTTATAATCTAATTACAAATTCTTGTATTTACAAACAAAATAAAGTTAAAACATCAAGTTAAATGAAACCATGAAGAGTTATAGTAAATTTTATTATTATTATTATTATTATTATTATTATTATTATTATTATTATTATTATTATTATTATTATTATTATTATTTTATTTATTATTATTATTATTATTATTATTATTATTATTATTATTATTATTATTATTATTATTATTATTATTATTATTATTATTATTATTATTATTATTATTATTATTATTATTATTAGTTTATATTATTATTATTATTATTATTATTATTATTATGAAAACGAGCAAAAATTGCCGAAAACGTTCAAAATGGATGAAATCGGTCGAACACGGTCGCAATTGGTCGTAGTCGGTCTAAAACGGTCTAAATCCGTCGAAATCTATCAACATCGGTCGAAAACTAGCGAAATCGATCAAAATCGATTGAAATCGGTAAAAAGGGACGAAAAACATTACAAACGGCCGAATACGTAAAAAAATACAAAACGTATAAAAATGTTGTATAGTATTTGTCTTAGTTTACAAAATCCAATGCACATGACCCATGGCCCATGTTAATTACCCATTGTCGATCACCAATCATTTATTTGTCGATAACATGACACTATACGCCACTACAACCCAATGCACATGACCCATTATCAACAGTTATGGATGTATCGTAACATGACACTCTAAACAACTATAACCCAATGCATATAACCCATATGATGTCAAATACCCATTATTGAATGTGACCAGTGATAACCTAATGCATATGACCCATGACCCATTGTAGGACCCTAAATATCACAACTTTATCACAACAATATAAAAGCAAAGATGAAGTAGAGATGGAAAGATGGTGACTTGTATAATGTATATATGTATGGCGTATGTAGAGAGAGAGATATAAGAAATATGAGAACTTTTATTAAGAGAGAAACACACACAAATACACACACAAGCACACCTTACAAATGAGAGGTAAAGTGCCTTTTATAGTTCCATACATAGGCTTTCCATGGGCTTGGGGTTGGACTTGGTTACATGACTAGATAATAAGGCTTATGAAACATAGCACATGACATATTAGCTTGCCAAGTCCAAGGCCCAATGACTAAACTACTACTAATCTTAACAAACGACACAAAGTTACAATATAAGAATGACCATCACTTCAATATATATATTTTTAATGCTAACAATCTCCCCCTAAGGGGTGGTCATTCGAATGATACTCCACATGAGTGGGTCTTCCGTGTTCTTTGTCTTTAGCTTTGTGTGTCGTTGTAGAATAGTCTTTAGTCTTTGTTCCTTCATGCTTTGTGATCTTTGATAACTGATTTTTCATCGTTCTTTGTTCTTTTGTGATGTGGAGTTATCTGCCTTTCGTCACTTCTGTGTCTGTGGTGGTTGTTTGCCATTCCAACATGCTCACACATCTTTGGACTTTGATATTCATATGCACGTAGTTCCCTTTCTTTCAATTTGATCTTTAGTCTTTATACTTTGTAGATTCTTCTTTTTGGCGTAGAATCTTTCTTTGAACTTTGTGTTGTATAGATCTTTGAGGGAGCTTTCTTTAACTTCCAGATGTATGTATGAGCATGTGGAATCTGTTGCCATGGAGATGAAGTGTCCCTGCATATAAACAGTTAGCAATAAAACATCCGGTACTTACAGATAAGAATTAGAGATCGTCAACAGCATAGTGTGAAGACTCCTTCTAACCCTTACCAAGGCCGTTCCCATGTCAGATACTCTCGAGAGAGCTTACAAGACCTACTAAGTAGCTCAATGACTGGGTGAGTCGTTGGGGATCACTCCACGACTATAGACCGTTTGAAACCACCGCGAACACTAAGCGTAACCCATAAAGAATTACCGAAGTGACCTGCTGTCAGGGCTACTTGATGTTGACCCTGGCAGGAATTTCCATTCAATCATTGAGAATCACAAAAGTGAATCCTCTCATAAATGTTCTGGCAGATTGCTAAGATCTGCGTAGGACTCTTAAGTTTACATCTGGTGTCCTTAATGATGAACAACCAGTGTAGAAATATCATGTGTTCCTATGAGATCTTTTGATGAATCTCGGGGCTCTAGACTCGATAAGTGCACATTTGGTTTCCTATGCGGAGATTAGGGAGAGGTCTCCTGCTTCAATATCAACCATCTCTAAGAGACAGGTCGATAGATTACACTGGTTCCCCGTGAGAATGAAACTATCACCGGTCATGCATGGGTTGCACCGACTTGGTAGGTGTATAGTTATGGTGTGAATGTTATATGCATTGTATTTGAAGTTATTAAAGGCGGTCATGCACGGGTTACACCAGCTTGGTAGGTGTATACAGTTTGTCACAGACACTAAGAAGCAAGTATGCAGGGACCTCCCAATCATGTTATCCGAGATTGAGAAAGTTTGAACTCAGCTTCAGCTTGACTCGAAAAGCTCGATTTATTTGTAAAGGTGTGTTTTCTTACACAAATTAAATTTGAAATATAACCTAATAATCGAATTCGGTTCACCTTCGGCTTGAAAATCTCGATACACTCATAAATAACTATTTACACTTAGTACGCTTACATACAAAATATATAAAAAAAACATATGCTATATCACTTACAAGCTCGAAAACTCAACAATAACTCGAGTCGAACATTTATAAGGTTGAACTCAACTCATTAAACATTTAACTTGATTTGATAGGCTTGAGCTTGAATACTCTATCCCAAATTTTAACGTTTCCCAGCCCGCCTAAAATTTTCCCCAAATTTAAATTGCCCCTCTACCCAAATATTTTATTGACCCGCCCATGTTTTTCAATACTCCATCCCAAATATATATTCACAAAAACTAGATCTGGTCTTCTTCTATCTCCTCAACACTCTCCTTACCAACGCCACTACTCACACCACCACCACACTCGCACAAAGACCACCGCTAAGGCCCCATCCAATGACATGTTTGGCGGTCCAGTCCGGCTCGGTAGCATAAATATTTTGATAAATGTTTCGATTCCTGGATTTGGGGTCTCAATTACAATGGCGGTGATGGTTGCGACTGATAATATACGGCGGTGGCGGTATTCAGCTCACTATGAGAAATTAGCATTGAATTTAAAAGGATATGGTGTTCCAATTGTGGTGGCTAATGTTTCGAGAATTGACTAGCTGAGGAATGCCGCCGGTTTGGTTGATCCTAATTACTGGCGAGGAACACTCCAACCTCGCCCTGTTCTTGATTGGTACTTTGCTTTTACATGTTTATTGAGCTACATGGTTCAAGCTCCTTGATTTTTCTTTCACTAAAGCTATATGTAATGTGTGTAGATATTTAAATTGGGTTGATGAGGCTGTCAATGAAGCTTTGAAACAATCTCAAGGTTCATATACCGCCTTGCTATCTTACAATGACAAGATTTTTTGTGAATACTTGAGTACACATTTCTGATGCAATCAGGCATCTTTATCTGGTCCCTATCTTAGTCCTTAATTTACTAATACATCATTAGGTTGCAAAACAACTCAAAATGTCTTTCATGACATGTTACCCAGCCCGCCATTTTTATATGGTATTATCTTTTATTATTTTGAAAAGTGCATTAACATCTGAAATGATTTTTTATCCTTGAATTCATCTTTTAGATGTTTTTAAGCACCCATTATGCGGGGACTGATTTAAAAACTAGATTGACCATAACCAAATTGGCCAAAAGCAAATGCTACCTTGGAATCTTTACTTTTTTCTAGTTTGAAAAAAATAATCTGAAATGTATATAGCTTTGGAAGGTTGAATAAAAGTTACAAATAAAAGATGCAGAATCGATTGTAAGAAAGCCTAAAATCGGAAAAAGACCAAGATCTGATTATCAAAAAATATAGTTGTTTCTAATCAAGTAGTCACGTTGGTCTATTTGATTTTTTCAGCTTATTTTTTCCATTTTTAATTGGATGGTTGGGACAAATTTACTTGTACCTTTGTAAACCATTCCTAGAGTTTAATCTATACCTTATTTTTAATTGGGTGGTTCGGACAAAGTTACAAGATCTGATATGCGTTTTATTCTTATCATGTTTGTGCAGATAGTTGAACCAGTGGCGCATCAAGCAACTTAAAACCACCGAAGCAGATAGTTGAATCAGTGGCGAATCAAGCGACTCAAAACCACCAAAATAGCAGATAGTTGAACTAGTGGCGCTTAACAAACTAGATGCACTTGACAAAAGACAAGGCAATAGTGTCTCTATGTCAAATGTCAAGAAATATGTTAATACAAATATCGCCTAAAAACGTTATTTATATTTTACGATCTTTGCTAAGTTTTGTTAATGACAAAGTATGAAGTTTAGCTATAAGTAAATCATCACTTTAAGTATTTAAGTCTTGTTTAACTAAGGTTTACATTTCTTTTTAAACAAAACATTGTTTTTATTTCTTAAATTAAAAAGTGTCTTGTCACATCACATTTATTTCTTAAAATAGTAATGTCACATCACATTTAGGGCAAGCTTTGTCTATATACATTTATGGTAAGAAAGAGTGTTTGACTAACCTTATGCTTGCTTGCAAGTCTTGTGTTTGACTAGAAGTAATGTGATGTGACCTTGTTTGGTTTGGAAGATTTATTGCAAAAACCAACTGCAGCCCTGGCGGTACCCTGGAGATACATGGGCGGAACCCTTCTGAGGGGTCCGCCGTATCCGCCAGACCTGCAGAATGGTTTGCTATAAATACCAAACCATTTGTTAGTTTTGAGTCACCCTTTTAGGACATATTTTCACATACTCTCTAAACTAACTCAGTAACATTTGTCTTGTGTAATTCTCTTATGTAGCAAGGGACTTCACAAGATCATTCAAGAAGTTACAAGCTTTAACTCTAAAGTTGCAAGTCTTGGTAGCTTGGTCATGTATAAGCTTTGGTAGTTTATACTTCATTTGTGTCATGTATGTAGAAGTGATTTGTTAGTATTTTAGGCCTCAAAATACGTAGTGTGTAGGGAGTTGTTGTACCCTTGTAAAAGAACTAACGGGAGTGGTTGTACCCTTAGTAAAGAACTCGACATCTAGCTTAGTGTCGGTAAAAGTGTAAGCGACGATGGGAGTGGTTGTACCCGTGTAAAAGAACTCGACATCTAGCTTAGTGTCGGTAAAAGTGTAAGCGACGTTGTAAAGGTTTTCTCCGCCGGTGAAAGGAGCTTGTTGATTAGTGCTTATAACTCTCGAGTTGGAAACTCGGGGCGTGGATGTAGGACAAAGAAAAAGAGTCCTTGTAGCCGAACCACGATAAACAATCGTGTTGTGGTTTGATCGTTTCTTTCTTTATCTTTGCTTATTACATGTTGTTCTTTAGTTAGAATTGCTAGTTACATATAACGCTTTTCAAAGAACCAAACAAGTAAAGATGTGTTTGTATCTTCAAACAAAAGTAAAGCTTTTCAAATAACTAAACAAGCAAAGTTAGGATCATCACAAGCAAAGCTTTTCAATGTATGAAACTAGTAAAGTTAGAATTGTTATTTACATAAAAAGCTTTTCAAAGAATCAAACATATAACGTTGTGTTTATATCTTTAAGCAAACGGAAAAGTTTTCTAAAAGATATTCAAGTTAAATATGACATTAAAAAGCGGTAAACTATTCAACCCCCTTTCTAGTTTTCCACAATTGGCATCAAGAGCTATGTTACTCAAGATCTTTAAAATAGAATGTATTTTAAAACTTGGATCGATCCATGGATTTTGAAAATCTCAAAGAAGGGCAACCTATTCAAAACCCACCGCTATTTGTATAAGAAAACTTACTTTAATGGAAAAGTAATTTTGAAAACTATGTGAAATCAATTGATCAAGATCTTTGGCATATTATTTCTTTTGGTGATTTCAAACCAAAGAAAACAAGTTTTTGAAAACCAAGATAACTATCTTAAACTTGATAAAAATACTAAAGCTAAAATAATGATTTATAAAGTTTTGGTACCGAATATGAAAGAATGTACTTTTGTCAAACGGCTAATGATATTTGGAAAAATATGTTAAACTTTCATCAAGAGATATGTCAAGTCAAAGATGATCAATTTGATCTCACATATGTATTAGAAGTCTTAGATACATTAATTTATTGACTTTTAGTTGAGATGAATGCATGTGCTACTAGTTTAAATGTTTTAAATGAAGGTGTAAGTGAAGATGATTACTCATGTCGAGCTCTTTGTGGACTTGCTTACGATTCATGGAATAACACGGATGAAGATGAAGCCAACCATCCGGTTTGTGATTCTCAACTAGATAAAACATCAAGCAAGGTACATTTTGAAACCAAACACTTTTGCCTTGACAAATTTATCCTAGAGTTTTCTAAAATAGAAAATAAGTCTAAACGTTTATACAACATGGACCTAAAAACTATCTTCAAGAATGAGTCTTCAAAATCTTTTAAGAATATCTTTGAAAAGGAAATCTTGTTAGAAGATAAAATGTCTAGAAATGAAAGTAAAGTTGAAATTGATCTAGAATGTAAATTGTGTCTAGATTACAAACATAAGATTAAAAGGCAAAATGAGAAAAGAAAATTATTAGTTAAATTTGATGAAAGCTCAAAATCTCTTGAAAGATTGTTGAGGAGTCAAAGATTGTTTAAAGATAAAACCGGATTAGGATTTAACTCAAAAGCACCATCAACTAGTAAAACAAAACAAGTAAAATTTGTCAAACATAGAAGAGAGATTTAGAAATAACTCAATCTCTAATAGGAACTTATGATAAAAGGATTAAGATTATCATGCTCTATGCCTTTATATGATTATCTAACCTTCTTGGATACATGAGTAATCGAGTTTCAAAGCGTGTCATCAAACCAAGATTTTACGCGTAGTGTTTATCCTCTTAATAGCATCTCTATGCAATTTAAAAGGTACGCATTACTTCAACTTGACTTTGAATGCCTCTTGTTTCTAGCATTGTGTGTTGGAACATGTGTTATTAGTAATACTCTAAAGTGTTTACCTGCTATTAGTAATAACTAAGATTAGATTCTATGCAACAAGGGATTTCGTCTTTAGTACTAGTAGGAGATATAAGGTGTTTTGGTTCTTTAACCATCAAGAGATAAACACGAGAAACTCTTGAGTGAGTCTCACTCAACTCTTGCTTACAAGTGAGCTAACTAAGAATTTCCTAAGTGTTAAAATGTCTAACACTTTTGTGATGCTTGCAAAACAAACCTTTGTTAAACAACTTTCTCAAACATCATACTTTGAGTCTTAAATTGTGTTCTTCTTCGATCACTCCTTTATGATAATCTCACATAAAACACACAAGGTGAAATAAATCACATTAGCATACATTAGAATGTGTGGAGGATAATGAGTTTTCAACATCTAGGATTTACACATCAAATGTGACACTTAGTCTTATGATGTTGTACCTCTTGGATTTTTTCAAAACAAGTAGAGTTCTTAGTGTCTTAAGTAAGAAAACCCAAAAAGTCGAGGAGTCGTTGAATATAACATTTAACAAGTAATCTCCTGCTTCTAAGATATCATCTTTGGTAGATGATGACTTAGTCGAAAGTCCAATGATGGCAAGACAAGTTTGTTGTGTAAAACATTAAGAATAAAAGTACAAAATAACATCTTCTCACCTTGAGTCAAACATTGAATAAAGAAAAATTGACATAAGTTATAAAACATGATTTACAGGTCATAGTTATGTCTAAGCAAATTCAACAATAACAGTCTTTGGAATTTATAGTAAAACAACTAGTGAAATAAAATAAGTTTTCGAAGTAATCATGTGATTATAAGTGTCAATTTTTGAAAGTCTTTTTGATAATAAAAGCAAGCTCCAAAAGCAAGGGATTTTAACTCAAAGACATTCCTAATTACTCTCTTGTTCTCAATGGTTAAGTTATTGATGACTTATCAAGAATGAGATTAGTAAATCCGTAGGTAAAACTAAACGTAGAGAAATGTTCGGAAGACTACTTGTTCTCATAACAATTAGATCCAACATTATGTTTAGCATTTATTTATGTGCTCGTGTTAAAGAAGATTCTTAAACAACTCTTTAGTTGAGCTTGTTTGGATACATCATGAGGTGCTACACAACTAGGATTATGGTATCCCAAAAGAACGGGAATAGAAACCATAGTGCATGCCAAATGGAATTATGTCGGTAATAAGTTGATAAGAAAAGCACAAGTGGTACTTGCACTTTTGTACTTACTTACCCAATGATTCTCCAAAACACGTAAGGTTCTCAAATTAGTTTCGGATGGAGAAGCACATCAACAAGCTCCACTTGAACAAGTTAACTCACGTCGACAACGGAATTCATCTAATCAACATTGTTATCCCTTCAACAAAGGAAGCATCGACTTCAGCAACAATTCAATCCATTATGTTCTTAATTGACATATTGTGATCCATCATCATCGTCTTGGTAAAAATGTTCATTGAGGAACATCTTAACTAAGAAAGTCGTATTCGTTAACCATTCTATCAACGTTTTCACAAAACCTCTTGAATGAGAAGCATTCATCATCCCTAGGCTTAGTCAAGGACTCATAAGACCTAAAACCTTAGTTTTGAATATTAGGATAAAACCACAAAAGTCAAGACAATACCTTTTGAATTTTTTCCCAGCAGCACCCACGGTACCCTCAGACCATACGGGCGGAACCCACTTTTTGGTTTCGCCTGGTCCGCCAAAGCCACAGATTGTTTTATTTTTAATTTCAAAACCAAACACCCTCTTAACTTAATCATTCACTTTCAAACAGCCATCACCCTTTCAAAAACACATAAGCATACGAATTTTAGGGCTTTTAATCCAATCTCTTCAAATCCAACTAACTTTGTAAGTATTCTAATCACAATTGCATTTTTGATTCAAGTATAACATTCTTGTTTACAATCATTAACTAGAATCTTAGGGTTTATTCATAAAACTACTTGATTCATGAAAAACTTGGTGGCTAGTCGATTATGTCTTTCATTAGTTAAGAATTGTATCCTTTTTGTTGTTACTTTGATTTGCCAAACACACCAAGTGCATTGTCTATCAAAAATTGCATCCAAGACTAGAACATGATTCATCACCACATTGTTAAAACAAATGAAAAACATCATTAAAACATCACTTGCATACTATCTCTTGAATGCTAAAGGGGATACATAACTAATATGTATTTTCATGTACATTCAATCGAAGACACATTCAATTGGGAGAGTGTTGGTTATCTTTTGTTTTTATAACAAAATTTGCATAACAAAACAATTTGGGAATCAAAATGAGTCAAGATAACCAAGTCTCCACATTGTTTGCATATAGGAACACATTAGAACATCCACATTGTTAAAAGTCATTAACATATAATTTTGTGTTTTCTAGGAATCAACATACCTCCCGTATATAAATCCGATCACAAGGAAACCCTTAAGTACATGTCCAAACACCATAGGACCAAAGGTCTCAACCCCGTTCAAGTAGAAACCTTTAAGGCACTAGAAAAACGCTATGTTCACGAAGGTAGAACCATTGATCCATCCTTTCTAGAAGGAACATCCATTCGCCAAAACTTTGCCGAAATCAACTTTGATTGTCTCCTTGATATAGATGAGCCAATTTGTCCTAGGTTCATCTTAGAATTCTATGCAACTGTAAACCTTTCCACAAGTGTTGTTGGTAAGATATTATTAAACTTCACAACCAATCAAATACCACATGACATAGATTTAAAAGACTTAGCTATCATTCTTGGTGTCCCAAATTAGGGAACTTGCCTCTACACGGATAAGTGGCCCATTTCAAGTCTTGATTCTATTGAGCGTTTTATCCATACGACACACCTCTTGCTAGTAAGGAAACTATTAAGGAACATCTCTTTATTAGAACCTCTACCACTAGGGTGAATCGTTCGGGGAATATTGTAGATAAGGATCCTTTTGGTATGGAGCTCAATGAGCTTAAACCACAATTTAAGAAGTGGGAAGAAATTCTTAGAGCTAACGTCATAAGTACCATAGGAAATAGAGATCATATCAACACATGTCTTTGCTACATGTTCTATAGCATTTCCACCGGTCAACCCTTCAACTTAGCCTACTACCTAGCCAAAAGAATGGCCGACATACCCTTAGTTGGAACAACCGCTCTTCCCTATGGAATGCTTCTTACCCGCCTCTTTAGAGCAATCTCACCCATTTCTCTTAACGATAATGGAATGCGCCTTGACAATTCTCTCGTTCCTCACATCTTCGTTCCTTTAAGTGATAAACGAGTTTTCAAAGGTAAGGGCAAACGTACTCGATCACCTACACCATCATCATCATCATCCGGCATGAGCGAGGACGATAAACTTCCTAACTCTAAGTTACCTCCTTTAGAATACCTTCAAGCACTCCCCGCCATTGACAATGCATCCGAAGAGTTCAAGCAAATCAAAGGAATGTTCAAATGCTTTGGAAGGTACCTAAACAAGCTCAATAAGAAGATAGACCGGTTGTGAGAAGATTAAGGAGTGTTTGGCTTATAAATGCTTTAAGAACCATTTATGTGTTAAACTACGTAATTTGTTTGTCTTTCATGTTCATCTTTTATTACGTTTGTCGGATTATGTTTGTATGAACTTTTATGCATAATGACAATGTTTGAGGTGATTGTCAACTTTTTATGCTTATAGCAATTTTCACTAAGTATAGTGAAATTCTTGACCTTAAGGTCAAAGTCCTATGATATGTGTATTTACATGTTCAATTTTTACATTGCCTAACTAGATATACATTATCTTTTTGATTTTAGGAGTTTTCGAAAAATTTGAAAATCGTCTCGCGGGTCAAAATCGCGGACTGCCAATTTTTTCAGCACTGGCGGATCTGGCGGTACCCAAAATTGGGTTCCGCCAGTGTAATTTCTGGGTAACCCAGAATTGGCCCAACGGACCAGACGGAACCCAAAACAGGGTTCCGCCTGTGTATTGTGAGGATTCCGCCAGACACCTGCAGAAATTTTTTTCATTTTTCTTAAGTCCAAAACTTGTAAAGTGTTAAACCATTATCCTAAGTGAGAAACATCTTCCATTAACTCCAATAACCATATTAGAACAACTCTCACTCACTAAAACAATTAGGAAGCCACTTCCCTCCAAAAATTCAAATTCAAACATAACTAACCCAAGGAACCCTTTTAAAGGATCCTTCAAACCATTGAAACATTTTCAACCAAGTCACATCCCATGATCACAAAGCATTGAGTGCATATGTTGGTCTTTCACTCCACCTTATTCCATTGGATTGACATGCATTGATTTGACATATTCATGAAAACTTTGTAAATCATTTGAAACCTCAATCTTTGAATGGTAGAACATCAAATCCAAACACTCATTTCAACATCTCCTTCATCCTATAAATTTGAAAGTTTTGCAACAATTCAAATCACACCATCACCATTAAAACTTCTTCTCTCAAAACATCAAAACCACACCTTTGAAATGACAAAATCCAACACATCATCCAAGTCATCAAAATCCTTCTCAAAAACCACTAGAATTAGTGTTAAACCTTGTTGCTTCAACAAAACCGTCAAGTCAAGCTCATCTTATTCAAGTGATGCTTCGCTTAACATTTCTTCACCTATCCAAGATTTCCTTAACCTCACTACCTCAACACAATCCCCAACACATTGTAATACCAATGTAATTACCTTTCAAGAATTGCTTAATCTTGATACTCCAACACCCTCTCCAACACATTGCTACACAAACATGGCCACCATTCCTCCAACAACTAGACCTTCAAGTGATTCATCATCACCTTCTCAACAAGCTCAACCATCAAAAACTCCATCACCTCAATCACCAACACCTACACCAATGGAACTTTTCCATACACCTCCAACATCACCACTACCCTATTTGGAAACATTAGAAGACCTATCACCCAAATCATCAAGTCCACCATCCTTGTCACTCTTTGACACCATTGCTCAAATGGAAACCCAACAACAACCTAGTGAGCAACTAGATGATGAACCCCATCAACCATCATTACTAGAACGGTTGGCTTACCGTTATGATAGACCATCCATTTTTCCAAATGATCAAGGTCATACCCACTCACAATCATTTGTGTTTCACCCAATTTATAAAGACCTTCATGGCAATCCTTCCGGCGAAGCAAGCTTCCACCATCTTATTCAAAACCAACAACCACCACAACAACAACAACCATCACCACAAGAACCTTCCCAACAATTTGAATCTCTACTTTCTTCTTATAAGAAAATAGAAGCATCCATATGGGAAAAACCTCCAAACCTTCATAATGAGATTGACACTCATTTAAACCACCTTCATGCATTCAAACGTATGGTTGAGTCTCAAATCAACCATATTATGGTTTTACAAACAACACTTCACTCAACAAATGAGGGAAGCAAAAACACTACTCAACCATCCACCTTTGCTCCTTCAAGTTCAAACCATCCACCACCAACATCAACATATCAAACAACTCTTCCACCAAACTTTCCCCGCCATGATTGCAATCATTGCGAAAGAACCTCTCACATTAGTGAAGGGTGTCGAAAAGAAATTCGTGAGCTATCCGAAGAAATGAGGTTTATACTAAACCACATTTTGGATCTCCTACAATCCTTGTCTCACACACCTCAACCCTAGAGTCTCCAAAATGAAACAAAACCGTTTCTTTTGGAAAATGTTTCCCATTTAAACCAACAAACCAAAACCGTGTCATCCCTTCAACCTTCAAAATAAAGCCCGCTACAACCCTCCAACCTACATTTTCATCCTTAAACAACCTTAGCCTTGTTTTTGGAAAATGTTTCTCATTAAGGAAAATGATGATTTCCTTGTAGCTTTTTATGATTCTTAGTTTATTTTTAGTTTTTCTTTATTTTTTTTTGAAGTAGGATGGTGTCATCCAAATTTCTTGTCTTTGACTTCTTTAAAAGACAAAATTTTACATGAAATGAATTTCATTCTACTACAAGGTTTTGATTGTTTGTTGACCATTTAGGTATAATAAGTGAACTATACCTTGCTATGGTACCATACATATATATTGTGTTTTTGAAACTAACCTTTCTTTTTGTAGGATCATTATCCACGTTTTCTTCCTTGATACTCCATTTAGGGGAGTAATATTCAAGGGGGAGCATGAGTGGTGTATTATTCTACTTCACAACTCTTAGTTGTGTTTTAAACATGAAATGCTTTCATGACTTGTCTTGTGCGACAACTAACCGTTTTCTTGTAGGTTCAAAATCCATGTCTCCTCTCTTGGCACTCCATTTAGGGGGAGTATCGTCCAAGGGGGAGCAAGTGCTTACTTCCGCTTCGCTACTCTTCTTTTTGTTTCGACAAAAAGGGGGAAATTTTATATAAACTTGTGCTTATCATCTCATCCTTGCAAAAACAAGTTTTTATACTAACTTTATAAGACTTAACACTAAAACTAGTGACTTACTTATAAATAAAGTTTATGTTTTGTCATCAGCAGAAAGGGGGAGATTGTTAATACAAATATCGCCTAAAAACGTTATTTATATTTTACGATCTTTGCTAAGTTTTGTTAATGACAAAGTATGAAGTTTAGCTATAAGTAAATCATCACTTTAAGTGTTTAAGTCTTGTTTAACTAAGGTTTACATTTCCTTTTAAACAAAACATTGTTTTTATTTCTTAAATTAGAAAGTGTCTTGTCACATCACATTTATTTCTTAAAATAGTAATGTCACATCACATTTAGGGCAAGCTTTGTCCATATACATTTATGGTAAGAAAGAGTGTTTGACTAACCTTATGCTTGCTTGCAAGTCTTGTGTTTGACTAGAAGTAATGTGATGTGACCTTGTTTGGTTTGGAAGATTTATTGCAAAAACCAACTGCAGCCCTGGCGGTACCCTGGAGATACACGGGCGGAACCCTTCTGAGGGGTCCGCCGTATCCGCCAGACCTGCAGAATGGTTTGCTATAAATACCAAACCATTTGTTAGTTTTGAGTCACCCTTTTAGGACATATTTTCACATACTCTCTAAACTAACTCAGTAACATTTGTCTTGTGTAATTCTCTTATGTAGCAAGGGACTTCACAAGATCATTCAAGAAGTTACAAGCTTCAACTCTAAAGTTGCAAGTCTTGGTAGCTTGGTCATGTATAAGCTTTGGTAGTTTATACTTCATTTGTGTCATGTATGTAGAAGTGATTGGTTAGTATTTTAGGCCTCAAAATACGTAGTGTATAGGGAGTTGTTGTACCTTTGTAAAAGAACTAACAGGAGTGGTTGTACCCTTAGTAAAGAACTCGACATCTAGCTTAGTGTCGGTAAAAGTGTAAGCGACGATGGGAGTGGTTGTACCCGTGTAAAAGAACTCGACATCTAGCTTAGTGTCGGTAAAAGTGTAAGCAACGTTGTAAAGGTTTTCTCCGCCGGTGAAAGGAGCTTGTTGATTAGTGCTTATAACTCTCGAGTTGGAAACTCGGGGTGTGGATGTAGGACAAAGAAAAAGAGTCCTTGTAGCCGAACCACGATAAACAATCGTGTTGTGGTTTGATCGTTTCTTTCTTTATCTTTGCTTATTACATGTTGTTCTTTAGTTAGAATTGCTAGTTACATATAAAGCTTTTTAAAGAACCAAACAAGTAAAGATGTGTTTGTATCTTCAAACAAAAGTAAAGCTTTTTAAATAACTAAACAAGCAAAGTTAGGATCATCACAAGCAAAGCTTTTTAATGTATGAAACTAGTAAAGTTAGAATTGTTATTTACATAAAAAACTTTTCAAAGAATCAAACATATAACGTTGTGTTTATATCTTTAAGCAAACGGAAAAGTTTTCTAAAAGATATTCAAGTTAAATATGACATTAAAAAGCGGTAAACTATTCAACCCCCCTTATAGTTTTCCACAAAATAGATGCAGGGGCGGAGCCAGGATTTTTAGTTAAGGGGGGCCGACCGTGCTTAAGGCAAGTCATAGTGATGAATATTGTTTCAGAATTTAATCTATAGTGTTGTTTTTTATTGTTTAAGTTATTCATTATTGAATTTTGTAGGTATGCCTATAAAATAAAGGTGGCTGAATGTAAAAAACTAGTAGAAAAATGGCTCATAGTCTAAGTAAATAATGAATGAAGTGGGTTGATTATGGGTGGCTCAGCACCCACTAGTCACCCTACTAACTCCGCCCCTGAATAGATGCACCCGTCAACAATATATATAGCACATACTTTTTAGAGAGGAAGGTTTTCTAGCATCTAATCAAGAACTTTATTCCAGTATGCTCATCTAGTTCTGTTATGTTATGAGCTTTGACATGTTCTAGTTCAGCTCTCATCCTGATGTGGTTATTGTTGATATGCAGCAGCCTACATTTTTAAGGCTTTTATATCCAGGTGATGAGATTAGATCAATGGATAAAAACTTGTAAGTTTAACTGCAAATTTTATTATTATGTTCATTCTTTTGGATTAAAAGTCTTCATGATGTTGTTTGAATTACTGCTGATCATGTTTGTGTTAATATTGCTTAGATGGATTTAGTGTTGCTCATGAACTTCAAAGAAAATGTGCCAAGTATTTATTACCTCTAGTACAAAAGTTACTACTGCTAGTGAAAGTTGGTACTGCTCATAGATTAAGACCGCTCGAAGTTGCTAGTTGCTTATGAAAAAGATTATAGATACTTAGGAAACTATTGTAAGCCGACTAGGACTCCTTGATGTATAAAAGAATGTCCACTTTTATATTTGGTTCAGTTATATATATTTCAATTTTATTGTATTTGAATTTGTTTTAATATATATTTGAATTGTCTTGATACATATTGATTTTTTATATGTGACTAAAAGATGCATATAGTCACACTTATTAATACTTTTCTTCATTGTTTGCTTAATTTGTTGTGTGACTAAATATTACAAAAGGTCACACAAACATAAAATTCATGTGGCCATTGGATGATTAATAGTTACAAAAAATATACATTTCTTTATTTTAAACATCATATGGTCACACTTATTATCACTTTTGGCCACTTGATAATTAATTTTATGTGATTAAATATCCAAAGTAAAGATGTTTTGTGTGACTCAATATTACAAAAGGCCACACAAACATAAAATTAATGTGGCCATTAGATGATCAATAGTTACACAAAATATATATTTCTTCACTTTAAACAACGTATGGTCACACTTACTAACATTTTTGGCCACGTGATGCTTAATTGTATGTGACTAAATACCTAGAGCAAAGATGCTTTTTGTGACTAAATATTATAAAAGGCCACACAAACATAAAATTCAAGTGGCCATTGGATGAACAATAGGCACACAAAATACACATTTTTTCACTTTAAACAGCATATGGTCACACTTATTCACACTTTTGGCCATTTTTTTTAATTGCATGTGACTAACTCAAAAAAAAAAAAAAAATACCTGTTGTTTGACTAAATCATCACAAATGTCCCATTTATTATATATTCATGTGGCCACAGGATGAGAAATAATCACACATAATACACATTTTACTTGAATAAATCATCTCAAATGTCACATATATTATATATTTATGTGGCCAAAGGACGAACAATAGTTACTCTCAAAAAACATTCGTGTGACTATAAAATGTTTACGGTTACTCATACTGACTAATCCAACAAAACTTGTGACTAATTTGTCACACATATTCGGGGTTTTGGTAACTCTTTTTCGATGAAAAAAGCTACGCACTCAACAATGTGACCATATGCTACCTACGGTGGCGGGACCTTTGGTGACACACAACGAAAAAAACATGTGTGACTATATGCATATCGTCACACATTTTTGGCGTGACAAATACAACTTTTTGTACCAGTGTATGTTTAACTAGGCTATTTTGTACCTATTATTAGACCTTGTTTGTTTCTTTTATATTTACTTTGTTAAGTAATGTGTGGTATGCAAAATTGTTTGATTTAAAGGTTTGTATGGAGTAGGTGTTGGAAAATAGTGAAGAATTATATTTGTATTCGTTTATTGAATTAATCTTACGTTAGTCAAAGCATCTATTTACTTGAAAATATCAGTTTATACTTTGACTAATCAGCACAAAAAGTTTCCAAAATAGCATTCTCTTCCTCCCGTTCAAAATATAAGAAAAGATGGAAAGTTATAAAATAGTACACTGAAAAAGAAAAATAGTTCAAAATATAAGAAAAGATGGAAAGTTATAAAATACCACACTGAAAAAGAAGAATATGACAAACATGCCCTGTACTTGGGGAAAAAATATAGGGGGAGATTTAAAGGCATTTTTCATTTTTTCTAATAAACTTTTCTAAAGAACCAATATATATATATATATATATATATATATATATATATATATATATATATATATATATATATATAGGGTAAAGATCAAATAAAAAGACAAATTTTCGTAAAAAGAATAAAAAGATTATTTTTTTTTAATTTCTTGAAAAATTCGAAAAAAATTCCACAAGATCGGGTATGTTGGTGCATGAAAAAGTTGTGAAGGAAGTTTTTCTAAAAGTGGATACTTTATCCGAAAAAAATTATAAAAAATACGTTTATGCATTAAATCGCTTTTTTGTGCATCAAAAATACGTTTTTGGACCCAACTTCTTTTGACTTTTCATGCCTACAAATGTACCTAATGATTTGATTGGTTGATTTCAAAAAATGATATGTGAGAATTTGGAGAGTGAAAGTACTTAATACAATTATACAAATGATTTATGCATTAGGCATGTTTTTAAGCTTGTGTTATAGGTAATTAGGTATAAATAGCACTACTCTAATTTGATTTAGTTAGAGAAGATTTCTTAAAATTGTGATGACTCTTTACTTACATTGTTACATTTTTCAATTACGCTCAAACTTTAACCTCCGTGTTTCTTGCAAAAAGTAATAAATAAAACAACAACAACGTAATTGGACTTATTTCCATGTTTTGATGTTCATTCAATTCCAACGTTTTTGGCCACTAAGTCCACCAATTCTTATAATGAAAAAACCATGTGTGCCGTGGCTTTGTAAATTTTGTCAGTTAATAAAACGTTTAACTCCAACTTAAGCACATATGACATAACTACAATTACAGATTGGTGTTAACCTGACGCTTAAGAGCTACCATGCATGATAAATAAATTTCATGAAACTAAGAATTTACGTTAGATTTTATTTAGTTGTTGTTAGTTGATTGATTGAGTATAGGGGCGGCAATTCTTGACACGATATGATAAACGACATGAACCCGACATGAAGTTAAAAATGTTTGGGTTGAAGATAAACAAGTTTGGGTCGAAGATAAACAAGTTTGGGTCAAAAATAGGATAACCCGTCTAACCCGTTTAATAAATGGGTCGTGTTTGGGTTGAGTAAATATTAAACAGGTTAACCCGTGAACCCGTTTAAGCATATAAAACTCTAAAATTAAAATATATAACATGCCTTTTTATGTTGGATGTGGATTAAATGTATTGTATTATGTACTTAATATAATTTAATTACGATTATACCTCATATATCATATAAATTGATGCTTATAATTGAGAAAATTGTCGTACAGTTATTTGTCTGTTATTCTTATCTTATTTTAAATCCTTATATCATTTTTGCATTTAAACTAGTTAAATAAAAAAATAATCAATCTTATTCACTACCTGACCTATTTATTTAAACAGGTTAAACAGGTAAAAAATGATTTACATGTGTTATGCAGGTGTGGGTTAGGATTGAGTTTTTTGACACGATTAATAAATGGTCGTGTTTGAGTAGAGGTTATACTAACATGCCAACACACAAACTCAAATAAATTAACACGAATACGACTCGATTGACATCTCGAGTATAATAAAAACAAAACGAAAAAACAAATATCAGACCAATGACTAAACAATCGCTATCCATAGTTTTGATGAAACTGAATAAACAAATAAATACACGGTGGATGCCTCCTGCCCACAATTTTTACCTACTTTGTTCTGCGGTCAGCTTACCATTGTTTTGTATTGGGCCACATTGAGTAATTTCTAATTTCAGAGCTTTTTAATTTGTTAGAGCAAGAGGTGTGCTACAAAGCTTCACTTTCTTATTTGGGGTCTACGGGTGTTACATCACCTCAACACCTCTTCACAACTAACCCTTTCTCACTCATAATTAATCTCCACTTACTCATTTGAAGCCCGCCACTCACACTTTTATTTTTTTATACAAATTTCCAAATAAATTAAATTCATTTTATTAAAATACAAATAACATTTTTTTTAAGTTACAAAATAACTATTTAAAAAAAAAAAAAAATCTGTAAAAAAAATTAATAACCGACCCAAAATTATAAGTTATGTCAATTGTATATAACCCAATTGTATATAACCAATTAAGTCCAACCCAAAAAATAATAACCGACCCAAAATTATAATACCTTCGTCTTCGTCTCATCTCATCAAACAGATACGCAGTTCATATACACAACCAGAAAAGGAAGAAAACAAAAATTTTAAAACGTTTAATACAAACTTTTGTACCTCCTGTCAGTAACCAAGCTCGTCGCCTGGATGACGAGGTGGAGAACGGCGAGCCTCAACGAAGTCCTCGTGGTGTGGTGGCGAGCTCTAACGAGCTCCACGTCGGACGACAATGAGCTGTGGCGAGACCACACCCACTCCTCTTATAGTTATGGTTGAGTGGTGCGTTATTGTTGGAATAATGCATTTCACACTTTCATGTTATGCTGCAGGGACTAAGGATCAAATGAGAAGAAAACTTAAAATGAGAAGGATGGGAAATAATTATAACTACATATTTGAGATGCATCGACTTGAATTAGATGCATCCCTAGTCTTTTAGATGCACCATAATATATTTTCTAGCAAAAAATTAGATGCATATACATATATTAGATGCATTTTACCAAGTTAGACGAATCCTATACATTTTTCGTACTCTGCGGGTCAAATTTGTTGTTAGTATTACTTTGCATTGTTTTCACTTCAAAATCACTTTCAAAACTAATTGGGATGCATCTAAATGAATAAAAATGCATCTAAATCAAGTCGATGCATCTCAAATGTGTGATTATAATTATTTCTCATCCTTCTCATTTTAAGTTTTCTTCTTACTGGATCCTTACCCATGCTGCAGGGCCAAACATGTATAAATGAAGTTGTTTTCAGGGTAAACTAATTTTTTTTTTTTTTTTAAATAATAATTTAAAAAAAAAAAAAAAAAAAAAAAATCTTCGTGGTTTCTCATTTTTGTACTATATTTCACTTTTAAACTTTAATTATAAAAAATGTTATTGTCGTTCACGCTTTTGAACAAATTATGTCCCTTACACTAACGTTCTTTATTTTTTTTCGTTAGTTATGGTCAAAGACATGCGAAATAACTAATATACCACCGTCTTTTTCACCACTCAAAAACATCAAGAAAAGAACATAATAACAATATAAAAATGGAGCACAAGAAACATAACAATTTATATATGTTCAATAATTGAACCACCGTAACAATTTATAGCGATATGTTCAATTACTCGATTATATTGTTGTTTGTTAATTTTAATCATTAGGGTTCTTATTCGTTTTTTAGGGTTTTTCTTTTTTCAAAATCGTGTTTTAGGGGTTATTACAACTGCGACTGATCGATCTATTATTCTGTTTAATAAGTTTAATCTTGTATTGTTATGAATATTGAGTGAGGCTGTGTTTCTGGGATAACCTGACTGATTTAAACATAGCAACAGGGCAAAAAAAAGACTTAAAATTTTGGTATGATGATATGAAATGAAATGAAATGAAATGTTATTGTTTGGGTCGAACGACCAGAATCTTTGTCACCAAGGTAAGTATCAATCGAAGGTACATGTTTAAGCAATTAATTTCATGCCAACAAAGAAGTGTCATTAGCATAATATTGAAACTGTTCACTCAATCATAGCTTAATTTGAAAAAATATTTGTTAAACTTAAAGTCAATGCAAAATAATCAAAAGTATCATCTGTTTCAAGGAAAACTACATGATATTTTTATGAACCGGTTCTTGATGTTCTAATATTTGTAAAACCATAGTGGGGCTGAATACGGTCTTTTTAATTTCTTCGAAGTTTATTAACTTCAAGTGTTAATGATCAACAAGTGATTATGCAATAATACTTACAACTACAATCCCAAGCCACATTGAAATAACAAATAAGCATGAGGGAAAGCTAGATAGACTGACCTCTGCTAACGATGTTTTATATAGACTGGAAGCTAGAGAGAGACTAGGGTATAGTGCCGCTAATAGAGAAGGCTCTTTCATGCTAGGCGTCTAGGCCCACTACGCCCGAGCCACCTCGAGTAAATAGACATCCCGATATATATTGGTTCGGGATGGGGGTGTACACCATTTGTACATCCAGTTACGAATCCACGACATGATACTATTTACTAAGTATAATCATTTCGGTGGACTACAAACCATTACAACTTCACTTCACTGATATGCACTAAGATTGACGCTCACAAAGAAGAACTACTCCCAACGGTATTCCGCCCTCGGAAACCACATAAAAGAATATCGTGATTTGACTTTCCACAAAGACCACTAAGACTTCCCATCGGAAGTATCAAACCCCAACTAGATCTTCAAAGATCTAGGCTTGGTCACAAAGACACAAGACTTCCCTTACAACCAAATCGAATGAATGAATGTTTGATTTTTTAATCAAGCTCTAACCTAACCTAAAAACTCAATTCTAATAGAAAGGGTATAGATAAGAAGACCCTCGACACAATCACAAGAGTGGATTAGGGTATTGTGATTATTTCTTGTGGAAAATGTGTTCTTTCAAGAAATGATAAGATAGAAAGATTAAGAATACAAGATGATAGAATTAGAGGGTAGAGAGAAGAGAAATCAGAAAGTGTTAGGACAACATTAGTTAGGTCTCCTTATCTTTTAATGATGACAAATAAACCTTCGAAATACATAAAGTCACATACGTTAGCCAAAATTCCCCCGACTCAATAACTGGGCCTGGCGTTTGTGATTTTATGTGTTGCAAAGGTTAACTTGTCATCATTAAAATATAAAAGAGACTTAATCAATGTTGCCCTAACATATTTGTTAAAGTTAAAGTCAACACAAAATAATCAAAAGTGTCATCTATTTAAAGGAAAACTATATGATATTTTTATGAACTAGTTCTTGATATTCTTGAGTGGGGAAGAAGACGAGGGTATATTAGTCATTTCGTATACCTTTTACCATGACTAACGAAAAAACATAACGAGTGTTAGTGAAAGGGACATAATTTGTTCAAAAGTGTGAACAGTAATGACATTTTTTGTAATTAAAGTTTGGGAATAGGGTGCAAAAATGAGAAACCGTAAGGATATTTTTTTGTAATTTGCTGTTGTTTTGAGTTGTTTTTTTTGTAGAGGACTGGTTTGTATTATTTTTTTTACAATTACTAAAGTGGAATATTGGAGTATAAAAGTAAAAAGGTAGGGATTTCAGATGCAGTCGTCTCATTTGTTTCACACACACAAAGTTATTTCTATGATTTTCTCTTTGAGTTTTCTGTCTCATGCGTTTGGTTAATCAATAGTTTTGATCCAAATTTTTTGTCTTTTTTATTGTTGTAGTGAGGTTTTTATTGAGAGTTTCTTTGTTTGAGATATCACTTGTTTGAGGACTATCTGTTTCTTCTTTCTTGTGAAGTAATTTTAGTAATAAATTGAATTTAGGGGCTGTTGGTTGGGTTTCTTGATACATGTTTCTTATTTGAACATGGTATTAGAGCTTATGGTTTGATTTGATGGTAAAATTGATTTTTAGGGTTTTAGAAAAAATTGGGAATTTTTGCAATTAGTGATAGATCTGTGGTTATTATTGCTGATTCAACGATATCTTGTTGAATCTTGGTCTGTTTGGCTTGTAATTAATCCAACTTGGTTTTGGAGGGTTTCGGATCTTGTGATCTGGTTGGTTCTTTGTTAGATCTGTTCCATCTATGGTTGATTCAGTTAGGGTTACTCATTAGTAGCCAAAATTTCTAGGGAGGGAGGTGGTTCATCTCTTTGATTATCTAACACGTGTTACAAATTACAGTCAAGTATCCCTAACAAAGTAACAACTCAACTAAAATAAGAATTTATAGTATTTACTGTCACGAACTTGATGCACCATAGTATATCAATATCTTTGTGATGCACCATATAAGTTTTATCAATATCATAATCATTAATTAGTTTTGGAACATCCGATATAAGTTGCAACCGATGGGGATAAGATTTGTAGTAAAAAAGAGTAGATCGTTGTTTATGGCGTAGGGCCAAAGCCTTACCTACACCGTATATGCTATTGTTTATTTTATGTTAGTTTCTTCGTTTCTTTACGCAGTTGAAGGAAGACTTAGTCTAAGCCGTAGTAGTAACGATTCCAGAATCTTCTATTATCTAGGTCATTTTTTTTTTACTTTAATTAGGTTTCTTTTTGTGCAAATTTTAATTCCCTATAAATATATGGCTCATTATCATTGTAATTTACTTTTGAATTATTAATGAACTTTCGTTTTAGAATTTGATCTCTTGTTCGGGTTTTATTCTCCTGGGGTGCGCCTCATTTATCTACCCTTGGATTAGGGTTTAACAAAATTCGCTTTCGCGTCCTGTGACAGTTGGCATAAAAGCTTGTTAGTATCTTGGTGGTAATTGGTGTAGAAGGTTATGCATCAATTAACTTCTAGAGCTTGTTAGTATCCTATATGGTGAATGGTGTAGAATATCCAAAAACCCTTACCGTTGGTAGGGTGCGGTCGATGAAGACATAGATCATGCGATCAATGATCTTACATCCAAATTCGCGAGTATATCCACTGTGCTTGAAGAGATAAGATCCAAAATTGGGGGTGGTGGTGGTAATCACTCAATCGTGACGGTAACGAACGTGATAATCCTGGATTTCTTATTAACTATATAAGAATCATGGGCATGACCAATCTCCCAAACGAGTTTGGAGACAAAAGGTATTCGGGTCTTTAGATGAGGAAAGAGATGGAGACTATGGGGTTTTAACTGGAGGTCCAAGGGGAAGAAATCATGGTCTTACGGTTTTGAATAATAGGAATGAGGGTCAACATGATTATGGGGATCGACACAAGTACCGTGTTAAGGTTGAGATTCATAATTTTCTCTTGGGAATCTTGATCTTAAAGCTGTGTTAGATTGGTTGTATGAGGTTGATAAGTTCTTTGACATCATGGATGTTCTTAAAGAAGATCAACTCAAGATTGTAGCTTACAAGTTACGTAGAGGAGCTGGAGCTTGGTGGCAAAACGAGCAAGAAAACTGTAGGAGACAAGGCAAGTATCCAATCAACACCTGGCCAACGATGAAGAGAATGATCAAAGGTAGGTTTTTACCCCCGGATGTTGAATAAATTTTATATCAACAATATCATACTTATGTTCAAGGGAAAAGAACCGTGGTGGAGTACACGAGTGAGTTCTTGAGGTTACAAGTTAGGTGTAACTTGAAGGAATCGGAGGAAGAAACTGCTGCTAGGTATATTAGTTAGTTGAATCAATCAATTCAAGTGGAGTGAAGTTTGTTGTCAATTTGGACCACTGATCAAGCTCAAACTTTAGCTATGAAGGTCGAGAGGTCAATCTCCAAGCGAGCTTTGAACTTAGGAGAAACATTGGAAGACGATTTTTATTTGAATTCTACTCAGGTATGCCAATCTAATCAAACTCAATTAACTATTGGAGCTAATGTATATTCTAAATTGGCTTCTCTAATTTTGGCTAGTGAAAGTGGTGTGAAAGAGAAGGTTACTACTAATAAGACGGATTCTAATCCGTATAGCAAACCTGTACCTCCTAAGTGTTTTAGGTTTAGTTTACCGGGTCATAGGTCAAATGAATGTCTTAACAAGAAGTTGAATGCATATGTTGGGGAAATTTATGAAGGCGACATGTGGAATGATTTTGGAGAAAATTTGGAACATATTGATGAATTTGCTCGAGATAAAAGTGAAGTATGAACTTGATTGTGCAACGTACTTTGTGTGCAAAAAAGATGGAACACTTTTCACAAAGGAACAAGTTTGAAACTAAGTGTGTGATTGAAGACAATGTTTGCTCATTGATCATTGATAGAGGGAGTTTTGAAAACCTAGTTTCCAAAGAGATTGTGAAGGAGTTGTAGTTACCAACCGAGCAACATTCGAATCTGTATAAGTTAGGTTGGATAAAGAAAGTTCTGAAAGTGAAGATGAATGAGGTTTGCAATGTTCCAATTTGTCACACCCTCGCCGAAGGCGGAAACACGAGGTGTAACGAAATCGATATACATCACCAAAGAGAAATAAGACAATACCATAATTTACATTAAGGAAAAATATAACATTACAACGTTGTTATTGCCGACTTTGGCAAATAAAAGACGTAAGTTTGATTCCCAAAAGATGGTATTTTAATACATAATGAAAAGAAGTGACATGTGAAAACTTCATTATGCAAGACCTTGCTGACAAGCTTACTGACGATCACCTGAAATGCATGAGAGAAAACGGTCAACTATAAAAATAGTTGGTGAGTATAAACGTTTTATTTAATATGAGAAACCATTAGAGAAAGTTCACAAGCCAAAGGCGTTGTCACGTATTATGTCTTGTAGTCAAGCACCCGCGGTCATAATAAGTCACAATATAAGCACTACATATATAATAATGTATGCCATGCAAAGCCCCTAATTAAATAATATGCGTCCCGTAACATAGTGGACGAGAGGTTGGCCGACCTCTAATAGCGCTATCCATACTACTAATAGGTGTCGAACAATGCGAATGTACGAACAGTACATCATACAACTATTATATACGATTAAGAACGCTCCAAACATGGGAGACTTAGCACGCTCCACCAATAAGGCGAGACTTTAGGGTTAAGAACGCTCCACCAATAAGGTGAGACTTTAGGTCATAGCACGTACAGTACATTAAGTTCAAAAGTTCAAGTTGAGTTCAAGAGTTCTAAACAAGTTATAAGGTCAAGACAAGTCAAAAGAGTTCATAATAATCAAAGGGTTCAAAACAATGTTCAAAGTGTTCAAGTAATAATTCATGCATCCACCCCAAAGCGATTAAAATAGTTAGAAAAAAGGGTTCGTGAATACTCACCTGATATAAGCGATATGATAACAAAAAGGTATGAACTAAAGTAAGGCGCGCACTCTATCCGCAACCTAAATGAATGATATGATCTACTTTAGATCATGAAATGAAGAAAGGAATGTACATGCACATGCTCCCTATACCACTCTACTCTTTGGAAAAACACTTGTGTTATCAAAAATATATAATCCAAGAATTTGGAAAAATAATGCTAATAGAAAATAAAATAAGCTAGTTGCAATATATATACTTATATATATATCGTATGTTTCCATGTTAGTGTTGAAATCCTCGGGTTGTAATCCTTGAAATATCGCCTTGAAATGATGAAAATATACTTGTAATAACTAATACTTCATTAGTTATAAAATTTGGTACTTGGTATTATTTCTAGCTTCTAAAGTTACTACGTAGTTTTTGTGTCAATATTACCAAAAGCTGTCAAAGTAAAATGGGTTTTGCCGATATTCAAACGTGAATATCTTTGTCGTTATATGTCCGTTTTACTTGTTCTTTATATCCACGGTTACGTCTTAGTATGTAGTAATATATTTTGGAAAGCTCGGTTCCTCCGGGTTACGTCTAAAGCCTCTTTTTGTCCGACGAAAAACGTCCAACAGCATGTAATTTCCAGAAAAATACTTTTCGTCAATAAACTTGCAAAAATCATAACTTCTTCGTTATAAACTCTTTTTAATCCGTTCTTTCGCCTACGGATTCGTTTTTGAAAGTATTTTCTAAAAATTTTGCCAAAGGTTCCTTGGTGTTTACTGATTTTCCAGAAAATAACAAAATGGGACAGTAGGTATATATAAGTGTTACAAATCCATTTCCAAGGTTCAAAACTAGTTTCTAACATAACCAAATCTCTTGCAAACACCACAAAGCTAATCTAATCTTACCATACACCTTCTTAGGGTGCCATGGGTTCCTAATCATCACTAATCATGTTAATTTAACAAGGAAATCAAAATAAATATTTCTAGGGTTCAAAGTTTAAAAGTTTACAAAATAAAGTGGTATAAGCTAGCATAAGCATGAAATATTGTATGAAAATAATATGATCATAGTAAATACTTGAAGAAAACATGAAAATAAATTTGGTAAACTTACTTGGAATGATATTAGGTGATTAGATGATGAAATCCTTGTGATTCTTGAGTTTATATTGAAAAACCCCAACAATAATCACTATATAAACTTGATTTAGACTTGAACTTTGAAAAAATAAATGGATCTTGGTTGGTTTGGATTTGTTGCCGTGGGTTTTGGATAAGAAAGGAGGAAAAGAAAACCAATTTTGCTACTAGAAATATATGAGGTGTTAGTTAGATATTTTGTAGTGTAAAATTAGTTTAGTTATAATCGGGTACCGGGTTTGCTAGAAATAAATATTAACGAAGTTATTCGGGTCAAAATAAAGTTATAAAAATGTTAAAAATATGTTGGGTACAAGTGTTGAGTGTTCGGGTGATTATTGTTTAGTTTTCACGAAAACTGTCGTAATTTTAATAAACCTACGATATAAATAAAATAAATTTCCAAAATGTTGGGTAAATGAATTTTATAACTTTTATGAGGTTATAAGGGATATAAAAATATGTCGGGACCATAGTGGGAATATTTAGATATATTCGTCGTATTTATTAATCGCGTGTTAACGTTTAATTGTAAATACTTATACGTAAAACGTTAAATATACTAAATATATTAATTTGAAAATCCTAAGAGTGGTATAGCATGTAAATGACATTATGATGATATGCAGACTATTCTAGTCCGTATGAGAGGTCCTTACTGATAATGCACGTGAATAGTGGAATTTCTTCCGGAATGAATAGTGTTCTGTGAATAGTAAAATTTTCAAATGTTTCTCAGAATATCAAACGGACATAAAAAACGATGAATAGTAAAATGATGAATAGTGTTTTGATGAATAGTAATCGATGAATAGTGAATTTCCAAAGTTGGAAAAATAAACGTAGACGTGGAAAATATCGGGTTGTTACATTCTACCAACCTTAAAAGGAATCTCGTCCTCGAGATTCAATTCATCCATTCTATAGGTGTATGTGCTCGCTGTTAAATTTGATGAAACAACTAAGGTCGAAAACGCTAGGTCTCGGATTATATCAATGTCGTGAACTTGGTAAGAAATAAAAATAAGTTATGCACTCAAGATTAAGAAGTAAGGAGGTTGTTCAAAAGAATGTACCCGGCATGTTGTCCTGATTCTGTGGGGTTAAATGATTCCCTAGGAAGTAAGCTCGGCCACGTGCAGGGGGAATTTCAATATTCTGATCTTGAGGGCCTTCAACTGCCAATGCCAGATTTGGACGATTCTGTCCTTGGTTGGGAGTTCTTTTCAACTTTGGACAAGTATTCCTGAGATGATCCAAGCTTCCACACTCATAACATGCTGGCCTTGGTCCTTGGTTCAGAGTCCTGTTTGAGCAATTTCGCATGAAGTGGCCCGACTGTCCGCATTTGGTGCATCTTGGGCAGTCTCCTGAGTGGTGGTAGTTACATCGAGTGCACATAGGATGTGGACCGGCATATCTTCTGGGCCCTTGAGTTGTTACTCCGTAGTTTCCCATTACTCGTTGTCTCTTGTCCTGTTGGTCTTGATCACGGCTTCTTTGCTGATCTTCCTGTCTCTTTCGTCCTCCATCGTTTCCTTTCGTTAGTCCACCAGACCTGATCACATCATTTGTCAAGCGGTATGCCATGCCCACAGAAGCTTGCAGAGTGGTTGGGTTTGATGAAGTGACATCCCTCCTGATTTCAGGAATCAACCCCCAAACATATCGATCAATCAGCTTCTCCACAGTGGAGACCATATGAGGAACCATCTTAGTTAGCTCATGGAAACGGGCCGTGTACTTGTCAACTTCTACTCCTACCATCAAGTGGTTCCAAAATTCCACTTCCAGCTTCTCCACTTCATCTTTTCTGTAGTACTCGTCAGTTAGTAATTTCTTGAACGCTTCCCAAGATAATCCATTTGCAGCTTCCCTTCCTCTGGTCTGTAGCTGGTTGTTCCACCAAGTCAATGCTCGACCCTGGAGTAGACCCGCAGAGAATTCAACCTTATCCCCTTCAGCACATTTCGTGATACTGAGTTTTGACTCCACATTCTCGAACCATGATAGCAGTCCAATGGCACCCTCAGTGCCATAAAATTCCATTGGCTTGCACGTCATGAAAGTCTTATAGTTGCATCCCTGACCGTTGTTCGAGGCACCTGCTCCATTATTAGTCCGTCCAGCATCAATGTGCGCAACAATCTGAGTAAGGAGGTCTGCTAATCCAGCAGCAGTGTCATTCGGAGGGTTTATTGCGGCCATGTCTCTGCGATAGACAAAAAATAGTTGGTTGAGTGAGCGACACATGAATGATGACGGAGGATGTACGGTACAATAACAGTCGTGACATGGAGATCGCAAAATGATGGAAACAAAGGCATGCTTAATCTAACGGGGCGTAAGGTAGCAAGGAGAAAGTATATACATGAAGGCATATATAAGGTACGGTAACAGAAACTGAAACCTATAAACAGGTTATGCATACCCACCCGACCAATGCAACTTCAGGTGACCAGACTCTCTAGACCCGACCAAACATGATCTTTGACTACTACTCCCTTCATCGCATGATTCTTCCTGAATTATACATAGGTGATCAGGCTATGCATACTTGAGGATTAATAATGCAATGCTAAGACTAGTCGACTCGTATCATTTTTGGTATTTAAGAAAAATGTTACTTTGGTTATAGTTGCGATTTTTATTTTAGAAAAATCGGCATTCTCTATAACCTCTGGCTCTGATGCCAATCTGTCACACCCTCGCCGAAGGCGGAAACACGAGGTGTAACGAAATCGATATACATCACCAAAGAGAAATAAGACAATACCATAATTTACATTAAGGAAAAATATAACATTACAACGTTGTTATTGCCGACTTTGGCAAATAAAAGACATAAGTTTGATTCCCAAAAGATGGTATTTTAATACATAATGAAAAGAAGTGACATGTGAAAACTTCATTATGCAAGACCTTGCTGACAAGCTTACTGACGATCACCTGAAATGCATGAGAGAAAACGGTCAACTATAAAAATAGTTGGTGAGTATAAACGTTTTATTTAATATGAGAAACCATTAGAGAAAGTTCACAAGCCAAAGGCGTTGTCACGTATTATGTCTTGTAGTCAAGCACCCGCGGTCATAATAAGTCACAATATAAGCACTACATATATAATAATGTATGCCATGCAAAGCCCCTAATTAAATAATATGCGTCCCGTAACATAGTGGACGAGAGGTTGGCCGACCTCTAATAGCGCTATCCATACTACTAATAGGTGTCGAACAATGCGAATGTACGAACAGTACATCATACAACTATTATATACGATTAAGAACGCTCCAAACATGGGAGACTTAGCACGCTCCACCAATAAGGCGAGACTTTAGGGTTAAGAACGCTCCACCAATAAGGTGAGACTTTAGGTCATAGCACGTACAGTACATTAAGTTCAAAAGTTCAAGTTGAGTTCAAGAGTTCTAAACAAGTTATAAGGTCAAGACAAGTCAAAAGAGTTCATAATAATCAAAGGGTTCAAAACAATGTTCAAAGTGTTCAAGTAATAATTCATGCATCCACCCCAAAGCGATTAAAATAGTTAGAAAAAGGGGTTCGTGAATACTCACCTGATATAAGCGATATGATAACAAAAAGGTATGAACTAAAGTAAGGCGCGCACTCTATCCGCAACCTAAATGAATGATATGATCTACTTTAGATCATGAAATGAAGAAAGGAATGTACATGCACATGCTCCCTATACCACTCTACTCTTTGGAAAAACACTTGTGTTATCAAAAATATATAATCCAAGAATTTGGAAAAATAATGCTAATAGAAAATAAAATAAGCTAGTTGCAATATATATACTTATATATATATCGTATGTTTCCATGTTAGTGTTGAAATCCTCGGGTTGTAATCCTTGAAATATCGCCTTGAAATGATGAAAATATACTTGTAATAACTAATACTTCATTAGTTATAAAATTTGGTACTTGGTATTATTTCTAGCTTCTAAAGTTACTACGTAGTTTTTGTGTCAATATTACCAAAAGCTGTCAAAGTAAAATGGGTTTTGCCGATATTCAAACGTGAATATCTTTGTCGTTATATGTCCGTTTTACTTGTTCTTTATATCCACGGTTACGTCTTAGTATGTAGTAATATATTTTGGAAAGCTCGGTTCCTCCGGGTTACGTCTAAAGCCTCTTTTTGTCCGACGAAAAACGTCCAACAGCATGTAATTTCCAGAAAAATACTTTTCGTCAATAAACTTGCAAAAATCATAACTTCTTCGTTATAAACTCTTTTTAATCCGTTCTTTCGCCTACGGATTCGTTTTTGAAAGTATTTTCTAAAAATTTTGCCAAAGGTTCCTTGGTGTTTACTGATTTTCCAGAAAATAACAAAATGGGACAGTAGATATATATAAGTGTTACAAATCCATTTCCAAGGTTCAAAACTAGTTTCTAACATAACCAAATCTCTTGCAAACACCACAAAGCTAATCTAATCTTACCATACACCTTCTTAGGGTGCCATGGGTTCCTAATCATCACTAATCATGTTAATTTAACAAGGAAATCAAAATAAATATTTCTAGGGTTCAAAGTTTAAAAGTTTACAAAATAAAGTGGTATAAGCTAGCATAAGCATGAAATATTGTATGAAAATAATATGATCATAGTAAATACTTGAAGAAAACATGAAAATAAATTTGGTAAACTTACTTGGAATGATATTAGGTGATTAGATGATGAAATCCTTGTGATTCTTGAGTTTATATTGAAAAACCCCAACAATAATCACTATATAAACTTGATTTAGACTTGAACTTTGAAAAAATAAATGGATCTTGGTTGGTTTGGATTTGTTGCCGTGGGTTTTGGATAAGAAAGGAGGAAAAGAAAACCAATTTTGCTACTAGAAATATATGAGGTGTTAGTTAGATATTTTGTAGTGTAAAATTAGTTTAGTTATAATCGGGTACCGGGTTTGCTAGAAATAAATATTAACGAAGTTATTCGGGTCAAAATAAAGTTATAAAAATGTTAAAAATATGTTGGGTACAAGTGTTGAGTGTTCGGGTGATTATTGTTTAGTTTTCACGAAAACTGTCGTAATTTTAATAAACCTACGATATAAATAAAATAAATTTCCAAAATGTTGGGTAAATGAATTTTATAACTTTTATGAGGTTATAAGGGATATAAAAATATGTCGGGACCATAGTGGGAATATTTAGATATATTCGTCGTATTTATTAATCGCGTGTTAACGTTTAATTGTAAATACTTATACGTAAAACGTTAAATATACTAAATATATTAATTTGAAAATCCTAAGAGTGGTATAGCATGTAAATGACATTATGATGATATGCAGACTATTCTAGTCCGTATGAGAGGTCCTTACTGATAATGCACGTGAATAGTGGAATTTCTTCCGGAATGAATAGTGTTCTGTGAATAGTAAAATTTTCAAATGTTTATCAGAATATCAAACGGACATAAAAAACGATGAATAGTAAAATGATGAATAGTGTTTTGATGAATAGTAATCGATGAATAGTGAATTTCCAAAGTTGGAAAAATAAACGTAGACGTGGAAAATATCGGGTTGTTACACAATTGCTACTGGAAATTCTTGTCGTGATGAGGTGTCTTGTGATGTCATGGGCTTAGGTGTTAGTTATGTTTTGCTAGAAAGATTGTGGCAACATGAAGTGGATGAAATACATAGGGGTAAGAATATATTTTGTGGGTTTTGAATGGTATGGAAAAAATATAGTTATTCTTCCTAGTGGTATGCAACCACCGAATTTGAAGACATTGAGCGTGTTAGACCCGTTTCCCGAGTACTTGGACCCCACCTTAGATGAAATGGACTAAGGGCCTTATGTGATTGGTTAGTCAACGAATGTTGCATAATGGTCAAACCCGATAGTCAACTTTATGGTCAAAGAATGTATTATAAGGTTATGGAAAGTATAATGTGACATAAATAAAAGGAAATAGACTTCAAGGGCTTAAGTTGTCAAGTGGTAAAAGTGTTATAAAGATAAGTGTGGCTAAAATAGAAGAAACGAAACTTAAGGGATCAAAGGTGCCAAATAGGCAAACTTGACACCTACACTTCTCTGGATACTTCTCTATTCTTCATAAGAGTTCTAGGAAGTTGTGGTGGAAGTGTCTGTGTCGTGAAGTGGAGAAAGGAGGGAAGAGGAGACCAAGCTTTGATGGTTAACCATGGTGTATATGTATTCCCAATCAAATGGATGAAGCCCTAGTAATGATTTCTATCTGAGTAAGTATTTTAATTAGAGTTTAGGTGATGGTTTAAGGGTTAGGGTTTATGAACCCTAACTTAGGGAAGATGGGTAAATGGTGTTATGAGTTATATAAGAAGTTAAAGAAATTATGAGGTGATTTATTATGGTTTAAAGTTAATAAGTTTATGGGTTTGATCATCATATAATTAATGTATGATTATATAATGATTGGAGGTGTTAAAGGTAAGTTCATAATTAATGGTATAAACCATTGTTATGGTTATTTGATTATGTGTTAAGCATTTGTGTGTATGATGATTTTATCATAGGATGGTGATGATGATGCTTTGATGTGCTTAGCTTGGAGCTAAGGTAAGTAAAATGATGATGGCATGGTGTTATATAGACTACTAACATGTTTGTGTTATGTATGTTGTGGAGGTTATGTGCTAAGTAATAGATGGCCTTAGATATGCTTATGTGAGGTATTGTATGTGAGCTAAGTGATGATATGATGTTATGTGTTAAGGTGGGACATGGAGTTGTAAGCTCGTAAAGTAAGTGTTATGACGTATGTGATGCTTATATGTTTGTTGAAGTATAATGGTATGTTATGATCGTTTTACTTACTAAGCGAAAGCTTATGGTTTAGTTGTTTGACCTTTTTGTAGGTTGGTATGCTTTTATGGATGGCTTGAATAAGGATCAAGGTTGGTCATACGAATGTAAAAGGACTTGGGTAAAATAGTAGAGCTAGGTAGAATACCAAGCTCAAGACAAGGTTGTATCCCCGAGAGTCTTTCTACGTGTTGTAAAATGTATGTCAAAGACGTGGTAATGATTTAGTAGTCAATTGATGTGTCAAAGTATGTTTTATGAGTTATTAGTAGAAGTTAAAGGAGTGTTTAGCATAAGCGTGTTTCTACCCATTTTGGGTTGTAAACGGGTCATGTGTTTAAGGAACGAGTTTAATATGTATTAATAAGGATGTTTGTTAAGTTTGGTGGATAAATGAAGTGTTGTAGATGGTTTGTTATATAAATGGGTCGAAACGGGTTTTGGCACAAAACCCTTCACCTTGTAAAGCATGTTCCCGCAGGTCATGATGTCCAAGTTTATACATATAATTGATGCTTATAATGTCCTAATAATTTCTAGAAGTTTTGGTGTAATGTCATGTTATAAAAGTCGCTTTTCCGAAAAATGGGTCAAAAGTGCACTAAAGGGTTATGCAGAAAAAGGGGTGTTTGGGACAAGGTCCATTTTAACCTGTTTTGGGTCAAACGGGTCAAAAATTTTGGGAAAGAAGGTATAATGTATATTTTAATTAAATTTGGATTACATGTGTTTAAATATAGGTTTAAAGTGTTGATTTTATGTTAAAAAGTGTTACGGGTCATTTTGAGACAATAGTGCACTTTAAGGGGCACAATGCACTTTAGGGGTTGTAGTGCACTTTAGGGTGCCACCACTCACTTTAAAAGTATTGGAGTCTAGTTCTTCTAAAAACTGTCTTAATGTTTATTTTGTAACTAATTTTAGTGAGTTTATAAATGAGTGACAGGAGTCAATAAAGGGTCAAAGCGTTTCCGCGTAAAAGTTTTATGTTTTTGGTCAAATCGGGCACGGGGTGTAACAACTTGGTATCAGAGCTTCGGTTTAAGTGAATTAGGTTTCCACTATAGGTTGCCTAGTCTTAAACCACTCGTAGAAGCGTTGAATGTAAGTGCTAGTGATGCGGGAAGTAGTTGTTAAGTATGAGGTGGATTATGCCTTTTGTTAGATGAGCCTAATGATAATAAGTGATGAATGTGTTGAAGTGTATGATATGTTAGCTTGTAGGGGACTTGAATTGTTTAAATGAATTTGTTAGCCGTGCACCTTGGTTGGTGCCGCTGATTATATTGTGATTATACGAATATATGTTAGAGTAACGGTAATGGAATATGAGTAGGAATGGTAAGTGGTATTAGAGATAGGCTAGCAAGTGAATTAAGTAATGACGCTTAAAGCATGGATCATAATGATATTAAACGTACTAAGGTATAGCGTGAAAAGATAAGATGAAACTAATGAACTAATGATTAAGTGTTTAATGACTAGAAGGTTAAAGAATGAGGTTAGGGAATGATGGCATGAAATGTGACCAACATATGGTCTCATTATATTTAGTGACTAAAGACTAATGTTAAATTGGTATAGAGACGGGTTAACGGTAAGGTAAAGTACTTGAAATTTAAGTGTGAACGTGAAGTAGTGATAAAGTGTGTTGGTATGTAAAGGATGAAATTGAACGAAAAAGTTTAAATGCTAAAAGTTAAATGCGATAAGTTAAGAATGTAACTGAGAATGAGATGTGTTTGTATGAGGTTTAGGTGTTGCTTTGAATATTATGTCATGGCTAAAGTGCCCCATTAGCGGTGATTATTGTTATAACGGAAGTTTGGAATAATGAAACCTATTTAAAATGTGTAAGATGAATGAACGATGCTAATGAATGTGTAAATGTTTAAAACGTGAAAGAAGGATAACGAATGGTAATGAGTATGTTATGATTGATAACCTATGTAGGGTTAAATATGGAAAGAGTGACTAAAGGGTTAATGGTAAAGGTGTCAGAAATGTTTAACGTGGGTTAAAGAATGTAATTTAAAGTGAGAAGCGTAATTATATAGAAATGTGTAAATATGATAAGCAGGTTTCATATGCCCTATGACGCTTGCTTAAACTAAATAAATTGGATAAGATGATGTGTGTGTTAAATGTTAAGGACTTGAATCCAAAGTTAAATGTGTAAGGTTAAAGGTGGTATCCTCCGGGATGACCAAGCTAATGAATGTTAAAGAATCATTCGGGATAAATGGTAATGATCCTTCAGGATAAATGGTTAATGATCCTTTGGGATGAAACGTTTTGCCTTCATCGGCAATGGGGTTGCCTACATCTTTGGCATATAAAAATGTCCCCAAAGCGAATGTGGTAACGAAATGGATCCAAGTCTAAAAAGTAAAAAGGGTGTCATAAAATGTAAAAAGAATGAAGAGGTTAAAAGCTAAAATGAAATGAAAAGGGTACAAGTGTTATGCTAGAAGTGTGTAAGTAGGATGATTTATAATTTCTTTATTCAAATGGATTGGGACGCCTTTGCATTTAAATAAAGAAGTTATAAATCTCCGAACCATGAGTTTATGTCTCTTGATTTACATCGATTGGGATGCCTTTCCACGTAAATGAGGAAGTGTAAATGAGTGGGCTTATATGTTTCCGACATGACATGAGTAGGGTGAAAAGGTAGAAATGGGAGTCTAGGAATGTTAGAAATTGTAAGGAACTAAGATAGGTGGATAGAAACTAAGTTGGATATCGACTTTAGGTGGAAGATGTCATGAGAACTTATAACTTAGGAGCCTAAGGGGTAAAGTTGAATTGATTAAGGGAATGTAAGCCAATGTTATGAATGTCTTGTGACTTGTTGTAATGTATGAAAGACGGTAGTAGTCATAATGCGAATGGAAATTATTGAAAGAAGTAAGGGAAAACGTAACGTGTAGTAAAATGCTAACGGAATAGTAAAAAGGTTACGGTAAAAGTAGAAAGTTAATAAATAGCTGACTTATGAAAGTTAAGATGGTGTGTAATGTTCAAGTGACACATAGTCCTTGACGGGAAAGTTAGACTGCAACGAGTTAGTAGGTTATGTAATAGATGTAGAAATTGTTTAACGATATTCATTAGTGGCAAGGATTGTATCTTGAATGACATAATGATTGAGAAGAAATGAAAGATTATAAAAGCTAAGCGATAAATAGAATGAGTTATGGGTATGATGTGCGTATAGGGGACCTTGAATTGCAAGATCACTTAGATCGTTGCAACCAAAAAGGGATGAAGAATGGAAAGTGCTAAAAACGGGAGTAAGATAGAACTAAGTTTTGGTTAGTATAGACAAGAGATTTCGGGGACGAAATCTAAATAAGGGGGTAGAATTGTTAGACCCGTTTCCCGAGTACTTGGACCCCACCTTAGATGAAATGGACTAAGGGCCTTACATGATTGGTTAGTCAACGAATGTTGCATAATGGTCAAACCTGATAGTCAACTTTATGGTCAAAGAATGTATTATAAGGTTATGGAAAGTATAATGTGACATAAATAGAAGGAAATAGACTTCAAGGGCTTAAGTTGTCAAGTGGTAAAAGCGTTATAAAGATAAGTGTGGCTAAAATAGAAGAAACGAAACTTAAGGGATCAAATGTGCCAAATAGGCAAACTTGCCACCTACACTTCTCTCATCTTCATAAGAGTTCCAGGAAGTTGTGGTGGAGGTGTGTGTGCCGTGAAGTGGAGAAAGGAGGGAAGAGGAGACCAAGCTTTGATGGTTAACCATGGTGTATATGTATCCCCAATCAAATGGATGAAGCCCTAGTAATGATTTCTATCCAAGTAAGTATTTTAATTAGAGTTTAAGTAATGATTTAAGGGTTAGGGTTAATGAACCCTAACTTGGGGAAGATGGGTAAATGATGTTATGAGTTATATAAGAAATTAAAGAAATTATGAGGTGATTTATTATGGTTTAAAGTTAATAAGTTTATGGGTTTGATCATCATATAATCAATGTATGATTATATGATGATTAGAGGTGTTAAAGGTAAGTTAATAGTGGTATAAACCATTATTATGGTTATTTGATTATGTGTTAAGCATTTGTGTGTATTATGATTTTATCATAGGATGGTAATGATGAAGTTGATGATGATGCTTTGATGTGCTTAGCTTGGAGCTAAGGTAAGTAAAATGATGATGACATGGTGTTATATGGACTACTAATATGTTTGTGTTATGTATGTTGTAGAGGTTATGTGCTACGTAATAGATGGCCTTAGATATGCGTATGTGAGCTAAGTGATGATATGATGTTATGTGTTAAGGTGGGACATGGAGTAGTAAGCTCGTAAAGTAAGTGTTATGACGTATGTGATGCTTATATGTTTGATGAAGTATAATGGTATGTTATGATAGTTTTACTTACTAAGCGAAAGCTTATGGTTTAGTTGTCTAACCTTTTTGTAGGTTGGTATGCTTTTATGGATGGCTTGAATAAGGATCAAGGTTGGTCATGCGAATGTAGAAGGACTTGGGTAAGATAGTAGAGCTAGGTAGAATACCGAGCTTAAGTCAAGGTTGTACCCCCGTGAGTCTTTCTACGTGTTGTAAAATGTATGTCAAAGATGTGGTAATGATTTAGTAGTTAATTGATGTGTCAAAGTATGTTTTATGAGTTATTAGTAGAAGTTAAAGGAGTGTTTGGCATAAGCGTGTTTCTACCTATTTTGGGTTTTAAACGGGTCATGTGTTTAAGGAATGAGTTTAATATGTATTAATAAGGATGTTGGTTAAGTTTGGTGGGTAAATGAAGTGTTGTAGATGGTTTGTTATGTAAATGGGTCGAAACGGGTTTTGACACAAAACCCGTCACTTTGTAAAGCATGTTTCCGCAGGTCATGATGGCCAAGTTTATACATATAATTGATGTTTAAAATGTCCTAATAATTTCTGGAAGTTTTGGTGTAATGTCATGTTATAAAAGTCGCTTTTCCGGAAAAGGGTCAAAAGTGCACTAAAGGGTTATGCAGAAAAATGGGTGTTTGGGACAAGGTCCATTTTAACCCATTTTGGGTCAAACGGGTCAAAAATTTTAGGAAACAAGGTATAATGTATATTTTAATTAAATGTGGATTAAATGTATTTAAATATAGGTTTAAAGTGTTGATTTTATGTTAAAAAGTGTTACGGGTCATTTTGAGACAATAGTGCACTTTAAGGTGACACAACTCACTTTAAAAGTATTGGTGTCTAGTTCTTCTAAAAATAGTCCCAATGTTTGTTTTGTAACTGAATTTAGTCAGTTTATAAATGAGTGACAGGAGTCAGTAACGGGTCAAAGCGTTTCCGCGTAAAAGTTTTATGTTTTTGGTCAAATTGGGCACGGGGTGTAACAGATCGTTCGCCCGTTGGCTGAAGATTTTGAGAACTCGAGGACGAGTTCCTCTAAAATGACGGGGAATGATGGGGACAAGATTTGAAATCAAGGAACATAGATCGTTTTGTCTACGGTGTAGGGCCAAAGCCTTACCTACGTTGTAATACTGTTTATTTTATGTTATTTTCTTCGTTTGTCTACGCTGTGGAAGAGAGACTTCGTCTACGTCTTAGTAGTAACAATTACAAAATTTTCTATTATGTGTCTAGGTCGTTGTTTACTTTAATTAAGTTTCTTTTTGTGTATGTTTTACTTCCTTATAAACATAGGGTTTATTATAATTGTAATTTACTTTTTGATTATTACTCCATCCGTCTCAAAATATAAATACAGTTTGACTTTTTTATTTGAACTTTGACCTTAAATATTTTTGGTTGTATTATATAATATTTGATGCAAAATATATAAATGGATAGTGTTTTATACGTATTTTTATTTGGTATAATTTTCATCAAATGATATGTAATACAAACAAAAATATTTAAGGTCAAAGTTCGATACGAAAAGTCAAACTGGACTTATATTTTGGGATGGAGGTAGTAATAAACTTTTGTCTTAGAGTTTTATCTCCTGTTTAGGTTTTATTCTTTTGAGGCGCGTATCGTTTATTTACCTTTGAATTAGGGTTTAACAAAATTCGCTTCCGCGTCTTGATTGATTCAGAATAATCTAATTTCTTAAAAATTGGATGTATAGTTTTTTGGTTTTTTATTTAAGTCTACTGTATTATTTAGTCACTATGAAAAAGTGTCATTGACAGTTCCCCGAGTCAAATGTTACAAAAGAAAATTTTAAAATCAGCGATAGGCAAAAATATTAGCAAGTCAGCTTATGCGTCCTAAATATAATTGTTATACGGCTTAAATGATTTGTAGTTGCTACATTTATATGTAAAATTAACACAATTATGAGATGTGGTTGAAAAGGCCTTCTGAAAAAAATTAATCAGCAATTACCTAATGGTAGATTGATATGAAACAAAATTTTCTCATGTATAGGTTGATCGATCACACTCAAATCCGAAACGGACGTGTTTGACAACTATCGTATTCACAGTCATATCTTACGGTTTAGACCGAATTGAACTAAACTCCTAACTGATATCGAAGCTCAATTGTGTAATGTTTTTATATGGTCCACAACGTGGCATCTATGACCATCGCTCGTAAAACTTGGGTACATTATACCTACCACACTTCCCCTCTATATAATAAACACTCATTCACCTCATGTCTACCATCACTTGCACTTCTCTACACACAAAGATCATTGTCATTTTGGTTAACCGATATTAAACACCGATGGCTTCCTTAACTGATATTGCAGCCATCAGAGAGGCTCAACGGGCTCAAGGTCCGGCTACCATTCTAGCAATTGGCACTGCAACTCCGGCTAATTGTGTATATCAAGCTGATTATCCCGATTACTATTTTCGGATCACTAAAAGTGAACACATGGTTGATCTTAAAGAGAAATTCAAGCGCATGTGTATGTACCTATATAATTCATGTTTCCTTGATTTTATTTCATTATTTCACAAAATCAGTATATAAGTATGAAACATGAGAAAGTTTACGTGGTTGATATTTTCATCATCAGCTAACTCAAAAGATCACTCACTTATTTATTTAACTTTTCAATCATTGTTATATTGTTTGATATAACCAAGTAAATTGTTATTAGACTATGTATATGACTTGTCCCTTAAAGAACTAAGGCTTTGTTTACTGTTACATGTAGTGTCTTGCTTACAGTTACATGCATGATATTTGCAGGCGACAAGTCTATGATAAGAAAACGATACATGCACCTCACGGAGGAGTATCTTAAAGAGAACCCAAGCCTTTGTGAGTACATGGCTCCGTCCCTTGATGCTCGCCAGGATGTGGTGGTCGTTGAGGTCCCAAAGCTTGGAAAAGAAGCCGCAGTAAAAGCTATTAAAGAATGGGGACAACCAAAATCTAAAATCACCCACCTAATCTTCTGCACCACATCTGGTGTAGACATGCCCGGGGCTGATTACCAACTCACCAAACTCCTCGGCCTCCGCCCTTCGGTCAAACGTTTTATGATGTACCAACAAGGGTGCTTTGCAGGTGGGACGGTTCTTCGTCTAGCAAAAGACCTCGCAGAAAACAACAAGGATGCACGTGTCCTAGTTGTTTGTTCCGAGATTACTGCAGTCACATTCCGTGGTCCTAACGACACTCACCTTGATTCACTCGTTGGTCAAGCTTTGTTCGGGGATGGAGCTGCGGCTGTCATTGTTGGTTCAGACCCTGACTTGACAAAAGAGCGTCCGTTGTTCGAGATGATATCTGCTGCTCAAACTATCTTACCAGACTCGGAGGGAGCAATCGATGGACACTTGAGGGAAGTCGGGCTAACATTTCATCTCCTCAAAGACGTACCAGGGTTGATCTCCAAGAACATAGAGAAGGCATTGACACAAGCCTTTTCTCCATTAGGTATAAGTGACTGGAACTCGATCTTTTGGATCGCTCACCCTGGTGGTCCAGCTATACTGGACCAGGTTGAGCTTAAGCTCGGTCTCAAGGAGGAGAAGATGAGAGCCACTAGACACGTTCTTAGTGAGTATGGAAACATGTCAAGTGCATGTGTTTTGTTCATTATTGATGAAATGAGGAAGAAGTCGGCTGAGGAGGGTAAGGCCACAACCGGCGAAGGGCTAGATTGGGGTGTTTTATTCGGGTTCGGTCCTGGTTTGACTGTCGAAACCGTGGTCCTCCACAGCCTCCCAACCACTATATCAGTTGTAAACTAAACTAGTTGCATGATTATGGATATATGCATGTCGGAACAATTAAATTATAAACCGTTTTTGTTTTCTACTAAATAAATGTGTATTGTTAGGGTCCCCGTTTGTATTATAATTAAACTGGTTCAAGTGGATGGTTTGTTTTTGTCATTTGTTTTGTATGTTTTAAGTTTACTATCATATATATATATATATATTTAGTTTAAAACGTTTTTTCTATGTGCACTTGATTTGCTGTTTATATAGTTTGTTCAAAGAAAAGGAATTCAATAAGATAAACAACTCACATGCCCATTATTTGTAGCAATCTTTAAAATTGTTTGTTGGATATTGATGATCAACACGTATTTGAGGATTGAAATACAGAGTTATGAGAATTATGTCTCGAAGTTAAATGCATTAGGTGGGTAATTATTAATTATCACACTCTTAAAATAGATTATGATTTTATTCACGTACGCATCATACAATAATCAGATCGATGACAATAAATTGGTTATGGAGTACATATCTTTTTGAGTAAATTTAAACAATGATGGAATAACAAAGCATGTAACGCATAAATAAAGAAATGAATTGAATAAAGTATAAAATTCGTATAATTAAGAATAGTCATATAATTTATGATGTTATAACTGCAAAAGCTACAAAAATGGACCCATGAGTGATGAGTCCCCGTATCTACTATCTACTATCCTTTTCTTCATTTCAATCGTCACTTTAGCACGTACAAGCTATGCACCTGGGACCAGCTTTTTAGTGTTAGATTGTCTACGAACGGGCAGGTGTTACATATGAAGATTAGAAATGCTAGCCCGAAAGTGTCGTCTAGATTTTCTGGACCTTGAGTCTCGTAACAGATTGGCTAAAGCTAATTAGTTGGTAACATATTCGATGGTCTATGATTTCAGATACTATACAAACTACAAACCGAAAGCGACAAGTTTACAATTGGATATCTTTTACTCCCTCCGTCCCATTTTATAAGTCCATGTTTGAAAAGTCAAAGTCTTTTCCTTCAGAGCTTGACCGTAATTATTTTTTTTCGTTTTATATAATAATTCATGAAAAGTATACTAATGAAAATACATTTAAAACACAAATCAATTTATATATTTTGTATCAAGTATTATATAACACGAAAAAAAAATAACGATGGTCAAACTCTGAATAAAAAGACTTTGACTTTTCAAACATGTACTTATAAAATGGGACGGAGGGAGTATATAATAAAATAAAACCCTATTGGGAATTTTGCATTTAAAAAAAAATCAATTCATACCTGATTTAGTAATATTTTATTAAAAAAAAGATTTTCTTATTAGGTAATATTTTATATTTATCCATAACATAAATAGAAGATAAATACAAAAAATATAGATAAGATATTTAAAAAAAAAGTTATTTATTTTATATTTATCCACAACACAACTAGAAGATAAATACAAAAAATATAGATAAGATACAATTAACAATATGATTAAAAATTTTAAATAATTATTTCAAAAAATTAAAAAAAAACCCGCTCGTGCGCGAGAATTATAACTAGTTGCAACTACAAATAAGGCATTAGAGAGCCCTTTCTCTTCCTTTATTCGCCGCAGGAAGAAACACTTTTCGTTCTTTGGCTACATGTGATTAAAATTAAATTCTTTACTATAAATTGATGATATACATTATAAGAATAATAGCTAAATAGCAAAATGCACACGCACATGTGACGTGTGAGATTGATTAATTGCACAAAACCAACCCAACCAAATTCAGAACCGTTCATGGCTCTCTGTCTTGAATGTATACCGAACTTGACAATGCTAGTTGATAAAATTAGACAAGTTGACGTCTCTCACACTCTCTCCCTATGATTAAATTGTTATCTTTTTTAGCAAGAAGTTGATTTCTAATTCAATAAAACTAGAAAGGTGCCCGCGCGATGCGGGGGCGGATTATTGGGGTGAAGAGGAGAGAGGTGGGGTGGTGGAAAGTGGTTGTTGAGATGATTATAAATTGTTGGGGGTGGTTGTTGAGGTTGTTATAAATTGTTGGGGGTGATTGTTGAAGTGGTTATAAATTGTTAGGGGTAGTTGTTTCCATAATTAGTAACTAAAAGTCTGAATTTTTAAGCCTTTCTAATTATAGAATAGTCCCAAATACATTATATAGTAGTATAGATTAGTTTGTACAACACATGCATATGTCAATGATAAAAGCATAGCATATCAATGAAGAGTAGAATAGGAAAAAGAAAGAAAATGCTAGAAAAAAATTTATGTTTTTTTCCACCTAAATATGAGCCGATTTGAAAGAAAATTAATATACACCAAAACTATTTATCATAAAATAACCAATATAATCCCTTATTATTTTATATCTCATGTTTTAAATATTGTTTATGTATCTCTAAAAGGGTAAAATAATAATTATTATTATTATTTTTTTCTTTTTTACTTTTTTTCCTTCCATCTCGAGAACACAAATTTCTTAAGTTTCCTTTCATTTTCTTTTAATTCGAAAACATGAAATAAAAGAACTTTCTTTCCTTTCCACCTTTTTTCTTTACTTTTCTTTAACTATCATATTTATTCCTACCAAGAAAGACTCGAGAACACAGTGGGGTTCCAAAATAAGGTGGCATTATTCGTTAATAAACCATAAAAGCTAGATTAATCATCCAAAGTCCAACTTTCATCATTTCTCACATGATACGATTTTAGACCTGAGCTGGTGTCCAACAGGGGACTTCATCTCTGTTTCTCGTTGATGGATAAATTATTTTCCAGTTATTCTTATGCTATTGTTTTGCTTTTCTATTTCCTTGGCTTTTTTGTTCTGCATCTTTCCGTCTTCATATATATTTCGGTGTGTATGGTCTAGTAGTGTATGTTGTTTTTGGATATTTGATCATATGTATAACATTGGAAAAGTGGAGAAAACATGCTTGATATATAGATCATTTAGTCATGTTATTCAATACGTATGACGTACTCATGTTATCACCTCTTGTTGATATAGATATATTTTATGTCCTTAACTACAAAAACCTATATACGATCAAAGAAATTTGTGTCCTACCAATGTCACCCAACCCTAGTAGCATTTGTCTTAGATCAATCATTAGTATAGGTGAGCAACTACAAATACGATCATAGAAATTTCAAATTTGTGTCCTACCAATGCACCCAACTCGAGTAGCATTTGTCTTAGATCAATTATTAGTCTAGGTGAGCTTATATATGATGATCATTTAGTTTCTAGTTTCTTCTTGAACTTGAACAGACCTCTTGGATAAAAAAAACACAAAACTGTGAGCCGATTATTCGATTCCTATGCAGCAAGAAGACACTTATAAATGATTCCCACTGAAGAACCTCAAAGGATCAAACGAAGCTGAGAGTTGGGACTATGCCAAAAGACTAATTGAAAGCTATTATGATACATTAGATATATGTTATCGCATATTCTATAACCAGCATACATAATGTACTTATATTCGAGAATCCACATACATAACAAACATATAGATACACAATTTCAAAACATCCAAATGATTAAATTAATAGCTTAATATTTAATTCCTAATCATATGCATTAATTATGTTGACTTTCTTACTATCCAATGTAGACTATATTCTGCAAAGGTGTTTTTGTCATTTTTCGTATGGAAATTAAAACTTTATAAGTAGTAGCTAGCTAATATTGTGTCTTGAGTACTTTTCATTCTTCACCAATGCTCTAACTTAACTTTATTAAAGTTATAAACGTGAAACACTTAATTAGTCAGCATAGCCGGTCATGTATTAAATACAGTATCAAAAAAAGACAATTTTATAGCTTTCGAGCACGCCTGGACCAACCTTTAATTTTAGCAGGCCATCTAAATCGCGAACTCCGTTTGTCAAATAAGACACTGAATGACAAGCCGTTCTTTGTTTTTCATTTTGTTTAAATGAAACAAAAATAATGTGTAAACAGAAGAGTTTACGTGAGTGGATTTTTGTCCACATAAGGTTGTACGAATCGTAGGATCAGATACCTGCATGAGTCTTGAGGGTCATTCGTTAACTTTTAATGCTCAATTTCGTAGGAATCATTAGGCTAAAGACAGTGACGAGGGTTAATCCCTCTCATTTTCTCTGTCTCGTCAGCTTTCTTTTTCCTGCGACCTTCAGGCGATTAGTTGTCACAATAAGACGACCTTCATTCTTTTTTAATAATTAAAAAAAAAAAATCTTTTTAACAACAAAATTAAGTTTCTCCCTTTACAACTTTTTTAATATAGTACTACAAAACAACTACTAAAATTGGTCAAAACAGTTTTGTTTCAAAAATAAGAAACAAGAACTAGCAGCTTGTACATTATACATAAAAATTTATACATCTCAAAAAAAAAAAAAAAAAAAAAAAAAAAAAAAAAAAAACTCACCATCATCATCCTCAAAACATCCATCATCATCTTCAAAAGAACAAGCTGCTTATGAGCTTATCCCAACCTAACGGTAACATTTTTTTTTTAGTCCAGCCCATGAAACAAAACAAATAAATACACAAGTTTCACTTGGACAATCGAGGTCGTTTGGACGACCCACATCCAAGAAAACACATGCGATCGATCGATTGAGGCAATGTGCCACATTAGAAGCGATCGACTGGCGATCAACTATGGATCGATCGTGAGAGCCTTACTATGTAGCCTTATGTACCAGTTCCCTCTTTTTTTGTTTTTTATTTTTCATTTTCTTTTCTCCCCATTGATATGGACACACGTTTGGGTTAAGACTTAAGACATTGGTCTTGTTAGTCGTTAGGACCTTTGAAGTTTGAAATGAGAAATTCAGCCCACTTAGGTTTCTCATTTTTCCAAATATATATTGGTTAAAATGAATGCATGAGAAATTTCAGCCCATTTGAGGCCATTATACTTGAAGGCTAATTTTGACTCAAACGACTTGAAGGTTTCTCATTTTTCCAAATAAAGAAATAAAAAGTAAAGAAAGGGTAATTTTGACTCAAACGACTTGAAACCAAACTATAAACTAATGTTTGCTGTCATAACTTTCCTAAGTGACAATGTTGGATAAATTATGGTGTTTTGCTCTTTCCCATTGAATGTTTTGTAATTTTAGGTTGAGGCATGTGGTGGTTGATGGTTGAGTATGGTGGTGTTAAGGTATTCTTAAGCGCTTTTTATTTATTTATTTATTTATTATTTTTATTATTTTTTAAAAATATATGATTGCCTGATTGATTACTTTTTTGTTCTAGAAATAAGAATAAAGGTCTACGAGTATCGTATAACTTGTGCCATACTAGAATGATTGTGTATATTTCAAGATATGAGACTCTTGATCACATTCTCTCTTGTCACAATCGTTATTTTGAGAATGGTATAAAAAGATTGTTGCACTGAGTAAAGTTATATAGTGCATAACATTTCAGTTGATGAATGACGGTAGTTGTGCCTTTTTACTCTTGGCAACATAACATTTCTCTCTTGTCACAATCTTTCTGCGAAAGTGAGCAAAACCGAGTTTGATCACATAAATTGCACATGCTTGGGTACAACCATAATATCAAAATCTAGAGTATTTGTAAGGCTTGAAGTTACTTTGTTGAAGGGGTACCTGCCATCTTATTCTCATGTCGGCTATGTCACTGTCTGCGTGATAGGCAAGATTGCAAACCATGATTGAGTAGGCCAGTAGGGTGAACCAAATGAAACTCTTGGGCGAGATTCACTTCACGCATGGTCCAAATTCGGTTTAAATACGTTACAACGTGTGTATGCTTTCAATATCACTCATATCATCATGATAAATGATCGTAAGTTTGTACGCAGGTACATAAATGCATCACATGCACTTAAAATCAGTCTTGTCGACTTCTCCAACTATACGTCGATTTCAAATTTACGACAGTCAAACATAAGGTTACATTATAGTTTGGTAAATTAATGATAGTAACCATAACTATCAAGATACATTTTGGCATTTTGCTATTAAATTTATATTTTCATATTCGAAAAATAATTCATCTTTGCATAATACGAACTAAAAGTCTTAAAGTAACTCAAACCCTTAGATTATTGGGCTCGTAAGGGTTTATAAAGCCCAATTTGAATTGGGTAGCTCAAGCTTTCATGAAGGTGTTTATCAGTTCAGTTCGGTTAATTTTTTTTGGGTAAAACCTAAAACTGAACCAAACCGAATTCAAATTGGGTTAAACCGAACCGAATAACACGAATTAAATAATTTTAATTATATATATATTTAGTTATATAAATTTTAAGAAAAAAAATAACCTTAAAAAATGTTATATTTATATTATAAAAGAGTTTTAATGTCTTTTATATATATATATATATATATATATATATATATATATATATATATATATATATATATATATATATATATGAATTCGGTTTTCGGTTCGCTTTTGACAAATTCGGTTTGGTTACAATTTCGGTTCTATTCTATTTCGGTTTTCAGTTCGTGTGGATTATTACCCGAATTCTGCACACCTCTAAACATAAATGCTAACATGCATCGCATGAAAACACATACTAAAACAAGTTAAGTATAATAATGACTGAAGCTCTATTCATTGTTGTATACAAAATTGGTAAGATGTATAATGTCTTTATATGTATAAGCCGATGTGAAGTTTTAATAAAGCATCATATCAATCCAAGGGTGGAGGGTAGTGAAGACGGGCAATGACCCTTCCAAGACTTATCGATTTTGATATCTTATATACAGGCTCAGATCTGGGCATGTGCAGGCTGTGCAATGGCAAAGGGTAAGGCCTCTAATATCTAGATCTTAATGTTAGTATAAACTCACTTTCGGATGTTTTTATTCAAGTAAGCTATGTTTCTATGAAGGATTACTTTAAAAATGTTAGAAACTTATAATTTGAGTCACACAGTAGTAAAAGAGGGCTCAAAATTTATTTTTAACGAAGTAAACATAGACGAGGCCTTTTACCGGAGAAGATGACTGAAGTCTTGTTTTTATATTGTAAATTTCATGTTTAACGCTTCTACTTTATAGTTTGACATGTAGGCCCTAAGTTTTAAGTAATTTCGTTAGTATCACTTTACTATAAAGTAAACAACAACCCACATATCTTTAAAAAAAATAAAAAATAAAAAAAAAATAGGCATTAAGGTGTATGTAAAAAAACATACATGTTTTATATGAACATGCATGTTTTCTAATGCATAATTGGAGTTCTCGCAGTTCCCGCACTTAATAGGGTTCTAAAAATGAAACCATTTTGCATTAATCTATTGCACTTAACAGGTTTTTATATGAACATGTATGTTATGCATGTATGTGTATTAAGGTGTATGTAAGAAAACATACGTATTTTATATGAACATGCATGTTTTCTAATGCAAAATTGGAGTTCTCACAGTTCCCGCACTTAACAGGGTTCTGAAAATAAAGATACACTATATATATATATATATATATATATATGCTTCACGCTTAATTTTGATATAGATTACCTTTGTTTGATGTTATAAAAAACAATTTGAAGCTATAATTATATTTTCTGAAATACTGTAGTTAACCTTTGGGACTTTGTAGATATTTTTCAAAAGTTTAATGAATTCTATTTGAAAAAGACACAAGGTATATCCAAATATGAAAAAAAAAAAATAAAAAAAAAAAATAAAAAAAAAATAGTTGTACAATAGCAACGTATTTTCAGTTTTGTATTGTTTTGGTACGTGTATTTTTTTTTTCCGCAACGTACTTTCAGGTTTTGTGCTACCTTGGTACGTCAAAGTAAGGGCTACCGGATAAAAATCAAAGTGGAATATTTTTGCACATAAATGGTTCATGTAGGTGGCCGGGTATAACGAATTTAGTCTCTAAAAATGTTTTCGTCCATTACGTCCGTTTTCTTACATTTTTATATGTTTTCGTCCGTATTTACACGTTTACATTCATTTTCATATGTTTTCGTCCGTTTTCTTATGTTTTTATACGCTATCGTCCGTTTTTATACGTTTTTCGTCTATTTTCTTACGTTTTGTTACATTTTTGTCCATTTTTATATGTTTTCGTCCGTATTCTTACATTTTTATACGTTTTTCGTCCGTTTGGATACGTTTTCGTCCATTTTCTTACGTTTTTATACGTTTTCATCCGTTTCTATATGTTACCTTGCGTTTTTATATATTTTCATCCGTTTTCTTACATTTTATACGTTTTCGTCCGTTTTTATACGTTTTTCGTTCGTTTTATACGTGTTTCATCAGATTTCTTATGTTTTTATACGTTTTCGCCCGTTTTAATGTGTTTTCTTACATTTTTGTCCTTTTTTATACGTATTTCGTTCATTTTCTTACAATCGTATATGTTTTCGTCTATTTTTATACATTTTTTTGCCGTTATCTTACGTTTTTATATGTTTTCGTCCATTTTCTTATGTTTTTATACGTTTTCGACTGTTTCAATACGTTTCATCAATTTTTATACGGACGAAAATATTTAAAAACAAAATCAGATGTATAAAAACATACGAAAACATAAGAAAATGTATAAAAAGGTTAAAAAATGTACGAAAACATAAGAAAACATATGAAAAGTAAGAAACGTTTAAAAATTGACGAAGACATAAGAAAATGGATGAAAATGTATAAAAACGGACAAAAAAGTTTAAAAACAGACGAAAACGTTTTAAAACGGACAAAACGTATAAAAACGGATGAGAATGTATAAAAACGGACGAAAACATATAAAATATATGAAAAAGTATAAAAACGGACGAAAACATATAAAAACAGAAGAAAGCACATAAAAACGGATGAGAACGTATAAAACATTTTATCAATTTTAGGGACTAAATTCGTGATACCTCGCGAACCACAAGAACCATTTAGGGACTAAATGTACGAAAACATAAGAAAACGCATAAAACGATTAAAAACGTATGAAAAGTAAGAAACGTATAAAAATGGACGATGACATAAGAAAATGGATGAAAATGTATAAAAATGGATGAAAACGTTTAAAAACAAACGGAAACATTTAAAAATAGACAAAAACGTATAAAAACGGATGAGAATGTATAAATGATGAGTGCTCAAACAATCATCATTTTTGGTCAAATCTGAACTGCAAAACATACAAAAACACTCAGAAATGCATCAAATTACTAAAAATATTTCAAAATTGTGTTTTGTATGTTTTAGATGCAAAATGAGCAAAAACAGATGAAAAACGTATAAAGTTTGCAAAATTGGCAGTTTCAGTCCCCCAACTTTCATAAAATTACAAAACTAGTCCCTGGATATTCAAAATATGGAAAATTATCACCAAAGGTCCTTTTACAATCACAAATTGTCATATTTAGTCCTTTGGTGAAAAATTGGAAAAGTTTTGAAAAATTACAAAATTAGTCCCTGGAGTTTCAAACTTTGGCAGATTTGGTCCCTGGTGGGATATTTTTGGATGAAAAATCATTTTTAGTCCTTGGAAATCCAAAAATGTTCAATATCAGTCCTTAGATAAAAGTTTTTCACATATTGGCAAAAATGACCCCTAAACTTTCAAAAATGACAAAAATGGTCCTCGGGGTTTAAAATTTTGGAAAATTGTAATTTTGGTCCTAATAATATTCAGATTTGTCAATATGGGTCCTTATAATTAATTTTGGAAAGTATCATAACAGGTCCCTAACTTTCACCAAATTACAAAAATGGTCCTTGTGTTACATATTAAGGCAAACGGACCCTTTTATTTATCTAAACCCATCAAAAACCAAATCCAATTCCACCCCTGATCCACAGTCCACCCCCAAGCCCAATCACTAAACCAAATCCGGCCCACAACAAAATATAACTCCCTCGCGTTGACCCGGTCAAACAAACACAACCCCGCTCCACTGTTCACCTTCCACCCCACCTCCATGATTTCTGCAACCCTGCTCCCCCTCCTCTCCAAACTCCACCAGCCATTCACCAAACTTCATTAATTCTCACCAACCCAACAAACCTTTCCCCCCCTCATTAAATTCCCACACCAAACCCACTTTCCATAATTCCCGCCAAAACCCCATTTGAACGGTGGAGATCAAAAGAACCAATCCAACGGTTCCAATGCTAGTGGGAAAGAAAGAGATTGATGCCAAGTCTTATTTAAGTGAAGAAAAGAGGCCAGAAGAAAGGGTATTAGAGTAGGAGTAGTGTAAAGTAGTTTTCACATGTCGTTTTTAATATAATTTAAATTCCAAGTGTATTTCCTTGTATTTTAAGCTTGTACTCAGTTTTTTTAATATATTGAAACTCTTATTTCAAGTTATATTTCAAGTCTTGTTACTAAATTCTAATTTGGCATTTTTATGGGAATTTGACAAATTCCTCTAAAGTTGTTAAGTGGTGTTATTTTCTGCTTGTTTAAGCTCAATCAAACTAAGTTATAAGCTCTCTTTAGCTTTCCACACTTATAAATTATTCTAGGGAAGAAAAGCAAAAATTCAATTAAAAATAGGTTAAAATTAAAGAAGCTGTTGAGGGTCGATTACACGGTAAGGTGGTTAAGCCTTCGTTCTTTGTGTATAAAATATGTTTGTGTGAATATGATTAAGTATGCGGAATCTACTTAACCACACTTTAGAAGATTTATGTTTTGGATATGGAAATGGAATAGTTAACACCAAATGATTCAATATTATTCAAAATAATACGAGTGATCTTTACTATCACTAGGGTTACAAGACCTTGAATCTTATGTGACTTATGTTTGTTCTTTGTATTGTCTGTGTATATCTTTTCACATGCACATTCTAGATTGATATTTTTATACACATCTAAGATTTTCCTTTTATAGTCCAAGGAAAGATCTTTTACAAACTTCATGACTCAACAAATAACTAGCTTATGACTAATCACTTGTTCTAGCTTAGATGATGATTTATCATGTTAGTCATTAAGATACAACATGTATCTAGGATTACAACTCACTTGGAGTGTTCAATTTGATGACTACAACAAAGATATTTTCTTGTATATGAATCAGTAGAATAAGTCGTACTTATCTACACAGCTGTTTGTATGAGTCATAGCTGCAGAGTCATAGCAGCATAGTCATAGTAGAAGCAGAATCAAGCAGCAGAATCACCTTCAGTGGAAACGGTCTTCAGCAGAATCCATCAGTGGAAACTCGCTTTGTGCTTTATCAGCAGAAACATACTTGTTGTATTTCCTTTAAACCGTTATGCTGAATCTTCAGATTCTTTTGATTATTTAATTCCTAACAATCCTCCCCTAAACATGTGAATCACATTCAAACATGTTTTCCCGAATTAAATGAGGACTTTGTGAAGATCTTTCAAACACTTTATTTTCAGACTGGTTGATCTGAACTTTCTTTTCTTCTGAGTGAATGAAATTATCTTTCTCTGGAACACATCTGCTTTCTGTTCTTTGCTCCAATCTTGGACTAAAAGATGGTGCAATCTTCCTTTGATTTTAACAAGATATCATCTATCAATTTGCCTTTGCAAGTGATGAACAAACGTAGTGAACTAAAATTGAATCTTTTCAACTTTTGACCTAGATAGAACTTTCTCTTTTGAAATGCTTCATCTATTCTGAATACAACATTAAAGAATGTTCATATCATCTATCAATTTGCCTTTGCAAGTGATGAACAAACGTAGTGAACTGAAATTGAATCTTTTCAACTTTTGACCTAGATAGAACTTTCTCTTTTGAAATGCTTCATCTCTTCTGAATACAACATTAAAGAATGTTCTTGTCATTTTCAACCTCTATGTCATCATCTTGTATGATCTTGTCTTTTCTTTTGGTTAATCTTCCTTAAACTGGGCTTGTATTTCCTCCCCTGAGATGTTTGTTTCCTCCCCTGAGATTCAAATAACATCTTATATTCATATCCTCCCCTTGTTTGAAAGATTTTCTCACAATCATAACATCATCATCTGATCTAGCATTGTTCCATGTTTTCAGACAATTTGTACATGAAGCCATCAATTCCTTAAGAGTTTAAGATTCTGCCCTCATCACTTCTAGGTGTGTTAACTCCTATGAGAGGTGATTCAATGGACGTTTTTGACTCATGGTCCATCTGATGATGGTTTTTAAAGTCATCTTTTAAAAAATCCTTTTAAGAAACTTTTGCCTTAGCAGTATGTATATGATTTTATTATGAAAAATCATACTGCTTACAACCATTTTGAAGGGATTAAGTGTGTAACAGACACTTAGTCAAAATTTCGGTTTAAAGCAACCTCTGGTTGTGTGAGAACCAATGTTTTCAGTTATAAATAACCGCCTGTGTATAGATAAACCTATTCAAAAGGCTTTCTTTACAGGGTTTCCAGCTCGTGGCATTTGTTACCTCTAACACAAGTGTTAGATTCACTGTTGCTCGCTGTTCTTTCTATCAGATATCCGTAGATTAGTCACATTATACTTGAGAGTATAAAATGACAGAAAGTGAGTTGTATCAGTTATTAAATGATCAACTAATTTATCAATTCAATGTGAAACATCATAATCAGATTTCAAGAAAGAAGTTTTAAGGAGTTTTGAAGTCCCAAACTTTTTCTATCATGAACCTATTATATCAGCAGCAATGATCAGCAGCTTTGATCAGCAGATTTCACTTGAAATAACCTTTCAGCTTAAATATTTATACCTGAAATTGTTAGTCTAAAACCAAAAGAACAAAGTACAAAGTACTTGCCTTGAATTAGAATAATGCATAGGACTAACTGTATGAATAACTTCAAATATTGTTAATAGTAGTCTTAAATAACAAAGTTAGATGCATTAACAAAATCTATATACAAAAACACATTATATTGAAAAATTTAAAGATTAAGCATTCCAATACTTGCTACCAAGTACTGAAATCTACCAACATCAAAAGCTTTGGTAAGAAGATCTGCAAAGTTTTGATCTGAAGCAATTTTCATTACTTGAATTAACCTTTTCTCATTGCAATCTCTTATAAAATGATGTCTTATTTCAATGTGTTTTGTTTTAGAATGTTGCACTGGATTTTTAATAATGCAAATTGTACTACTATTATCAATATGAATTATGGTATGTAAGAAATTGTACCCATAATCAAGAAGTTGGTTTTGAAGCCATAGAACTTGACCACAGCAACTTGCAGCAGCTACATATTCAGCTTCAGTTGTTGAATTTGCCACAATTGTTTGCTTCTTACACTGCCATGAGATAAGTCTGCATCCAAGGAATTGACATCCTCCGGTTGTTGACTTTCTGTCCAAGCTAGCACCAGCATAGTCACTGTCTGAGAATGCTATCAAATCAAAAGGTGATTCTCTAGAATACCATAAACCCAACCTTGGTTGACCTTTGAGATATCTAAAAATTCTTTTGACTGCTGTTAAATGAGAAACCTTTGGAGTTACTTGAAATCTTGCACAGGCACAAACAGAGAACATGATATCAGGTCTGGATGATGTAAGATACATTAAAGAACCTATCATAGATCTGTATGTATGTACATCCACATTTTCTCCATCTGCATCTTTAAGAAGTGGCTTCTCAGGATCCATTGGTGTGCTTGCTATTTTTGAATTAGCAAATTGAAATTTTCTAAGAATCTCTGCAACATATTTGTCTTGACTAATAAATATGCCTTCAGATGATTTCTTAACTTGCAGACCCAAAAAGAATGTAAGTTCTCCGATAGAACTCATCTGAAACTTATCTTTCATAAGTTTTTCAAAGTCTAAACACATCTCCTTCCTTGTAGATCCAAAGATAATGTCATCTACATACACCTGTACTAACAGAAGATCTTTCTTGTGCTGTTTGATGAAAAGTGTCTGATCAATGTTTCCTCTTTGAAATCCATTCTCTAATAAATAGGAAGCTAGTGTTGCATACCAAGCTCTTGGTGCCTGATGTAGGCCATATAGAGCTTTAACTACCTTGTACACTTTGTTTGGATGGTCAGGATCAGTGAAGCCTGGAGGTTGTGTAACATACACCTCTTCTTCAATTGAACCATATAAAAATGCACTCTTGACATCCATTTGGTAAACTGTGAAGTTCATAAATGAAGCATAAGCTAAGAAAAGCCTAATTGCCTCAATTCGAGCTACTGGAGCATAAACCTCATCATAGTCTATCCCTTCTTGTTGTGTGTACCCTTGTGCTACTAATCTAGCCTTATTCTTAATCACTATGCCTCTTTCATCCCTTTTATTTCTAAAAACCCATCTAGTGCCAATTACTCTTACACCATTAGGTAAATCAACTAGCACCCATACCTTTTGAATTTTGAACTGAAGAAGCTCCTCTTGCATAGCCTCTAACCAGCTTGAATTTTCTAGGGCTTTATGAATATTCTTTGGTTCATCTTGTGAGAGAAAACATACAAACAAACAGGAGTTTGAAAACTCATGCTGCTTTGAAGCATAAAGGGCATCAAGAATCCCTTTTTGATCTGAAGACATCAATTGTTGTCTTGTCTTCACACCAGATTGTACATCTCCAATCACATTTTCTAGGGAGTGAACTTTGTGAATCCTTGATTGTGGAGTGGAAGGAACTTGATAATCAGATGGAATATTACTTAAATCCACCTCATCTTCTGAAAAGTCTGCTTTTGTTTCTTCTGAAGAAATATCAGCAGAAACAATTTGCTTATCAGCAGGAACATTTTGCTCATTGGCAGGAACGCTTTGCTCATCAGCAGGAACGTTTTGCTCATTGGCAGGAACGTTTTGTTGTTCTTGTGTTCTTCCTTCTCTGTTTTTATCTTCAACACCTTCTTTAGTTTTTCCAGAAGAAGATTCACCATTTGTTGAAGTTGATTCCACACTTGTATTTGACCATATTGGCATCATCACATAATCTTGATGTGTCTTCTTGTCTAACCTTGCCTCATTTGTTGCTTGTGAACCTGAAAAATCATTAATTTCTGCAACAACAGGCACATAATTCATTGAATGGGTTAGAGATTCAAGATCAAATAGCCATTTTGGTCCTTGACCTTCTACATTAGATTTATTTTCTAAAAATCTCACATGCAGATTTTCTTCTACTCTTCTAGTTCTTATGTTGTACACTCTGAATGCTTTGCTATTGATAGAGTATCTAACTAAGAATCCTTCATCTGCTTTACCATTAAACTTTCCAAGATGGTCTAAGGTATTTAGAATTGTCACATGACATCCAAAAGGTCTAAGAAATCCTATTTCAGGAGTTCTACCTCTAAAAAGTTCATATGATGTCTTATTGTGAGGCTGCACTATTAAAACTCTGTTCTGAACATAACAAGCAGTGTTGACTGCTTCAACTTCAGCCCAAAAAGTTATAGGCAACTTTGAATCAGCTAACATAGTTCTAGCAGCTTCTATTAGTGTTCTATTCTTTCTTTCAGCTACTCCATTCTGTTGAGGAGTTCTAGCAACACTAAATTCTCTTTTAATACCATTTTCTTTGCAGAAATCATCCATAACTCTATTTTTAAATTCTGTCCCATTATCACATCTAATGACTTTTACTCTTTTGCTTACTAGGTTTTCTATCTCTGTAATGAAGGTCTTAAGGATGCTAGAAGTCTCATCCTTAGTTCCTAAAAAGAATACCCATGTAAATCTACTATAGTCATCAGTAACAACTAGACAAAATCTCTTATGCATTATACTACTTACTGAAACAGGTCCAAATAAGTCCATATGAAGCATAAACAATGATTGATTGATAGAGTTAAAAATCTTGGGCTTACAAGTGACTTTGTGTTGTTTGCCTTTAAGACAAGCAATGCATGTTTGATCATTTTCAAATCGTTTTTGAGGTAAATCTCTTACCAAACCATCTTTGACAATCTTATTTATGGTTTTGAAGTTAATATGACCAAGTCTCCTATGCCATAACATAGATTCATCTAATGTGGCCTTTGCAACAAGACAAGTTAAAGCATCTTTAGAAACAATGTTATTCATATCAACACTGTACATATTGCCCTTCCTAGGAATTTTAAGAAGTACTTGACTTTCATCAGGCATCTTAAAATCAGGAGAAAGTACAAGACATTCAGTCTCAGTAAAAAGAACATTATTCTTTCTGTCACACATTTGTGAGACACTAAAGAGATTATACTTAAGCTCTTGCACATAAAACACATCTTCAAAATCTAATTTACTGGTTTTGATAGTACATTTACCAGTAATCTTTCCACCAATTCCTCCTCCAAAGGTAACATATCCACCATCAATTGATTGAAAGTTGGAAAGATAAGACATGTTGCCTGTCATGTGCCTTGAACACCCACTATCTGAATATCCTTGATCTTCATGATCTGTTGGTGAATGTCCCTGCACAAAATAAAAGAATTAGTTTTCTTTGGGGATCCAAGCCAACACTGACTTGGATCTGCCTCTTGCATCAATGAAATGTAATCTCTTGAGGACTGTTGATGCAACATTGGATTTAAGAATCCAACATGCTGAGGCCTTAACAGCATTTGCCCTGTTACCCTTAGCAGCAGTATGCTTAGCAGAAGAAACTGCTAGCTTTGTAGTTGTACCCTTTGGTCTCCAAACTTGTTTTTGGACCACTGCTTTTGTTTGAATGGGCCTTTGAACAATATTAGATGCATGTTTGAAAGTTGTTTTTGCACCCTTAATTGTTGATTTTGGGTAAACAATCATATATGGTTTTTCAGCAGAAACCATTTTCCTTTCAGCAGGAACAGTTTTTGTGACTGTTTTGGGTTTTGATCTTTTAGAATTAGAGTGAAAATGAGATTTAGGTGTTTGACTTTTGTAGTTCACTCTATTACTTTCATACCAAGATACCCATTGGTTACAGAAAGCTGCAAGATGGTCAAAACTACCACAAATGAAACAAGCTTTATTGTGAAAAGCAAAGTCATCACCTAGTTGGTAAGACTTGAGGTTATTCCAATTTCTTTGGTTACCTCTGGGCTTGTTTGTGGTTCTATATTGTTCACAATATCTAACTGGTTGCCTAACATATTTTTCATTGGTTTTAGGCCTATCAGTATTGTGTTTGACTATCTTAGGAACTCTTGTTCTTGCTTTCTTAACCACTTCAGGTTTAGACATAACCTGTTTATTTACAAAGGACACCTTGTCCTGAAAAAGTAATGTTTTACATGAACATTTACTTTCTTTCTTAGGCTCATCAGCTACTATATTAGAGTTTGGTTGAACTCCATATTGTAACTTAGGTAGCTGAAATTCAGGTAATCCTGAATGCTCTAGGTCTATCCCTGGGGGTTTTGGGATACCTCTATAGGGAGGTGGGGTTGTATTATATCCTAATCCTGACTTAACTTTATTATTCACTTGACTGTCTATTATTTTGGTTACATTTTTAGAAGCATGTTCAAGCTTCTCTACAGTCAATTGAATGTTTTCTTTTTCAGTCTTAACCCTATCCAATGCTTCTTTTAAAGCCTCAATGATTTGATCTTTAAATTGATTGTCATTTTCAAGTAAAGTTTTAGCATCAGTAAAGGTAAGTTCATTCTTTTTATAGTATAGGATTTGCCTCTCTATAGATTCTAAACCACATTTATAATTGAAAAGATCTTGATCAGTTTTGGCTAGCTGAACCTTTTGGTCATCATACTGTTTAATTAAGATTTTTAAGTCTTTAAGAGCAGTACAAGTATTTGAACAAGATTTATGATCATGTACCTCAGTTGCAGTAAATGCCATAAGAGCCATCTGTGAAGAACCCTTTTCTTCATCATCCATGAAGCTCCAATCAAAACCTAACCCATCAATAGCTACCATAGCTTTTGGTTCAGAAATCTCCCTTGTATTGGATTTGCTTCCAACATCTCTATTTCTGCTATCTTGTTGTCTTGGTCTTCTACACTCTCTTAAGAAGTGTCCCATCTTGTGACAGTTGTAGCATTCTATCTTTGACTTGTCATAACCAGCAGGATCATTGCTACTGATTGTGATCTTCTTCCCCGTCCTTTGATAGAATTTCTTAGCTCTCATGCTAAGAAGAGAAATTTGCCATTTTAGATCCATTTCCTCCAGATCATCATCATTGATCTCTTGGAGGTCTTCATGAGTTAACATGGATCCATTATGCTTGCTTGTGAAAAAAGCACAACATGTTTTCTCATCCAAAATTCCAAAAGTACTGCTTGATGAACTTGCAGCACTTACACCATCATGAACTTTCTCATTAGTAACTGGAACTGAATTACTAGGAGATGACATAAATGCCATGTTCCCAGTGCTTGAGTTAGAACCTCCAGTTTTCTTCAAATCTTGCTCAACAATTTTAAAATTGCTATACAGATCCGTAAGATCCATAGTGTCAATGTCTGACTTGTTCTTCCAGACAACAACATGCATAGCCCACTCTTCAGGTAAGCTTCTCAGAAATTTTGAGTTTAAATCTTCTTGAGGTATTTCAACTCCAAGAATAGCAAGTTGACTCACAATATTCTGTAGCCTGTTGAACATATGGTCTAAAGATTCATGGTTGGTTGATGTGAAATTTTCAAACTGTTGCTTAAGAAGAGTTTTCTGGGTCTTCTTGGTGGCTTCATTCCCACCGTACCTTGCAATAATGGCCTCAAATAATGATTTTGCATCTTTGAATTTACTGAAGTTTATAAGTTGATCATTTGGAATGGTCATCATCAGCATGCTTCTGGCCTTTAGGTCATTCTTCTTCTTAATTCTATCTTCTGCAGTTTGTGGCTTGGTTTGCAGCTTTGCAACTTCCTTACCATCAACTGTTGATGTAGTGGTTGTAGACTTGAAAGAATCTCCATCTTCAATAATTTCCCAAAGTGTATAATCTTGCACTTGAAAATATTGTTCTATTCTTAACCTCCACATCTCAAACACATTCTGTTTGAGCATTGGTAATTTTGCAGCAACATTTGTTTGAATAGACTCAACATCCATTTCTAGCTTCTTCTTCTAAAACAAAAATATCAACCTGGCGCTTTGATACCACTTGTTGAGGGTCGATTACACGGTAAGGTGGTTAAGCCTTCGTTCTTTGTGTATAAGATATGTTTGTGTGAATATGATTAAGTATGCGGAATCTACTTAACCACACTTTAGAAGATTTATGTTTTGGATATGGAAATGGAATAGTTAACACCAAATGCTTCAATATTATTCAAAATAATACGAGTGATCTTTACTATCACTAGGGTTACAAGACCTTGAATCTTATGTGACTTATGTTTGTTCTTTGTATTGTCTGTGTATATCTTTTCACATGCACATTCTAGATTGATATTTTTATACACATCTAAGATTTTCCTTTTATAGTCCAAGGAAAGATCTTTTACAAACTTCATGACTCAACAAATAACTAGCTTATGACTAATCACTTGTTCTAGCTTAGATGATGATTTATCATGTTAGTCATTAAGATACAACATGTATCTAGGATTACAACTCACTTGGAGTGTTCAATTTGATGACTACAACAAAGATATTTTCTTGTATATGAATCAGTAGAATAAGTCGTACTTATCTACACAGCTGTTTGTATGAGTCATAGCTTGTAACAATTCGCATTTTCAGGTTAATTACTTTTCCCAGCAGGTCACCCAAGCCTGTACTACTCTTGCATGAGCACGCTTAACCGTATGGGCGATTAACCGTTAGACCACAAAACGCGTTTCTAAGACGATTTGAGTTTTCAACTTATTAGAAAAAGTCAACATATTTTTTCCCTCCTCCATTGACCAAAAATCATCCCTTGATGTTATAAGTCATTTCGTGATTTTTAGGCTTACAGTTTGATGTCTAAAAGACATTTAATACCAACCGACACTAGACTGAGCCCAGTCTAGACATTATAAGTCATTTTAAATCATTTTTATCACATTAGAAAAGTAACATTTTACTTTTCTCAATTTTACGCAATATTCGTACGTTTTACGTATTACGCGTTTTAGACCCGTGTTTCCAGTTTTTAGCAGGGTTTTACCACCCAAATGGAACCTACCACTCATTTTATATTTTATTATGGAGTATTTTGACAAGTTTAATCATTTCTCCAAGTTTCGTATTTTTACGATACCCAGTTTTACGTTTTGTGACGTAACAACTTACGGTTTGCATTTTACGGAGTCAAAACATACTAGATATCTTGGATAATATCATCAAAAGTCCACACCTTGTTCCCCAAGCATATGAACTGCCACTAGGAGGGGGGATTCACACTATGTGGCTCAATCTTATGCATTGAACCCTTAGATTTCATCCATGTGTTAACCTTGGCCTCCAAGGGTTGACAAGTCAACCTTTCTAACCTCCTCCAAGCCATATAAATACCCCCTCCCTCTCCTTGGCCGTCCACCATAACCACACACCAAACCCATCTCATTTGTTCATTCTCTTCCAAGTTTCATGCAAGATTCAAGTGCTAGTTCAAGGTAGAAACCCTAGATAGGTTATCATTCATCAAACACTTCCATAACCTCATGAACTTTGGTGATTTCTCTTGAGTTTGAATCCACTTAATTCACCTCAACCTTCATCATCCATCTTTCAAGATTACAAGGGTAGAAAGATTGCATGAAGTGAAGTGGGTTGAAGCAAGTCTATCAAAGTCCTTTTCCTTACATGTTACTTCCTTTCATCTTTGAAAGCCAAAAGTTGTAAGCCAAACCCTAACATGATTCTTGTTAAATAATCATGTTCATGTTATTTACATGTTATTCTTGCTATATTATGTCTTGTAGTTATGTCCATGATGTATAAAAGTGAGCAAAACAAGTTATTGTTATTGATTGTTACAACAAGTTACTAAAACAAGTAAACTAGTGACTTTCTTGGTAAGACCTGATCAAAATGGTAAAAACATGATGTTGGATCATTACATATTACAGTAGAGGACTTAACAAGGAAACCATAGCAATTTGAACCACCTAAAACGAGTATACGAGTCAAAAGTTACGCCCATTTGAAATTACCAAAACTTTGCGGCAAACTGCCAAATACCATTCTGATCAAATTTGGGTTTTGAAAGTCACACTTCTGGTCCGATTCATCAAAAAGTTAAAGCATGAAAGTTGTCCGGAACGACGTTTTCGTTCAGGAATGAAGAAGCTCGAGCCCTGAAAACGCTTTTTGAGTGATAAATTCTTCAAAATCTTAACAGCCCATTTTTAGACCAAAGTCATTACATATAAGTTATGGTTTATGAAGACCAAAGGGGTCTTATGACCTAGAATCAAGACCACAACCATGGCTAGAGCCAAGGTTGAGTCTCAAGACCATGGAACAATGACCAAAGGTCATGGCTAGGCCATGACGAAATGACCATACAAGCTTACCAAGGCAAATACATGAACTAGAGAAGTTGGCGATAACTTGAACATACAATTTGGATCTACTTCATCTAAAGGAACCATGAGATATTACAAAGAGAAAATGGTCATACAAGACTTATGAAACTACCCCTAATAACAATCTTCATGTACAAATAAACTTTCCTAAGTTTTTTCAAGTATCGGACATGTAACTTTTCGGATCAAAACTTATATCTATATATTTCATCAATTACTACAATAGTAGGGAGTCTCATGTGAGGAGTTCATTATGTAAGCCGTCGAGTTGAGTTGTGGATTTACGAGTTAAAGTGTCCTGGCTCCTCGAACGCTTACTAACATGACTTCTGAATTATGTCGGCCCGAACGGTAGTAAACGATATACAAAACATACATGTTTCATGAATCTTTTCTTTCAACGACTTACATTATACATCATACCATATCATGGACTAGATGCAAGATATATATATTGGCGTGTTTATGTTTCCTTAGACATTATTCCAAACCTAAGTTGCAACGATTATTCTAGGTTGCTCGTAGAAGTTCTTACGACATATCCATCATTCTCATTATACATCATCCAACTCAAGGTGAGTTCATAGCCCCACTTTACATTACTTCAATGTTTTACAAACCCTTGGGGGGAATACATGCTATTATTTTTCTACTCGAACACAATGCTTTCTACTGTATGCTATTCGACTATGTTTTATTATCACTAAGTAACATCCTTGCCAAACCAAGATCCCTTATTATGAACCATTTAATCACTTGCGAGGGTTACTTGCAAGTGAGCGCGAATATTGTGAATAGGCCTATTGGGATTGACGAATCTCATTTGTTTTTACTAAGTTCAAACAAATGCATTAATATTTGAGACATTAGGTATGACGGCAAAGTACCTACCGGGATAAATCTGCCGATCGATATTGGTACACGTTAACGTTTTGGTGTCATAAGCTTAGTGTATAATACATGTTCCGGGCGTATAATAACGTAGCCTACCTGTTTTGTTTCCAAACATTGGTGTGAGTCTATAGCTCACACTACCAACATATTGTGTTCAAACGATTTAACAAACTCTATGAATATCACTCAACCTTTGTGTTGACCTCTCAAGCATGTATTTCAGGTTCATGACGATCAAGGATGGCACGGAAGGACACGGATACTCAAGAGGGCTATAAATTTTATTATCATTCAAAACTCATTTAATGTGATTTGTAAACATGGAACCATTTGGGACCTCATTTTGTAATCTCTGATATTTATATAATTTGAATGATAAATCTTTTAAAACGACTCAATTGGAGTTCGTTTTCTATCATTGTGACTATTGTGCCGTCGAGTAACACCCAGTTTGAATTCCGCTGCAACCATGAATTGAGGGTGTTACAGATTGGTACCAGAGCCATGGTTATAGAGAAACGGGTCTAAGTGAGACCTAAACTATAACTACAATCACAAACAAAAACATTTTATAGCCTTCCGCTCTCCGTGTCTTCCATCCTCCAGACGATTATGGACTTAGTAAGCATGTTATGCTACACAAACATATTAGTATATTCATATATACACATTTTGAGCATTTCCCCGTAGACATTTTTATGCTACACAAACATAATTGCATATTGATATATGTACCCTTAACATAATTGAGCATTTCCCCGTAAGCATTTTATGCTACATGAACATATAAGTATATTGATATATACACACTAGGCATTCTATACTACATGAACATATTAGTATATTGATATATAAACTCGGTTTATTTTCTATCATTTATCTAAACAATGGACTAAACATATCTGTGTATGCCTATTCTAAGGCATTTCGGCACAGCCACACTCTCCCAATCATGTTCCTACTCCAACAGTATATGTCCAAGACATTGTAACTAATTACAATGGTCTCATTCATTTTCCAAGACATTGTGAGATACAAAGGTCTCATTCATTTTCCAAGACATTGTGTGTTACAATGGTCTCATTCATTTTCCAAGACATTGTGAGATACAATGGTCTCATTCATTTTCCAAGACATTGTGTGTTACAATGGTCTCATTCATTTTCCAAGACATTGTGAGATACAATGGTCTCATTCATTTTCCAAGACATTGTGTGTTACAATGGTCTCATTCATTTTCCAAGACATTGTGTGTTACAATGGTCTCATTCATTTTCCAAGACATTGTGAGATACAATGGTCTCATTCATTTTCCAAGACATTGTGTGTTACAATGGTCTCATTCATTTTCCAAGACATTGTGTGTTACAATGGTCTCATTCATTTTCCAAGACATTGTGAGATACAATGGTCTCATTCATTTTCCAAGACATTGTATTATACAATGGTCTTAACCATTTCTCAAATGTTTTGAGTCACACAATGGTCTAACCTACTTCCCAGACATTGTGAATTGCCCAATGGTCTAACCTACTTCCGAGACATTGTGTTTTGCGCACTGGTCTCTAGAATTATTCCATCACATCATCAATATCATTTCATATGATATCAAAAACCCGTCACAACCTATCGATTTCTAAATAGAAATATGAGATTTCTAAAGGACAAACAAATCCATCACCTACAAAAGCTGAACTTTCTCTACATTCATCAAAGTTTTCTTATGAAACCTTCATTATTAAAAGTTCGTGATCCTGGCCAAGTATGTTCTATTTTAGAACTACTTAAAACTTCCTTTCCATACGTACCTACCCTTACTACCTTCTATGCAATGGAATATGAAAACATACGTTACAAGTCTTGTATGGGCGGGACTTGCAACTTAAGGGTTTGACATCGCCTTTGTTTAGTGGACAGTTTCCCGAAAGCAACGGACATATCACAAGTATACCTAATTTAGGTATTTGAAAATTTTATCGAACCTTGGCTAAATATAGACTAGTCACCTATATTTAACCTAGGGACAGTGGAATATAGTCTAACTAACTATATTCGAACTTAAAATTTTCAAATACTGAGAATAGTTGTACTAGGGTTATGTTTAGGTTGATTTCCTACATGAACACGATAAACCACCAGAATACATTAAAACAATCTAGAGACACGATAGTGTCTTACCACTCAGCGAAATCTTAACACTTTATTTGTACTACCTAAGTTCATTCTTGAAAGTTTTCATTTATGAGATAATCCGAACTACTATCTTGGGATAGTTATCAATTATTCTCTTCATCCTGTAGAAGTACTATCCTGTTTAGATCCTAAGGATACCATTCCATCATAAACTTTTAAAATCTCTTAAGATTTTTAAAACAAACTCAACATCTATACCTAAGTGTATTAATGTTAAGCATACACTACACACTTTTGTTCATCAACATATCATAACATTATCTTCACAACCGTTGGAACCACAAGCTCATTAACAGATTTTGATGCACTTTTAAAGCTCAAATCATCCTTAGTTACACCACAAGCACCCTTATCAGCTTTACAAGATTGAATATTCATCTTGTACTTTTGGAACACCAGTATCATCTCGTAATACACTACCTTGTAACTCACCGGCTAAGTATGAATGTTGGGTTGGGAATTCTTAAGTAGGATGATTTGTAATTATTTGAATGGATTGGGATGCCTTTTCATTTAAATAAAGAAATTGTAAATCACCGAACCATAAGTTTATATTCCTCTATTTACATTGTTTGGGATGCCTCTCTATGTAAATAAAGAATTATAAACAAGTGGGCTTATTTGTATCCAAAATAACATAAGTATGAAGTCAACCTACATTACATTGCTCGGGTATGGCTTGATACCTACATTACATTGCTCGGGTATGGCTTGATACCTACATTACATTGCTCGGGTATGGCATGATACCTACATTACATTGCTCGGGTATGGCATGATACCTACATTATATTCGCCACAAGAAATCCTATCTTTTCACCGACATCACTTCAAACCATGACATAAACACTAGGTACAACAACCGATTACCTACTATGCTATGATTGCAACTACTATCCCAATTTCCATTGATATTCCACTACTATATCAATTTCCATTTATTGGATTCCTATGTAAATTTCTATTGTTGTTCAACTGTTATATCAATTGCTATTGATACTTGACAACTATATCAATTTCCATTTTGATATTTAACTATATCAATTTCTGTACAACTACTATATCAATTTCTATTAATAATCGACTGCTATATCAATTTTCTTTGATATTCGACTATTATATGGATCTCTACTGATATTCAACCATGTTATCAATCTCTATTGACACACCATATTCTGAGACTAATCAAACTACATCACTGGTAACCCCAGACTTTAGTCCTCATAAGTAACCACACATCTTTATCGACACCACTCCAACATATGACACATAAAGAACTTCGGGACGAAGTTCCCCGTAAGGGGTAGAGACTGTAACAATTCGCATTTTCAGGTTAATTACTTTTCCCAGCAGGTCACCCAAGCCTGTACTACTCTCGCATGAGCACGCTTAACCGTATGGGCGATTAACCGTTAGACCACAAAACGCGTATCTAAGACGATTTGAGTTTTCAACTTATTAGAAAAAGTCAACATATTTTTTCCCTCCTCCATTGACCAAAAATCATCCCTTGATGTTATAAGTCATTTCGTGATTTTTAGGCTTACGGTTTGATGTCTAAAAGACATTTAATACCAACCGACACTAGACTGAGCCCAGTCTAGACATTATAAGTCATTTTAAATCATTTTTATCACATTAGAAAAGTAACATTTTACTTTTCTCAATTTTACGCAATATTCGTACGTTTTACGTATTACGCGTTTTAGACCCGTGTTTCCAGTTTTTAGCAGGGTTTTACCACCCAAATGGAACCTACCACTCATTTTATATTTTATTATGGAGTATTTTGACAAGTTTAATCATTCCTCCAAGTTTCATATTTTTACGATACCCAGTTTTACGTTTTGTGACGTAACAACTTACGGTTTGCATTTTACGGAGTCAAAACATACTAGATATCTTGGATAATATCATCAAAAGTCCACACCTTGTTCCCCAAGCATATGAACTGCCACTAGGAGGGGGGATTCACACTATGTGGCTCAATCTTATGCATTGAACCCTTAGATTTCATCCATGTGTTAACCCTGGCCTCCAAGGGTTGACAAGTCAACCTTTCTAACCTCCTCCAAGCCATATAAATACCCCCTCCCTCTCCTTGGCCGTCCACCATAACCACACACCAAACCCATCTCATTTGTTCATTCTCTTCCAAGTTTCATGCAAGATTCAAGTGCTAGTTCAAGGTAGAAACCCTAGATAGGTTATCATTCATCAAACACTTCCATAACCTCATGAACTTTGGTGATTTCTCTTGAGTTTGAATCCACTCAATTCACCTCAACCTTCATCATCCATCTTTCAAGATTACAAGGGTAGAAAGATTGCATGAAGTGAAGTGGGTTGAAGCAAGTCTATCAAAGTCCTTTTCCTTACATGTTACTTCCTTTCATCTTTGAAAGCCAAAAGTTGTAAGCCAAACCCTAACATGATTCTTGTTAAATAATCATGTTCATGTTATTTACATGTTATTCTTGCTATATTATGTCTTGTAGTTATGTCCATGATGTATAAAAGTGAGCAAAACAAGTTATTGTTATTGATTGTTACAACAAGTTACTAAAACAAGTAAACTAGTGACTTTCTTGGTAAGACCTGATCAAAATGGTAAAAACATGATGTTGGATCATTACATATTACAGTAGAGGACTTAACAAGGAAACCATAGCAATTTGAACCACCTAAAACGAGTATACGAGTCAAAAGTTACGCCCATTTGAAATTACCAAAACTTTGCAGCAAACTGCCAAATACCATTCTGATCAAATTTGGGTTTTGAAAGTCACACTTCTGGTCCGATTCATCAAAAAGTTAAAACACGAAAGTTGTCCGGAATGACGTTTTCGTTCAGGTATAAAGAAGCTCGAGCCCTGAAAACGCTTTTTGAGTGATAAATTCTTCAAAATCTTAACAGCCCATTTTTAGACCAAAGTCATTACATATAAGTTATGGTTTATGAAGACCAAAGGGGTCTTATGACCTAGAATCAAGACCACAACCATGGCTAGAGCCAAGGTTGAGTCTCAAGACCATGGAACAATGACCAAAGGTCATGGCTAGGCCATGACGAAATGACCATACAAGCTTACCAAGGCAAATACATGAACTAGAGAAGTTGGCGATAACTTGAACATACAATTTGGATCTACTTCATCTAAAGGAACCATGAGATATTACAAAGAGAAAATGGTCATACAAGACTTGTGAAACTACCCCTAATAACAATCTTCATGTACAAATATACTTTCCTAAGTTTATTCAAGTATCGGACATGTAACTTTTCGGATCAAAACTTATATCTATATATTTCATCAACTACTACAATAGTAGGGAGCCTCATGTGAGGAGTTCATTATGTAAGCCGTCGAGTTGAGTTGTGGATTTACGAGTTAAAGTGTCCTGGCTCCTCGAACGCTTACTAACATGACTTCTGAATTATGTCGGCCCGAACGGTAGTAAACGATATACAAAACATACATGTTTCATGAATCTTTTCTTTCAACGACTTACATTATACATCATACCACATCATGGACTAGATGCAAGATATATATATTGGCGTGTTTATGTTTCCTTAGACATTATTCCAAACCTAAGTTGCAACGATTATTCTAGGTTGCTCGTAGAAGTTCTTACGACATATCCATCATTCTCATTATACATCATCCAACTCAAGGTGAGTTCATAGCCCCACTTTACATTACTTCAATGTTTTACAAACCCTTGGGGGGAATACATGCTATTATTTTTCTACTCGAACACAATGCTTTCTACTGTATGCTATTCGACTATGTTTTATTATCACTAAGTAACATCCTTGCCAAACCAAGATCCCTTATTATGAACCATTTAATCACTTGCGAGGGTTACTTACAAGTGAGCGCGAATATTGTGAATAGGCCTATTGGGATTGACGAATCCCATTTGTTTTGACTAAGTTCAAACAAATGCATTAATATTTGAGACATTAGGTATGACGGCAAAGTACCTACCGGGATAAATCTGCCGATCGATATTGGTACACGTTAACGTTTTGGTGTCATAAGCTTAGTGTATAATACATGTTCCGGGCGTATAATAACGTAGCCTACCTGTTTTGTTTCCAAACATTGGTGTGAGTCTATAGCTCACACTACCAACATATTGTGTTCAAACGATTTAACAAACTCTATGAATATCACTCAACCTTTGTGTTGACCTCTCAAGCATGTATTTCAGGTTCATGACGATCAAGGATGGCACGGAAGGACACGGATACTCAAGAGGGCTATAAATTTTATTATCATTCAAAACTCATTTAATGTGATTTGTAAACATGGAACCATTTGGGACCTCATTTTGTAATCTCTGATATTTATATAATTTGAATGATAAATCTTTTAAAACGACTCAATTGGAGTTCGTTTTCTATCATTGTGACTATTGTGCCGTCGAGTAACACCCAGTTTGAATTCCGCTGCAACCATGAATTGGGGGTGTTACATAGCTGCAGAGTCATAGCAGCATAGTCATAGTAGCAGCAGAATCAAGCAGCAGAATCACCTTCAGTGGAAACGGTCTTCAGCAGAATCCATCAGTGGAAACTCGCTTTGTGCTTTATCAGCAGAAACATACTTGTCGTATTTCCTTTAAACCTTTATGCTGAATCTTCAGATTCATTTGATTATTTAATTCCTAACAGAAGCAGTGAGAAGGAAGAAGTAGCAAAGGGTCAAGGTTAATTGTTGATGCTTGTGGTTTTAGAAACCTCTGGTGAGGTACTGGGATGGTCATTGGTTCTTGTGCACCTCAGCTCTTACATTGGAGAAATTTGTGAGATCTTCTAGAAATTCAAACCATAATCTGTTTTCTCTAGTTATTGGTGTTAATTGTTGCTTGTTTACATTCATTTGTGTTTATCTTAGCTTAGAGTAGGTTTACTTTTCAGTTTTATTGATTACATCTTTGATTTGCTTCATAAAACTTTCAAAACAGTAGTATAAAGGGGTGTTTGGTTTAAGCTTGCTGCCTGTATTCAAGTAGTTATCTGTGGTTATTATTGGTTTATCTCTGTCACATTAGGTTTACACTAGTTAGTTATGGTCTAAAATTCATAGTCCTTTTAGTTAAAAAGTCAAAATCATGGGGTGAGTTCTTGATTTTACCCACTGTTAAAGTTTTGAGTTCCAAGCCTTATCCCATTGTTGCATAAGTTTATTTTACAGCTTAATCTAGGTCCATTATAGCTTATAACTTCATAATAAGTCATCATTAATCATCAGAAGTTCACATAAGTCAAAAGCTTAAGTTTTTATAAAAAGTCAAATTGTGCATTTCAGATTTTTCCAAAACTTCAAAGATTTTTGTAGATTTGTGTATTTGGTTTCAGACCTTGTGCTTTTGTGGAATGGTTGTCTACCAGCTTAACTTTCATGTCCTAGCTTCATTACAATTTTAAGATTTTTCTTGTGGGCTCCACTGAGCATCAAACTCACTTGCAGGGTAAACATATGCCCTGCTGCAGCAGCTCATCCACTCAACACCACCACTTGGTGGTGGTTTTCTGGCCACCACAGTGGTCCACAACCTTCCAACTTGGTTCATTTCTACCCCCTCCTACCAGGGATGGTGATTTGACCAATGGTTTGACCCCAAGACCTATGGACCCCACTTGAATCAGCCTATCAAACTTGTCCCATTTCTGTTTTGGCTTTGGTTCATGACAAGTGCTTATTGTGATCATTGTGCTTATTCAGTGGTCACCATTGTTTCTTTTTAGCTTAACCATGTTACTTTAGCTTGTTTACACCTTAATCCACCCCTGGTTCTCAGCTTAAAGCTTATTTCAAGCTTATAGCTTAGACAGCTGACCAAAGTCAACTGTCTAAGAAATAAGCACTTGTTGTGCTTATTTCTGAGTCCCACAAAGTTTGTTTTTACAAAAAGTTTCCATTTTTAGGTGTAAAACAAGTTTCTAAAAGAAAAATCCAGAAAAGTTAATATAAAATTAAGTGATAGTTTCTATTTAATATAATTTAAATTTAAATTTTCATTTTTAAATTTTTATTAAGTACTTAGCTTTTTTGTATTTGTCTTAAATTCCTCTTATATTAAAGTATTTATAATAATTTTCTCAGATTTTTATTTTATTATTTAGTATTTATTCGAATTAATCTTAGTTTTATTAATTATTAATTAATAATTAGTTTTAAATAGCATAATTAGTTTTTATTAAGCAAAACCTAGTTTTTATATTTTTACTAGCTTTTATATGTTGTAAAATAATTTTAGAAATTTTATTAGAATTTTTACTGTTCATTTTCTATTTTTCTTAATTTAAAATAGTTTAATTAGATAATTAGTAATTAATTAATAGAAAAACCATAAAAAGACAAAAATATTTATTTTTAATTTTTATACTTTCTTCAAGTTCATTTTAAGTTTTAGAAATTATTTTTGCAAGTTTTTGTTTAATTTGTAGTGTTTATGATTTTTAGTTTATTTAAATTAGGTTTAATTTACTTTTTAAATAGTTTTGATTAATTAAATAGTATTTAAATATTAAAATAATCATTTTAATAATTTCATTTTCATTTTAAATTTTCTTTTATCTTTTAGTTTGTAAAAAAGTCATTTTCACCCCCTGGGTGTTTTCAGATTTCAGTTTTTACTTTTTATTTTGTACATTCGCGTTATTTAAAACGTGAACGTACGCGTTTTAGGTTTTAAACATTTCTGGTTTTTCTAACTTTCTCGTCTTATTCATATAATTTATTTAAGCTATTTCATTGTACAAATCAGTAGTATAATCAATCACACAAAACCCTTTCTTGTCCAAATTCACCCGATCACAAGCCCGTTTGTTAACCATCACACCTCGTCGGGACATAACGACCCGGGGAAACCACTATATTTCCGTGGAGCATTGACTCTGAGCAGTTTGACCTTGTTGACCATCACCTGGTCAATTTAGGTTGACCGTTTAGCATCAATCAATTTTTGGCGCCGCTGCCGGGGAGGTGTGCGCGCTATTTTAAACGGTTTTGCGTATTAGTGAACCTGGATATACATCCATTGTATATTTACCATCCTTTGTTCATATTTTCTTATTAAAAAAACAAAACAGTTCCTGAAAACTTTTTAAAATCAGTTTTCAACGAACACAAAAACACAAAAACATTTTCTTTATCATTTGTATAAAATGTTTATCCAAAAATCCAAAAACATTCACCTTTACCCTCTCACATTTTTGATTCTCATTTCCTCACCCTCTATACACATTTGATTCTTTCTATGTCTCATCCACACCTTCTGGTTTGCCAGTGGTGTGGTAGTTCTTATAATGGTGGTAATTGCCCCGGTTGTGGCATGGTAGAGTCAGGAAACGGGTCTGTCTATAATCAGGATCCCTATTCCTACCATGACACCATTGATTCATTCCACCAGCTACCACACCATCAGTCTCAGCAGTTTTACTGTTGTGAGTACTGTGGTGGTTCACACTAGTTATGATTGCCAATCGGGAAACACGCTTGTCTATGAGCAGTTTCCTGATAACGGTTATGACTCTAGCACGTACAACCCACAGCCACATCAGTTTTACTGTTGTGATTACTGTGGAGGTCCACACTTCAGCTCAGATTGTCAAACGGGTAATCCATATCCTTGTGAAAATTTTGACACATCGTATTATGACGAACCTCCATCTCCACCAATTCCTCAAAGCCTTCTCCTTGATCTTTTGGATTTAGTAAAAGACTTGAGAGGAATAACACACACCCCAGATAATCCAAACCAAAAATCGATGGAAGAATTGTTAGCTGACGAACAGGCTGCTAAAATAAATTCCCAAGATGCTTATGAAAGATCTATTAAGGAATCAATAGCAAAAGAAAAAGCAGCCATATCTAGCTCTCGATTCCGTTTCATTCCTGATGATAGTGATGATGAGGATATCCTTGATATTCTTCAATTCTATAAAGGTTCATCAGATGAGATTCCATCAGTTGAGATTTCATCTCAACCCACTCTTATCACACCCGAGGTTCCCACTCACTCTTTGATCATGGGGGACGAGCATCTTGACACTATTCCTGATAAGGAATCGGACGAATTCATAAAGTCTAGTGTTGAGAACCTTGTTCCAATCCCAAGAGAGTCACAGGGAATTCTTGATCATATTTGCGATATCCCTCCTCCTCTTGTCTTCCCGACTAATCATGTTGAGATGTTCTCCGATTCTACTGATGATGATTCGTTATCTTGTGGAGACATCGTTTTTATGGAAGAATTACCTTCTAAGCTAGTCAGCTTAGAAGAAGAGAATGATGAGATTGACACGGAAATCAAGGATGAAGCACTTTGTGCAACATTATTGAATGTCGATCTCCTCATTTCTGAAATTGAGGCTTTCAAAATGAAACCTATTTCATTTCCTATCCTAATTAAGGATTGTGACATTTTCTTCGATGATCCTATTCCAGAGTTTGAAGCCTTTACCTTTGATCATATGGGAGAGAAGATTAGTGGCAGTACCACTTCTCATTCTCAAATTTCTCTCCCCGAGTATGATTCATTCACCTTTGAGGAGTTCTCCCGTGAACTCACTCATATCATATCTCCACCGGAGTATGATAACTTTCACTTTGATCTAGACAAAGTTGATCTTTGTTTTCCGGAGGGAAATATTCTCAACCTTGAGAATTTGATTGATATCAAAATCCCAACCCTCCCACCCATAATATGTCTAGATCATACGAGCTTTACTGATGAGATTCATGATACACCAATCATGAATTCTCTTTCTGATGATGATGAATCAATCTTGATTGTCATCAAGATCTTTCTTCCCTTCTTCACCTACAGGGTGACTTCTCCTGTTCTTCACTCCTTCGGGAATGAAGACACTATATTTGACCCCGGCATTTTCATGTATCATTATCTTGAGCTGGGATTATATCTCATCGGTGTGGAACTTTCACGTGCTTCAAATGTTTGTCCAAACATCTTGAATGAAAGTCCGATTGAGATTGTTTCTTCCACATCATGCTTCCCCAAGGACAAATGAATTCGGGGTCGAGTCAAGCTAGCAACTCGGTAAACCAAAACAGTGGCATGCTTATAGGATTTTCACCCTAAGTGTGGGGGAGTTGCCCACACTATGGTTATTTATGAAGTGAAAAAACAAAATGGTGTTTTCCACGCTTAGCTTGTAATGTTGCCCTTTTACGTTCAAAATGTCGGCATAATAGCCGGGGCTTTGAATATTGAGGACAATAATCATTCTAAGTGTGTGTGGGGGGGGGGGGGTATTCGATATTCTAGCGAATTTTATCACATTTTACTATCTAATACCCCCGTTTTTGGCCAAAATTTCAAAAATTTTAAAATTTTTTCACCGGTGCTTCAAAATTTTTGTGGTTATCAGTCCGCCATGTCTAACCGACAAAGGGATTGGCTAATCCAGGAGCAAACGGCTCTTGGTAAAGATACATCAAATCCGTTTATGGCTTGCAATTTGCCCAAAATTGTATGGTACCTCAACTCGCCATATCCCATAAAGCGAATGAGTTGGCTAGCTCACAAGAATATGGCTTGTGGTAAAGGCAGTGGAAAATCCATAATTGGTAATCAGCTCACCAAGATGTTGACTATTCCATCAAGAGCTGGCTAGTCCAGAAGCAAACGGCTTTTGGTAAAGACTAATCAAATCCGTTGACAGCTGGTGGTTTGCTCAAAATCACACGGTTATCAGGTGTGCCACAGTTCTTACACCTGGCTACTCCAGAAGTGATGGCTTTTTGTAAAGAGTTTAAAATCCATCAAGTTTTCAAAACAGTTATTGCTAGGGACTAGCAATAGTTTAGTGTGGGGGATTGATGAATGCTCAAACACTCATCATTTTTGGTCAAATCTGAACTGCAAAACATACAAAAACACTCAGAAATGCATCAAATTACTAAAAATATTTAAAAATTGTGTTTTATATGTTTTAGATGCAAAATGAGCAAAAACAGATGAAAAACGTACAAAGTTTGCAAAATTGGCAGTTTCAGTCCCCCAACTTTCATAAAATTACAAAACTAGTCCCTGGATATTCAAAATATAGAAAATTATCACCAAAGGTCCTTTTACAATCACAAGTTGTCATATTTAGTCCTTTGGTGAAAAATTGGAAAAGTTTTGGAAAATTACAAAATTAGTCCCTGGAGTTTCAAACTTTGGCAGATTTGGTCCCTGGTGGGATATTTTTGGATGAAAAATCATTTTTAGTCCTTGGAAATCCAAAAATGTTCAATATTAGTCCTTGGATAAAATTTTTTCCACATATTGGCAAAAATGACCCCTAAACTTTTAAAAATGACAAAAATGGTCCTCGGGGTTTAAAATTTTGGAAAATTGTAATTTTGGTCCTAATAATATTCAGATTTGTCAATATGGGTCCTTATAATTAATTTTGGAAAGTATCATAACAGGTCCCTAACTTTCACCAAATTACAAAAATGGTCCTTGTGTTACATATTAAGACAAACGGACCCTTTTATTTATCTAAACCCAACAAAAACCAAATCCAATTCCGTCCCTGATCCACAGTCCACCCCCAAGCCCAATCACTAAACCAAATTAGGCCCACACCAAAATATAACTCCCTCGCGTTGACCCGGTCAAACAAACACAACCCCGCTCTACTGTTCACCTTCCACTCCACCTCCATGATTTCTGCAACCCTGCTCCCCCCTCCTCTCCAAACTCCACCAACCATTCACCAAACTTCATTAATTCTCACCAACCCAACAAACCTTTCCCCCCTCATTAAATTCCCACACCAAACCCACTTTCCATAATTCCCGCCAAAACCCCATTTGAACGGTGGAGATCAAAAGAACCAATCCAACGGTTCCAATGCTAGTGGGAAAGAAAGAGATTGATGCCAAGTCTTATTTAAGTGAAGAAAAGAGGCCAGAAGAAAGGGTATTAGAGTAGGAGTAGTGTAAAGTAGTTTTCACATGTCGTTTTTAATATAATTTAAATTCCAAGTGTATTTCCTTGTATTTTAAGCTTGTACTCAGTTTTTTTTTTTAATATATTGAAACTCTTATTTCAAGTTATATTTCAAGTCTTGTTACTAAATTCTAATTTGGCATTTTTATGGGAATTTGACAAATTCCTCTAAAGTTGTTAAGTGGTGTTATTTTCTGCTTGTTTAAGCACAATCAAACTAAGTTATAAGCTCTCTTTAGCTTTCCACACTTATAAATTATTCTAGGGAAGAAAAGCAAAAATTCAATTAAAAATAGGTTAAAATTAAAGAAGCAGTGAGAAGGAAGAAGTAACAAAGGGTCAAGGTTACTTGTTGATGCTTGTGGTTTTAGAAACCTCTGGTGAGGTACTGGGATGGTCATTGGTTCTTGTGCACCTCAGCTCTTACATTGGAGAAATTTGTGAGATCTTTTAGAAATTCTAACCATAATCTGTTTTCTCTAGTTATTGGTGTTAATTGTTGCTTGTTTACATTCATTTGTGTTTATCTTAGCTTAGAGTAGGTTTACTTTTCAGTTTTATTGATCACATCTTTGATTTGCTTCATAAAACTTTCAAAACAGTAGTATAAAGGGGTGTTTGGTTTAAGCTTGCTGCCTGTATTCAAGTAGTTATCTGTGGTTATTATTGGTTTATCTCTGTCACATTAGGTTTACACTAGTTAGTTATGGTCTAAAATTCATAGTCCTTTTAGTTAAAAAGTCAAAATCATGGGGTGAGTTCTTGATTTTACCCACTGTTAAGGTTTTGAGTTCCAAGCCTTATCCCATTGTTGCATAAGTTTATTTTACAGCTTAATCTAGGTCCATTATAGCTTATAACTTCATAATAAGTCATCATTAATCATCAGAAGTTCACATAAGTCAAAAGCTTAAGTTTTTATAAAAAGTCAAATTGTGCATTTCAGATTTTTCCAAAACTTCAAAGATTTTTGTAGATTTGTGTATTTGGTTTCAGACCTTGTTATTAGTGATTCAGAAAAGCTTATGTAGTCCACCTTAAACTTTTTCCATGTGTGTCTTTCAAATTGTAAGCTGAAGACTTGCTTTTCTTTTAAACTTCCAAAACAGCCACCCCTTTAAGTAGTGTTTGACACAACACTTTTCTGTAGTCAAAACTTGTTTTTACAAAAATTTTGAATTTAAAACAGCTTTAGGTGATTGTTATTAGTAGTTTAGAAGTAAGTGCAAGCAATTTCCAGTAGTTTCATAGCTTCTTGTTTAGTTTTCAAATTTTTTTTGGTTATAACTCTTTTCATATATTAGTTACTGTTGATCTTAGTTTAGACCTTATTTGTTGTTAATTTTGCTTCATATTAGTCCAAACATGTTTAGAATAGGTTACTATAGGTTTCTGAGTCTATGTGTTTAGTTTCCAGGTCAATGACCCCATTTTTACCCATTTACGCTAACTGTTGCATCAGGTCCACTCAGGCATAGGGAAGTATTTTTCATTTGTTCATCTCTTAGCCAATTGCCCTGAAATTTGTTCCATAGCTAATTTCCCAGCTTGTTAGCATGCCTGTATTTTTAGATTACTTTTTTGATTTTTTTACAAGCCTGTACAAGCCTTTGAAGTAGCCTCCCTAGGCTGTTGCACCTCAGCAGGTCTGTGGTAACCTGATCGAGTCTGAAGCAGTCAACTAAAGTCAACCACGGATGTGGTCAATATAGTCAAACTCCTTAGGCTCAATTCTCCGTGGAATACAGTGTTTCCCCGGGTTGTTATGTCCTAACGAGGCGTGCAATTGTAAAAAGACGAATTTGTGATCGAGTGATTTTGAATGGGAAAATAGTGTGAGTGTTTTAAACTAACGTTTTATAAAATAAAATAACCTAAATAAACTATTTTAATTAAAACGTAAACCTAAATTATCTAAAAACGTTTAAAAACCTAAAACGCGTATGATTAATTAAAACTACGTTTAACGTACGAAATAAAACGTGAATTCTGTCCAATATAAATCCCACGGATGTGAAATTTATATTTTTGGAATCCAAATGATAAAAGAAAATTATTGGAAAAAGAAAATATTTTTTTAGACTTTTTATTTAATTTTTATTAATTAAAAACTATTTAAACTTAATTAAACAAATTAAACTAATTTAATTATAGTAAATACTAAACTAATTTATAAAATTATAAAACTTTTTATAAATTTACTTAACCATCGCAGGAATCTATAAAAAATAAAAAAAAGTTTATAAAATTTATAAATAAGCTGTTTTACAAATTAATTACTTATGATTTATTTAATACCTAATTAAACTATTTTAATTATAATAAATACTAAACTAATTTATAAAAATTTAAAAATATTAAGGTAAATACTTAATACTAGCAGAAACTTATAAAAAATATAAAAAGTTCTAAAACTTATTAATAAGCAGTTAAAATAAGCAATTAAGCAAAATTAAGCTAAAATGGCTGAAACTATATTAAGTATCAAATTTGGTAAAGAGTGAATGAGAAAAGACCCTAGGGCGACTGGTTTACAGGTACTCACTATCACTCTTCCAAAGGGGGAGGTCTCAGGTTCGACCCTGCCTCACCCCTTTTTACCAAACATTTTTTTTTCAATTTTTATTTTACAACCAGATAGAATATATGAAAATAAGCAAATTATAAAACTACAACTTTTTATGAGACTTTACCAATGAGCAGATAATAAGGTGAAATAATAAGCAGTTTACCTATAAGCTTGAAAATGAGATTTTTTGTAAACTAAAAAGCTATCTAAATGATCCAATAAGCTAAAATGGATTAAGATAAAGCTAAAACTAACTGAGATGAACACAAATAAGCTAAATTAAGCAATAAAACAAACTGAAATAAGCAACTAATCATAAATAAGCAAATCCAAGTACCCACAGTCCACTCAGGACAAAAGATCCAACTAGCAGGCCTTGTGGGGGCCACATGAGAGATCAGGAGTCTAAATTGAAAGATGATCCAATAAGCTAAGCTTATTGGCTTTTCAAAAAGCCAAAGTATAAGTTCTGGGGCCCACTATGGAGACCAGGGAGGGCTTGGAAGATGGGGGTTTTTGGATAGATGCCCTGGTGTAGGGTATAATATGCCCTGCAGGCCTGTTTAAGACCCCAAATAAGCCATAAGAAAAAATCATAAAAATAAGCTGTTGGTTGATTTCTAAAGTTTAACTGAGTGACTTTGAGTTGTGAAAATTTCAAATCCCAAATCTTAACACAAAAATCATATAAATTCATTGAATTTTTAGTTTTCTGCTTGACTGTCAAACTTGACTTTTTCACTTTAACTCCTAATTTGACTTATATGATATTTGAATGATCCATATTGACAGAGATTGATGTTATGTGTTGTATTTAAGCTGAATTAAGCTAGATCCTACACTTATGCATCATTATCCATGAGCATGATCTCATTAATCATCACAATAAGCAAAATTATGAGACTCAATTTAAATTTTGACCTTTTTATAAACAAACACTAAGTATTATGAGTTTGGTGTCCTGATATTACCTATTGAGATATAATAGATCCAAATTAAAACACAGAAACATACTAGGACTTAATCAGAATACCAAATCCAAACACCCCTTTTGTAAACCGTTTTGACAATTTCTCAAAGGAAAAGATTGAATCAACCCACAAACCTTACTAATTATATTATACTAAGCTATTTTAAGTCTAAATGAGCAGAATTGCACAACAACTAACAACAATTATTACTTAACAAAGATTATAGAAAAACATGTCCAAAACCTTACTTGACATCCAAGCTAGAAGGTAATTGAGAATGAGTACCAAGAACATGACCTAATGCCCCCCATGGGACTCTAAACCAGATTCATAACCATGCTTGCTTCTCTTCTTCTTTCTTCTTCTGTCTTTTTATTTTATTTTATTATTTTTTTATTTTTAATTTTATTGAGCTAAACTAATGTAAATGATTTAAAAACTTTAAGAAACTGATAAATAAGCTTAAATGAGTTTAAAAGAGCATAAAACAACAACCATAAACAATAATGAGTGAATTTGTCAGATTCACTTAGAATTGTTAAAATTGAATTTATAAATAAAAACTTGAAATTAACATTACAGGAAGATAAAATTACATTAATCAAACTGATTGTAATAATTTGAAAGTTGGAATACAAATTACACTAAGTACAATTATCTAATTTACACTACTCCTAAATTAATTAATCTGCTACTATCTCTTCTGCTTCTTCCTGCTTTTATAGATGTCCCAAAAGGTTCCAGCTGTCATAAGGAGCAAATCCCACCACTTTGTAGCTTTGATATGTGTCCAATTCATCACATCTGTTCAAAATGCTTTTTGGTGCCAAAATCCACACAGGTTGCTTGTAGCCGTTTTCTGTGCATTAAATGCAATTGGGATGCTTGTGAGGATTGAGGGGACAAAATGGAGTGTATATTGAGCTTAGGGGTGGTGGTGTAAGGTATGGCAGGGTGTAGGCTGAGGCAGATTTAGCTTTGGCATGTGTCCTCCCCTGGTGCAAAACCAGGGGAAGGGGTTTAGTTGTGGAGGTGACAGGGGGTGTATGAGGTGGTAAAGGTGTAAGGTGGAGGTGGAGAGGAGGGATAGTAGCAGGGTGAAGCAGGAGAGGTGGAAGGTTGGGGATGAGTGGGGGTCAAACGGTCAACGACCAGGTTTTAATAATAAAGGGATATGGGCTTTGTTGTTTGGGCCTTGTGGTATATGGCTGGACCAGGCCTGAGATTGTGTTTGGATTTGGAATTTGTTGTTATTTTGGATCAGTTTGGTTTTGTAATAATATAAGCCCAAGGACTTATTTTGTAATTTCTGAATTTCAAGGACTGGTCTTGTAATTATTCCAAATTTTATAAAAAAGGACCATTCTTCCCATATTGGAATAATATAAGGACCTATTTGATATTTTCCAAAATAAAAACAACCGGGGACTATTTTTGCCAAATTTACATAGTTGAGGGTTAAAATTGTAATTTTCTAAAAGTTATCAAAAAGGACTTGATTTGTCAGGATAAATAGTACAAGGGCTATAGATGTAAGTTTTCCAATTTAAAATGCCCAGGGACTGTTTTTGCCATTTTTGAAACTTCAGGTACTAAAACTGTAATTTCCTGAAACTTTTTATCCAAGGGTCAAACTTGATAACTTGTGAATTCCCAAGGACTATTTTTGACTTTTTATTCCAAAATAAACTTCCAGGGACTAAAACTGTCATTTCTTGAAAGTTCAGGGACTGAAACTGCTAATTATGCAAACTTTGTTCGTTTCATCTGTTTTTACTCATTTTGCATCTGGAACATATAAAAACACATTTCAAGAATATTTGTAGTATTATGTGACATATATGAGTGTTTTTAACTGTTTTTGTATTTAAAATAGGACAGAAATGATGAGTATTTGAACACTCATCAATCCCCCACACTAAACTATTGCTAGTTCCTAGCAACTAAAGTCCAGTAACAACCCGTTTTGAAAATTTACTGGATTTTGATATCTCTTTACCAGACAGCCATTACTTCTGGAGTAGCCAAATGTTTCAGTTCAAGGAAGAACTATGGTACACTGATAACCATATGATTTTGAGCAAACCATAAGCTGTCAACGTATTTGATTTGTCTTTACCCAAAGCCGTTTGCTTCTGGACTAGCCAACTCTTTACTGTTTAAGATATGATGAGTTGAATACCATACAATTTTGGGCAAATTGTCAGCCATCAACGGATTTGATATATCTTTACCAAGAGTCGTTTGCTCCTGGATTAGCCAGTCTTTATGTGGGTTAGACATGGTGGACTGATAACCATATGTTGTGTTAGTGCAACGCACTTCCACTAAGTGAAAAATTTTAAAATTTTGCAAAAAACGGGGGTACTAAGGTATAATATGATCAAATTCGCTAGAATTTACCCCCCACACTTAGAATTGAATATTGTCCTCAATATTCAAAGTCCCGGCTATTATGCCGAATTTTTGAACGTAAAAAGGCAACATTACAAGCTAAATGTGGAAATAACATTTTTCACTTTATTTATATAGATATATACATACACGCACCATTTTTTTTGTTGTGAAACTTATATACATGGTAACAACAGCATGGGTAACTCCCCCACACTTAGGGTGAAAACCCCGTATACATGCTACTGTTTTTGTTTACCGAGTCGCTAGCTTGACTCGACCCCGAATTCATTTGTTCATGGGGAAGTAAGTGGACTAAACAATCTCCATCGGACTTTCTTTCAAGATGTTTAGATTAACTTTGAAGTACGTGAAAGTTCCACACCGATGAGATAAGTACCCGACTTACATGAAAATGCCGGGGTTAAATATAGTATCCTCACTCCTGAAGGAGTGACGGATAAGTGGAGAAGTCACGGGGTACGTGAAGAAAGATAAGAAAATCATGATAACAATCATGATTGACTTATAAAAAGGAGACTTCATAATTTCCATATTATGAATTTCAGCAATGAAGCTCCTTTTGTAAGAAAACTTTTCCGTGTGAGTTTTCTTACAAAGTAATATACCGGGTTTAAAAATTTTGTCCTCGGGGAGGAAATCAACCACGGTATCATCAAAGGAACATGATTCAATCTCAAGTAACAAATGATGTAGATCATTATGTTCAATTAACCCATTGATTGGATTCTTAATTCCATTGATATGAGTGAGTTCACTGGTGAACTCCTCATGAAGAGAATCATTCACAAGATGTATATCTGTGAATCCTTGTTTATTTGTTTTGCATGTTTCGGGAACAAGGCGATTGATGTTTTCTTTTGGACTGCTGGGATGAGAATTGAGTGATGGATCACGATATAAGAGATTTTCTATTTCTTTTAGATTAGCTAGTAAAGTAAAGCGATCATTGTTACTTCCTAGTAGAAGTGGATCAATGTGAGCGAGTTCATCAATGAACTCCTCAAGAAGAGGATCAACATGTGATAGTGATGCCTCAACATACTCAATGTTTCCATTAGAAATACAATTATTGCTAGAATTGGAGAAAGTCTCAAGTTGATCTTTTGAACACTCAAGAGGGGAAGGTAAATCACACACATGAACAGGAATTCCCTGGAACTCACTTGGGATTTGGACAAGGTTCTCAACATTGGACTTTATTAATTCATCTGATTCCTTTGTAGGAATTGTGTCAAGATGCTCATCCCCCATACTTAGAGAGTTAGTGGGATCCTTAGGTGTAATATCAGTAGGAAGAGGGAGTTGAGGAGCGCTAGCATGCATGGATTTTCCATTTGTTCCTCTGCTAGGGATTCTTCCGTACTCTTATCTCCCTGTATAACCATGGATGGAATTTTAATTGATGAACGTGATGAAGGTTTATAAAATTGAAGAATATCAATGGTTTTCTCATCATCAGTAGCATCATCCTCGAGAAGAGCAGCTTTGCAAAATATGGTACGTGTTTTGGCTGTTCTTTCTTCAACAAGTAATTCTTCCATGGTTTTATCGTTTCTTGCAGCTCGTTCTTCAATAGATTTCTCATGAGATACACAAGAAGAGCTTGGTGCATTTTGAAATGATGGCTTAGTCAACTCCTCCTTAATTTCTTTTAATGACTCAAGATCCTTCAGGAAAATTTCTTCCCGAGTTTGTTCTTGAGGAGTTGCATGGTTTATTTGGTACTGTAGAGGTTGGTCATAGTACGACTAGTCATTATTATTACAAGGAAATGAATTCCCTGTTTGACATTCGGAGCTGTAGTGTGAACCTCCACAATACTCACAACAATTTGGTTGTTGTGACTGATTGGGTTAATAGTACGGATATTGGTCATTACCAAAGTTTTGATTGTTACCAGAAAACTGTTCATAGACAAACGTGTTTTTGGTTTGACATTCAAATCCTTGGTGTGCCCCTCCACAAAATTCACACGCGTATGTCTGTATCTCATAATTTGGTGGCTGATGGAATAATTCAGTCGTGTCATGGTAAGAATAAGGATTCTGCTTACAGACAGACCCATATCCTGACTCTACCATGCTACAACTGGGACAATTACCACCATTATTAGGACCACCACACCATTGACAATCAGAATGATGTGGATACGACATAAAGAAGAATCAAAGGGTAATAGAGGGTAAGAAATGAAGAATCAAAAAGGTATGAGGGTAAAGATGGATATTTTTGGCTTTTTAGTGGTAAATATACAATGAGTGATTATTCAAAACTACTGATGCTTCAAATCGTTATGAATACGTAGCACAGCCTCCCCGGCAGCGGCGCCAAAATTTGATTGAGTCTGAAGCAGTCAACTAAAGTCAACCATAGATGTGGTCAATATAGTCAAACTCCTTAGGCTCAATTCTCCGTGGAATACAGTGTTTCCCCGGGTCATTATGTCCCAACGAGGCGTGCAATTGTAAAAAGACGAATTTGTGATCGAGTGATTTTGAATGGAAAAATAGTGTGAGTGTTTTAAACTAAGGTTTTATAAAATAAAATAACTTAAATAAACTAGTTTAATTAAAACATAAACCTAAATTATCTAAAAACGTTTAAAAACCTAAAACGCGTACGATTAATTAAAACTACGTTTAACGTACGAAACAAAACGTGAATTCTGTCCAATATAAATCCCACGGATGTGAAATTTATATTTTTGAATCCATATGATAAAAGAAAATTACTGGAAAAAGAAAATATTTTTGTAGACTTTTTATTTAATTTTTATTAATTAAAAACTATTTAAACTTAATTAAACTAATTAAACTAATTTAATTATAGTAAATACTAAACTAATTTATAAAATTATAAAACTTTTTATAATTTACTTAACCATCATAGGAATCTATAAAAAATATAAAAAGTTTATAAAATTTATACATAAGCTGTTTTACAAATTAATTACTTATTATTTATTTAATACCTAATTAAACTATTTTAATTATAATAAATACTAAACTAATTTATAAAAATATGAAAATTTTTATTTAAATACTTAATACTAGCAGAAACTTATAAAAAATATAAAAAGTTCTAAAACTTATTAATAAGCAGTTAAAATAAGCAATTAAGCAAAATTAAGCTAAAATGGCTGAAACTATATTAAGTATCAAATTTGGTAAAGAGTGAATGAGAAAAGACCCTAGGGCAACTGGTTTACAGGTACTCACTATCACTCTTCCAAAGGGGGAGGTCTCAGGTTCGACCCTGCCTCACCCTTTTTTACCAAACATTTTTTTTTTAATTTTTATTTTACAACCTGATACAATATATGAAAATAAGCAAATTATAAAACTAAAACTTTTTATGAAACTTTACCAATAAGCAGATAATAAGGTGAAATAATAAGCAGTTTACCTATAATCTTGAAAATGAGATTTTTTGTAAACTAAAAAGCTATCTAAATGATCCAATAAGCTAAAATGGATTAAGATAAAGCTAAAACTAACTGAGATGAACACAAATAAGCTAAATTAAGCAATAAAACAAACTGAAATAAGCAACTAATCATAAATAAGCAAATCCAAGTACCCACAGTCCACTCAGGCCAAAAGATCCAACTAGCAGGCCTTGTGAGGCCCAAATTAGAGATCAGGAGTCCAAATTGAAAGATGATCCAATAAGCTAAGCTTATTGGCTTTTCAAAAAGCCAAAGTATAAGTTCTGGGGCCCACTATGGAGACAAGGGGAGGGCTTGGAAGATGGGGGTTTTTGGACAGATGCCCTGGTGCAGGGTATATGTATGCCCTGGTGCAGCTGTTTAAGACCCCAAATAAGCCATAAGAAAAAATCATAAAAATAAGCTGTAGGTTGATTTCTAAAGTTTAACTGGGTGACTTTGAGTTGCGAAAATTTCAAATCCTAAATCTTAACACAAAAATCATATAAATTCTTTGAATTTTCAGTTTTCTGCTTGACTGTCAAACTTGACTTTTTCACTTTAACTCCTAATTTGACTTATATGAGATTTGAATGATTCATATTGACAGAGATTGATGTTATGTGTTATATTTAAGCTGAATTAAGCTAGATCCTACACTTATGCATCATTATCCATTAGAATGATCCCATTAATCATCACAGTAAGCAAAATTATGAGACTCAATTTGAATTTTGACCTTTTTACAAACAAACACTAAGTATTATGAGTTTGGTGTCCTAATATTACCTATTGAGATATAATAGATCCAAATTAAAACATAGAAACACAATAGGACTTAATTCAGAATACCAAATCCAAACACCCCTTTTGTAAACTGTTTTGACAATTTCTGACTGGAAAAGATTGAATCACCCCACAAACCTTACTAATTATATTATACTAAGCTATTTTAAGTCTAAATGAGCAGAACAGAACATCAACTAACAACAATTATTACTTAACAAAGATTATAGAAAAACATGTCCAAAACCTTACTTGACATCCAAGCTAGAAGGTAATTGAGAATGAGTACCAAGAACATGACCTAATGCCCCCATGGGACTCTAACCTAGATTCATAACCATGCTTGCTTCTCTTCTTCTTTCTTCTTCTGTATTTTTTATTTTATTTTTGATTTTACTCTATATTTTTTTATTTTTAATTTTATTGAGCTAAACTAATGTAAATGATTTAAAAACTTTAAGAACCTGATAAATAAGCTTAAATGAGTTTAAAAGAGCATAAAACAACAACCATAAACAATAATGAGTGAATTTCTCAGATTCACTTAGAATTGTTAAAATTGAATTTATAAATAAAAACTTGAAATTAACATTACAGGAAGATAAAATTACATTAATTACTGATTGTAATAATTTTAAAGCTGGAATACAAATTACACTAAGTACAATTATCTAATTTACACTACTCATAAATTAATTAATCTGCTACTATCTCTTCTGCTTCTTCCTGCTTTTATAGATGTCCCAAAAGGTTCCAGCTGTCATAAGGAGCAAATCCCACCAATTTGTAGCTTTGATACGTGTCCAATTCATCACATCTGTTCAAAATGCTTTTTGGTGCCAAAATCCACACAGGTTGCTTGTAGCCATTTTCTCTGCATTAAATGCAATTGGGATGCTTGTGAGGATTAAGGGGACAAAATGGAGTGTATATTGAGCTTAGGGGTGGTGGTGTAAGGTATGGAAGGGTGTAGGCTGAGGCAGAGGTAGCTTTGGCATGTGTCCTCCCTTGGTGCAAAACCAGGGGAAGGGGTTTAGTTGTGGAGGTGACAGGGGATGTATGAGGTGGTGAAGGTGTAAAGTGGAGGTGGAGACGAGGGAGAGTAGCAGGGTGAAGCAGGAGAGGTGGAAGGTTGGGGATGAGTGGAGGTCAAACGGTCAACGACCAGGTTTTAATAATAAAGGGATATGGGCTTTGTTGTTTGGGCCTTGTGGTATATGGCTGGACCAGGCCTGGGATTGTGTTTGGATTTGGTATTTGTTGTTATTTTGGATCAGTTTGGTTTTGTAATAATATAAGCCCAAGGACTTATTTTGTAATTTCTGAATTCCAAGGACTGATCTTGTAATTATTCCAAATTTTATAAAAAAGGACCATTCTTGCCATATTGGAATAATATAAGGACCTATTTGATATTTTCCAAAATAAAAACAACCGGGGACTATTTTTGCCAAATTTACAAAGTTGAAGGTTAAAATTGTAATTTTCTAAAAGTTATCAAAAAGGACTTGATTTGTCAGGATAAATAGTACAAGGGCTATAGATGTATGTTTTCCAATTTAAAATGCCCAGGGACTGTTTTTTTTTCCATTTTTGAAACTTCAGGGACCAAAACTGTAATTTCCTCAAACTTTTTATCCAAGGGTCAAACTTGATAACTTGTGAATCCCAAGGACTATTTTTGACTTTTTATTCCAAAATAAACTTCCAAGGACTAAAACTGTCATTTCTTGAAAGTTCAGGGACTAAAACTGCCAGTTATGCAAACTTTGTTAATTTTTCATCTGTTTTTACTCATTTTGCATCTGAAACATATAAAAACACATTTCAAGAATATTTGTAGTATTATGTGACATGTCTGAGTGTTTTTAACTATTTTTGTATTTAAAATAGGACAGAAATGATGAGTATTTGAACACTCATCATAACCCTAGAGCTTATTTGTGCTTTCCAACTGCTTATTTTGACCATTATAGTGCTATTTAAGACCCCCTAATTTCCCCTTGCATGTTTTCCCCTGACCCAACTTGAAATTAGTTGGTTGAGAGCTTGTCAGACCTGCTATTGTGCCCTTTTTTTTTTACTGTTTCCCCCCTTAGGCTGCAGGTTGCATACCCATCCTTCATCACCCCCTTGCAGCTCATACAAGCTCCATATTAGCTATAACTGTGCATTCATGTTCTTGGTCATATTGTCTTTATCTGATCAGTTTCTGAATTGCTTGAGCTTACTAGCTTAGAGCTTAATTTGTGCTTCAAAAGTAGCCCCTGTTGGACTGTTTTGGTTTGCATCAATTATGAAACCTTGTTTACATGCTCTTGCTTTGTTAACTATTAAGTCTGTATTTTGTTTTTCGTTGAATTTTGATTAGCGGCTTATTTGGTAGATTATATTTTGGTTTTGGCTTGATAGGTTTAGTTCTCAGTCACTTGTTAGCTTCTTGTTCCCTTGGTGTGCTTGTTGTAACTTAATTGTTCTAACAGTTAGCTAGGTTCCTTTGGTTCAAAAGGTTATAAGCTTTCTGATCAAGCATAAGCTTGTTATCTAGCTTATTTGTAGGGTTTGGAAAAAGATTTTTATAAAAATTAGTTAGCTTTTATTGTAGTTCAAATTGCAAAACAAAAAAATGTTGCAAAAAAAGAATTTGGATTGGGTGGGAATCGAACCTGGGTCACCAGGCTACACCAACAGACACAAGCAACCATGCCCACCATCGGAGCTCTAGTGTTTTTCCTGTTATTTTTAGTTTCATTCAACATTTATAGTATTAGTTCCTTTTGCTTATTATAATTTCAGCTTTTTATTTGCTTTTTTAACTGCTTATTTGCACTGTGCTCCCCCCCTAGGATTTTTCACAGATTAGTAAGTAGTTCAAGTATTTGTTAAAAATAAATTTCAGATTTATTAGATTAGTTTTAGTATTTATTTTGAATTAATTAGTGTTAATTAGTATTTAATTCATATTAATTAGAATTTCAATTAAATTTCTAATTTTCTTTTTTCAAAATTTTCTTTTATCTTTTAGATCGTAGGAAAATTATTTTCACATCCGTAGGATTAGCGTAGCATTTAATTCACGTTTTATTTTGTGCATTGACGTTTATTTTAATAAACGTCACGTATTTGTGTTAGCTTGCGTTTTAGGATTTCCCGAATTCCCTATTATGTTTCCCGTAGTATCTTAGGTAGTTTTAAGTATTTATTAGCGACCCCTTGTTTATATTCCCATTTAGGTTGCGTTTATTTCAATTTTCGTTCGTTAATTCTTAATTTCCGTTAATTTAACGTATCACAAAACCAAATAATCTTTCTCAACCAAACATACAAGGTTTTAATCTCGATCTTTTGACGAAGCTTTCCATTCATACCTCGTTGGGACACGACCCAGGAAATCACTTCCCGGTTTCGAAAATAAGTATCACTTTCACGAGCTTACGAGGTAATCTTTTTCCTAATAGGTTTACTCATATTTCTCCACGTCTTGTTGTCTCACGATAACATTGACTTCATGTTTGTTGATATTTTGATAAATTGTTTTGCACAAAAACACAACGAATCAAATGGCGCCACTGCCGGGGAGGCTGTGTGTCGAAAGTCTCGTTAAGGTTTAGACGATTAGTCTTGTAGAACCTTCGCAAGAAGTTACGCTTTCATAAAACTTATAAAATACAAAAAATATTTTTCTTTTGTTTCTATATATGTATTATATCTATAAAAGATAAGAAAAACATAAAAAGATTTTCCTGTTTCTTTGTTTAATAATAACAACATTAAAATCTTACCGCCGCAAACCAAGGCAGAACACCTACCAACTAGGGGTGTGACCATAATAAGTTCCCAAACTAAAGATCAAAACTTGCCTTTGTATCACTTACGTTTTGGAAAACTTTTAATCGATAAGCTTACATTAAGAGGAGTCTAAACGGTATAGGGCTATCCAACGAACTTCGCCCTAGTGAGAAATCCATTCTTTTCTCCCGCTCCTTGTACGTGTTTCCTTAAAGGTCAACCTTGCGTTCTTGATTATTGGTTTAAGTTCCCTTGTCGTTAAAGTGGTATTGTTTTAATTGATATTTTTTGTGGTGCATGCGCACTCGTTCGTCTACGTCAACAAGTCCTTTGCAATAGCTTAACAACATTCCAAGAAGAAGGCGTAATCGACGACTTACCAATCCAATAGTCGAACCCGAGATTCGTACTATTCCTACCGTTATCATGGCGGCTGAGCTCACTATGAATGAGCTTCTCCAAGCTCCCATCGAGGGTTACGGAGATGCTATCGTTGTTCCAGCCATCGTGGCTGACAATTTCGAGCTTAAGACCGGGTTGATAAACCTAGTCACCTCACGTCAATTCTATGGTTTTGAAAGGGACAATCCTCAAGATCACATTCGATGGTTTAACAAAATCACATCCACCATCAAATGCAAAAATGTCCCTGAAGAGGCAATCAAACTTCTTTTTTTCCTTGTTTCCCTCGATGGGGCTGCCAAGAATTGGCTTGACAAATAACCCCCTCGATCAATTGAAACATGGGAAGATTTGGTTAAGAAGTTCATGAATGAATTCTTTCCTCCTTCTAAAACCACGACCCTTAAGAATGAGATCATGAAATTCACGTAGAAATTCGATGAATCATTCAGTGAGGCATGGGACCATTATAAGGATATGCTTCGCAAATGTCCTCATCATGGTTTCTCCGAGTTAATGCAACTCGACGCTTTCTATAATGGTGTGAGCTAAATTGATCAAGACTCTCTCAATTCCTCCGCTGGAGGTAATTTCTTGAATTGAACCACAAGGGATGCTTTAGTGATCATCGAGAATAAGTCTAAGGTCCGCTTCCATGAAGCAAGCCGGTTGTTTCCCAAGTGAATGTTGGTCCTTCTACCTCATCACCCGTGGCTCAATCTAGCACCAATGCTAGGCTTGACAAACTTACGGAAGCCATTCATGCTTTGGTTCTCACCAAAAGTAAGAAAGTTTCTTCTCAACTTGCCGAAGTCAAAAAGGTTGAAGTTTGTGTTACTTGTGGTGGTCCACACGCATATTACAATTGTACTGCCACCGATGGCAATCCATTTGAAGTTAATGCAATAGCCGGTAGTTCTAATCAAGGAGGTAACCAATATCGTCCTCAAGTGGAACCAAACTACCGTGCTAGCAACCAAAGTGGTCCACCCGGCTTTTCTCAACCTAATAATCCAAATCGATTCAATCAAAATCAACAAGAAAGAAATCAAAATGTTCAAAATCAATTTCATGCCCCTATGAATCAATTTCCAAATCAAGGGGGGAATTTCAATCAAAGTTTTCAAAATCAAGGAAACTTGAATAGAAACCAAGGTTATGGTAACTTCAATCAAGGAAACAATTTTCATGGTAATGGTAACCAAAACCAAGGAAATTTTCAAAATCAAAGTTACAATCAAAACAACCGAGCTCAAAATTTTTCTAATAAAAAACAAGCCGTTGTTCAAACTCAATCATCATTCGATGAGTTGTTGAAATAATTTATGAAGGCTCAAGAAGAAACGAACAGGTGGTTGATCAGCCAAATTTCTGAACTAAAGAAGTCTTTAAATGATCGACCTTCGGGATCGGGAACGCTACCTAGCAACACGATCGCCAACCCGAAGGGCGATGTAAAGGCAATCATAACCCGTAGTGGTGTTTCTTATGATGGACCCACGATTCCTACTACCTTTTCTACTTCTCCTCCAAAGGTAGTTGATAAGGCGAAAAATGAACCATTTTTAAGGGGTCATTTAAGCGTGAATTCGAATTTATTTGATCAAATATTGCCCTAAATCGTCCCTTTTGTCATTTTAGGTACTTTTGGAGTGAATTCTAGAAAAGGAAGCATTCTAGACGTTTTTGGAGCATAAAAGTGAAGAAAACGGCAAAGTCTTAATTTTTCTTGCTGGGAACAGTACCTGACGGCGTCACATGATCCTTAATGACGGCGTCAAGAGTAATACAAGAGGTGGAAGTGGATGATACACGTGACGATCCAGAAGAGATTTACACTATGGACATGACGGCGTCACCATAGGCCGTCATGGTCCAAATACAAGTGACGTCCCAGAGTAGAAGTGCACATGACGGCGTCAAAACTGGATCTAGGCAATCCGATTTCATTATGGGCGGTGAGTTGACGGCGTCAGATATTCCTTCTTGACGCCGTCACCCTGTAAAATCTATATATAGTTTTGCAATTTTTATTCATTAGAGAGGAACAAGTAGGGTGTAACTTTAGAGAAATCCTAGGATGAATATTACTGATTTTTCAAGGGTGTTTACCCTTTGAAACATTTCATGTTCAATTGAGATAAGTACTCTTTCAATTCATTCAATATGTCTATGTGTTGTTTGAATATATCTTACGCTTGTCTTGAATTAAACATGCTAGGCTAGATCTCTTGTGTGTTTGCTTAGATGTAGTGAAACCTAGATGTTAATTATGGGTTGATTGCTTGTTTATACTTGTTACGGATGATTGTATTCAATGTTAGGCTTAAGAAAACTGGCAGAATTCCATTGGTGACATGCTTGAACGTCTTAAGAAACATGATCAGAGGTGTACTATGATTTTTGGTTGTATTTAATGCGTAGGAGAATTCTAATGATCCCATGTTAGGAGCTTCTAACGGCTCGACATAGGAGTGAAGTAGGATCCTATAGAGTTAGGGAATATTGTACACGGCCCTACAACTGGTATTAAGGAATACGACCCGTCATCCATGCAATTGTAACAAACTATCAACCTGTAAAAGATATCTAGGGAGTAATGAAACCTAAGTAAATACAACTTTCCCTATTATTGTTCACACTACTAGTTTAATTAGATTTATTTTCATTTTTGTTATTTTATTTTATTGCATCTTAGTTATTGGGTTATTTGATTAACAACTAATTCCGCCCATTCCTAAAAAAACCGAGAGTTTTAATTGCTTTTATAAAAACATAAAAATACAAAAAGAATCATCTCTCACCTCTAGACCTAGTTTTTAAGCTTTCTAATCCTAGCGACATTATTCCTGAGTTGAACGATCAATCCCCCGGTACTTGTCACTATACTATACTACAACGATCAGGTACACTGCCTGGTGGGGGTTGTAAGCTTCCCGAGATCCCTCGAGAGGTAAAGCCTGGTGCGATTCCCACTCATCAAGTTTTTGGCGCCGTATCCGGGGAATAGTTATTGTATAGGTTAGGATTTCTTTTTATTAGGTCTACTTGCTATATTCTTTTCTAGTAAGATTTTATTTTTATTTTTAAGTTTTCTTTAGTCTATCTTTTTTCTTCGTGTCTTTGTTCGTAACTTTTACCATCCGACATCATGGAAGGTGGTAACATCTTTGAACCCATCAACCCACCACAACAAAACCACCCATAAAACCCACCATTAGCAAACCAACCTCTTAGGCCCCGAACCCTAGGAGAGTATTCCCGTCCTAGCCACTAAGGCTATCGAAATACCATTGAGCTCACTCAAGGTGCCAATGTGTCGCCCTTGCGATCCGACACCATCCGGTTGGTGCAAAGCGGATGTGCATTCCGTGGACTTCGTTCCGAAGATCCTAATCAACATCTCAAGGATTTCCTTAAAATCGTAGATTCTATAGACCTTGATGTTACAACTAGAGAGTCAACCCGATTACGCCTATTCCAATTCTCTCTACGAGATCAAGCTAGTCAATGGCTTGAACGTTTACCCGCGGGATCCATCACTTCATGGGATGATCTCACCACTTATTTCCTTGCTCAATTTTTCCCACTGGGGAGAACTACCAAGCTTAGAAATGATATCTTTATGTTCCAACAACATCAAGGTGAAACTCTATATGAAGCATGGACTCGTTTCAAGGACTTACTCCAAAAAGTCCCTCATCATGGCATAGATCTTTGGCTCTAAGTCCAAATCTTCTATGACCATATCGATCTCTCCACAAGGCGAACCATTGACCAATCGGCCGGTGGTAAGCTACGTGATCTAAGTGTGGAAGAATCATGGGAAATCATAGAAGATCTTTCTCTCTATGACAACGAAAGTTGGAACGATCCCCGTGATTTGAACAAAACGGTCAAGGCAATATCTTTTCCTTCGAACAATTCTAGCACTCCCGACCGTAGGATCATGGAACTTGAGGACCAAGTCAAGTTTCTCATGAAATCTTACGAAGCTCCTAAGCCTTGAAGCCAAATAAACAAAATCACTTCTTCATGCGAATTGTGTAGTGGTCCCCATGACACTCGTGATTGCGTTGAACTCCCCGAAACAGCTTTTGCGGACTATGCATCCTCGTGTACCGACAAAGCGGGAGATAAGTGGTACACTTTCAAACCCGAGCCAAACCCTTACGGTGATTCTTACAACCCTTTTTGGAAAAATCACCCGAACCTTAGGTGGAAACAAAACCAAAACAATTCTTCCAATCCGCCTAATCGTTACCAACCAAACGGTCCACCCTCCAACCGTACTTTCAACAACAATCCTTCTAATAACTATGGTAGTACCAATAATCTTGAAGGGTTGATGTCCAAGTTTATGGCATCTCAAGAAGCTCGCATATCTAAGTTTGAAGCCGATTTCAAACAAAAGCAAAGCGAGATGACCACCAAAATTGACACATTGTTGAAAGTTCTCAATGACTGAGAAATGGGAGCACTCCCAAGCGACACGGTCAAGAACCCGAAACTAAACGTTAATTCCATATCATCGGTTTCGTCACCTACTTCTTGTCCGCAATACTATTCGGTCAAAGCAAAGAGCACGTGTTTCAAGCAAACCCAAATTCTTCAAAAGCACCAATTGAATAAAACATCCGGTATCAAACCGGTGAAAAGCATAGTTGAAACACCTCCTGCACAAGGCCTTGACGATGAATTCAAGGAGCTCCACCTTGAAAGCCCTGTCATTGATGTCTTAGCCCGTGCTCCCTACTATAGTGCCCTACTAGAAAAATATGAGAAGTTTAAATTGGGAAAAAATGGGACCGCCTTCGTTCAAAACAAGTTGCCCTTGATGATCCGGGTATATTTGTTTTGCCTTGTAAGATAGGAAAATCCGAAGCTTTCGACACACTAGCCGATTTAGGATCAAGCCTCAACTTGATTCCCTTATCCCTTTTCACCACTCTTAAGCTAGGAAAGTTAGAGGAGACGGAAGTACTAATTGGTCTAGCAGATGGGAGTATTGCCCACCCGGTTGGGATGATCAAGGATGTAGTTGTTCACGTAGGAAAGTTGACTATTTTAGCGGATTTTCACGTCCTAGATATGTTTAGTGATACTACATGCCCCTTGTTAGTAGGAAGAAGATTTTTAGCAACCGCTAGCGCCATGATAGATTGTAAGGAGTCTAAGATAGCGGTAGGTGAGGGCGACACTTGGTCGGTATATGATGTTAAGAAGCATAGCTACGATTGTGAGGATGAACCGACACCACATTCGGTAGAGATGAATAGGAGACCATCTAGATATGGACCTTGGATAGAAAGAAACTTTATAGGACCTCAACGCCCATTCTATCTAGAAAAATATTTCATCGATAAAACACATTCGGTGGAACAACTCATAGCTAGAGATGAGGAGCTAGACCCTTTTGAGGACCCCCTAGTCTTTAGAAAAATGATTGAGTTCTTATGCGTAATGCCTATTAACATAGAGATGAACAAGTGAAAACGAGAGGGGGATAAGTGTAAATGGAGGTGGGACAAGCCACCTAAGGAAGGTGACGGATCATGGCATATGAAGATGATTTTATATGATTCGGATGGAGAAAAGTTTGAAAGGTCATACCGTACCAAGAAAACCGATAGGAAGTTGAAACCCAATTTTGATCCCAAAGATGTCCTCAATGAGGAACTCACCCGTATAACGTAATAACCCATGACCTTGAGTCTAGCTACAAGACTCGTAAAATAAAGAAAAGCGCTTCTTGGGAGGCAACCCATGTTTTGTGTGATTTTAATTTTGTTTGATTGTTATTTGCTTCCGTATGCATGCTTTATTTTTATTATTGGTAGATCATGTTTCAAAATAAAATTGTGAAAATGCTTTATTTTGTTGTTTAACTTCGTCTTAACTTCATATAAAGGTATTTTGCAAAAGATAAGTGTAAGGGGAAACCCCAAATTTGTTTTTAAGAACGAAATTGATCATGATTCTCCACAATATTAAATGAACGTGTACATTAGTATTTGTTAGAGTCAAATGCTTGTATCGAGTCATAATGACGTTTTGCAGGATTTTTCAGGAAGTAGGACATAAGTTTTTCCAGAAATTTCCGGAAACTTAACGAAAAGATTTCTGCAGGTCACTTCTGACGGTGTCAGGAGTTAACTCCTGACGGCATCATGTGTAAAATTCTGGAAATTTTGCTAGTTTTGTTTTTCTAATGGAGTCTTGAAGTTTTTGTTAATTCTTTAGTTTTATAAACTCCAGGAAATCTGCAAACATTCATTCCACAAGCATTATATCTTAATTTGTTTTCTAGGACTTGTTAGTATATATAGATTGCCGCCGATTTTACGCGAGGTTGCCTTGTTTGTTTTCTCAGGTTTAACAGGTTACATATGACAAGAAGATGATTTATATTTCTGGATGGGAAGCTTTGAATGTTCATTTTTCTAGGACGAAGATCTAACCTTGTTACCACACTATCCACACCGAACGAATCAGGGGAGTATTTGATTTCATTCTTTTACCTATTTCACTTTTACATTCTTTAATTGAACATTGGGGACAATGTTCATGCTAAGTGTAAGGGGAGGGTAAATGATGATACCTTATAGGATACACTTTCACTTGAGTTTGTTTGTTTGATGGTAGGTGTGTAATAAAACTAAGAGAAATACTTATTAGTGTAATTTTAGCGCCAAATTTAATTTTTTTTACAACATTTAGGAGTGAAACTTTAGCCATAGCCTCATGGATAGGAGTTGTATGACTAGCACAAAACCGTACCATTCAGAAAAATTTTCCACCCAAATATGTGAGGTTCGCCTTTAGATTTGATAGGAAAAGCATTTACTATTAGTGCTTATGAGGGTACCGGTAGCATTTCGATTCTAGAACTTGCGTTAGTGATGCATCCCGAGACCGCTAGTGAGACTACATTCGTGTAGTAGGATTTACTACATGATAAGAGGTATTAGGATCACCCTTGTGTTAAACCCGTATCATAATTACTTGATCATTTAAGTCATATTACTTGGCTAGTTAAGTCAACTAATTTTTCCCACACCTTAGCGTTGTACTCATTTTTAGTACACGAAACCCCTAGTACACCCCTCCGAGCCTATCTTTTCGTTTCTAACTTTAAGCATCTTACTTAAAGGAAGAATTTGTTACAACCCACCTAAATGTACACCCAAATCGCCTTAACCTTCCGTGTATGCACTCATCTTTAGTGCATTATTGTTACATGTTTAAACCCTTAGTTAATTATCTAATTGATTACATGGTTGCTAAGTCGAGTCATATCCTTGTACATATTGTTTTGGGACTATTGGGACTCATGGGTAAAGTACTAATGTTATGGAGTAATGGGGAAGAACATCATAAATTACCCCCATATGTGCGTTAATCTTAAAAGTACTCCAAGTGTTTTGATTATCTTGATTCGAGTCATTAGATTAGTTTATTGTAAAGTATGTAAAAATTCAAGTGTAAGGGGAATGTACATTCCCTATGATGTATTATTTTGGATGGTAGGGTAAGAATGCATGCAACAAAAATAAATAAATAAAATAAATAAATGAGAGAAAAAAACATACGGACTATTGATGAGGCGAAAAATGATCCGTTTTTAGGGGGTCATTTAAGCCGGAATTGAAATTTATTTGATCAAATATTACCCTAAATCATTCCTTTTGTGATTTTAGGTACTTTTGGAGTGAATTCTGGGAAGGAAGCATTTTGGACGTTTTTGGAGCATAAAAGTGAAGAAAACGACAATGTCTTAATTTTCATCGCTGGGAACAGTACCTGACGGCGTCAAGAGGATTTTGATGACGGAGTCAAGAGCAAAAGAGGTGACGGCCTAGTGAAAACTTGACGGCATCAAAGCATGGCCGTCAAGAGTAAAAGTGGTGACGGCCCAGAACAACATTACACATGACGGCGTCAGATCTGGATCTAGGCAGTCCGAGAATATTATTGGCGGCGGGTTGACGGCGTCGGAAGTTTCTTCTTGACGCCGTCACCTTGGGAAATCTAATATACTCTTTGTAATTTTCATTCTAAGGAGAGGAGAATTTTAGGGTCGACTTGAATAAACCCTAGCTCGTTTTTAACAGTATTTTCAAGGGTTTTCACCTCTCGAAACCTTTCATGTTCAATTAAGATAAGTATCCTTTCAATTCATTCAATATGTCTATGTGTTGTTTGAATATATCTTATGCTTGTCTTGATTTTAACATGCTAGGCTAGATCTCTTGTGTGTTTGCTTAGATGTAATGAAACCTAGGTGTTGATTATAGGTTGATTGCTTGTTTATAGTTGTAATGGATGAATGATTTCGACGTTAGGCTTAAGAAAACTGGCAGATCTCCATTGTGTAACTTGCTTGAACGTCTTAAGAAACATGAACCAATGCGTACTAGGTTTTTATGGATGTATTTAATGCATGAGCGAATTCTAGTGATCCCATGTTAGGAGCTTCTTGCAGGCTCGACATAGGAGTGAAGTAGGAGCTTATAGAGTTGGGGAAGTACGTACGCCACCCCACGATTGGTATTAAGGAATATAACCCGTCATCCACGCAACTGTAACAAACAATTAACCTGTAAAAGATATCTAGGGAGTAGTGAAATCTAAGTAAACACAATTCTCCCATCCATTGTTCACACCATTAGTTTAATTTAGCTTTATTTACAATTTTGTTATTTTATTTTGATTGCATCTTAGTTATTAGGTTAGTTGACTAGCAACTAATCCCGCCCACTCTTCCAAAACCCAAAATTTTACTTGCTTTTATAAAAATATATAAATACAAAAAGAATCATCCCTCACCTCTAGACCTAGTTTTTAGGCTTTCTAATCCTAGCGACACTATTCCTGAGTTGAACGATCAATCCCCCGGTACTTGCCACTATACTATACTACAACGATCAGGTACACTGCCTGGTTGGGGTTGTAAGCTTCTCGAGATCCCTAGAGAGGTAAAGCCTGGTGCAATTCCCACACATCAAGTTTTTGGCGCCGTTGTCGGGGAATAGTTATTGTCTAGGTTAGAATTTCTTTTTATTCGGTCTACTTGCTAGATTCCTTTCTAGTAAGATTTTATTTTTGTTTTTAGGTTTTCTTTAGTCTATCTTATTTCTTCATGCCTTTGTTTGTAATCTTTACCATCCGACATCATGGAAGGTGGTAACATCTTTGAACCCATCAACCCACCACAACAAGACCACCCACAACAGCCACCACTAGCAAACCAACCTCTTAGGCCCCGAACCCTAGGAGAGTATTCCCGACCTGGCCACCAAGGCTATTGAAACACTATTGAGCTCACCCAAGGAGCCAATGTGTCTCCCTTGCGATCCGACACCATCCGGTTGGTGCAAAGCGGATGTGCTTTCCATGGACTTCATTCCAAAGATCTTAATCAACATCTCAAGGACTTCCTTAAAATCGTAGATTCTATAGACCTTGATGTTACAACTAGAGAGACGACCCGATTACGCCTATTCCAATTATCTATATGTGATCAAGCTAGTCAATGGCTTGAACGTTTATCCGCGGGATCCATCACCTCATGGGATGATCTCACAACTCATTTCCTTGCTCAATTTTTCCCACCAGGGAGAACTACCAAGCTTCTAAATGATATCTTGATGTTCCAACAACGTCAAGGTGAAACTCTATATGAAGCATGGACTCGTTTCAAGGACTTACTCCAAAAAGTCCCTCATCATGGCATAGATCTTTGGCTCCAAGTCCAAATCTTCTATGACCATATCGATCTCTCCACAAGGCGAACCATTGACCAATTGGCCGGTGGTAAGCTACGTGATCTAAGTGCAAAAGAATCATGGGAACTCATAGAAGATCTTGCTCTCTATGACAACGAAAGTTGGAATGTGTTAGTGCAAATATTACGATATTTAATCTATACAGTCTCGTTTGTTTTGATTGATGACAAACGTATAACTTGATACATAAAGTAAAATGTACAAGTTACTTGTAATCATACTTTGTCTCAACAAACATTCAACACCTCTCAACGTCTCAAGTTATCGTATGCTACAACACAGGTTCGTACATGTTTGTTATGTAGCATTATGATCAAACCCCTTGACCAACCATTTAGAATGACTAAAATACTTTTAGGGTCTTTAAGTATATTAGGTGTCTAAGTGCACTTTAGGTGTCAAATAGAATAAGTGCCACTTTAGGTGTTAAAGTAATATTAGTAAGTTTTACAAATGACAAAAATGTGATGACATTAGGAATCAAACATTTTTAAATAACTTATTAACTTACTATAATAACATTACTTAGGTAATATATACAAGTTTACTTTCATATATATCTAAATCTTAAAATAGAAATATATATATGTCACATCATGCATTTATGGAAGGTTTATGTGTTTGACTAGCAATACTCTTACACATTTTGGAAGTATTCCATATTTGGTTCAATGCATGTTGATTAGTATTTACTAGATGTGACATTGTGAAAGTGACTAGAACATGATTTTTACTTTTGCTAGTTTTAGGAATATGGTTTTAGAAAAACCTCTTTACTTGTTTTCCTATAAATAGTAGTCCATGGTTTTCTCATAACTTGATGATGAAAAGATGAAAAAAACACACGCACACATAGATAAGTAGGAAACCATGTAGATCACCCTTTCCAAAATGATCATAATGCTTCTAACATTCATCTTTGTTGTAAGCATATCATACTTCATGATCCACCAAGAAGGTTACAAGATCTTGAAGTCATCATTCATTAAAGCATTCCAACATATGAAGATTCAAGGGCACTTGATATCCTCAATGGTTGATGACTTCTTATTCAAGAAGTTCGTGTAGATTAGGCATGCATATCCATTAGAATTTTATGTCTTGGATCATCATTGTATCATAACAATATAGATTAGATGGTTTATGTGTTTGTGCCATAAAACACAAGGTTTTTATGTTGGGCCACAAAACATAGCGGGAGTGGTTGTACCCTTGGTAAAGAACTCGACATCTAGCTTAGTGTCGGTAAAAGTGTAAGCGACGAACGGGAGTGGTTGTACCCATGTAAAAGAACACGAAATCTAGCTTAGTGTCGGTAAAAGTGTAAGCGACGAATGGGAGTGGTTGTACCCTTGTAAAAGAACTCAACATCTAGCTTAGTGTCGGTAAACGTGTATAAGCGACGTGTAAGGTTTTCTCCGCCGAAAAGGGAGGTTGTTGATCTAGTGAAGTAACTCTCGAGTTGGGTACTCGAGGAGTGGAGTAGGGCGGAGAGGAGATCCGTGACCGAACCACTATAAATCCTCATGTTCGGTTTGCACTTTGATGAGGCGAAAAATGAACCACTTTTAGGGGGTCATTTAAGCCCGGAATTGAGTTTATTTGATCAAATATTGCCCTAAATCGTTCCTTTTGTGATTTTAGGTACTTTGGGAGTGAAATCTGGAAAAGGAAGAAATTCGAACGTTTTTGGAGCATAAAAGTGAAGAAAACGCCAAAGACTTAATTTTCCAAGCTGGGAACAGTGTGTGACGGCGTCAAGGGCATTTTCATGACGGCGTCAAGAGTAAAAATCATGATGGCCTAGTACAGAAATGAAGGCGTCACAAGGTAGAGCGTCAAGAGTTAAATGTGTGACGGCCTGGAAAAGTGTATAATATGACGACGTCAAATGTAGATCAAGGCAGTCCGAGGATTCTTTTGGCGGCGAGATGACGGCGTCACAAGATTGTTCTTGACGCCGTCAGCCTCTATTTTCTATATATAGTTTTCTAATTTTCATTCATTAAAAGGGACAAGTTTGGAGAAACCCTAAGGCCGAACCATATACGAATTTTACAGCTTTTTCAAGGGTTTTCAGCCCTTGAATGCTTACATGTGCTATTGAGATAAGTGTTCTTTTAATTCAATCAATATGTCTATGTGTTGGTTGTCTATATCTTGTGCTTGTCTTGATTCCACCATGCTAGGCTAGATTTATCTTGTGTTTGCTTAGATCTAATGAAACCTAGATGTTGATTATGTGTTGATTACTTGT